>QRFJ01002071.1:0-65760 GCA_006176705.1 Cocos nucifera | reverse complement strand
TTTGATCCTTCCACCTTTTGCTTTTTCACAGACTTCTTTTTCTTTCCATAAGACTTTCTTTTGGAAGAAGTCCGTTCCATAGCAAGAACTGAGCCTTTAGAACCTTTCATAGAAAGCTCAGCGGTAACCAGCATATTCATCAACTCGGCCAAGGAATTTTGAAGTTTATGCATGTGGTAATTCATGATGAATTGCCCATATGCATCAGTCAAGGATTGCAGAATAATATCGTTCTGCAGGTCCAAGTCCAACTTCACACCGAGCTTCTCAAGCTCTTCCATGTCCTTGATCATTGTCAGACAGTGATCTTGGACTGACTGCCCATCACGCATCTTAGCCTTAAAAAGTCATTTCGTGACTTGATATTTGGCTGCGCGACTCTGTTCACCAAACATCTCCTGCAGGTGAGCCAACATTTGGCGAGCAGTCCCGATATCTTCATGTTGGCGCTGGAGCTCATCAGACATCGAGCCCAACATGTAGTATCTGGCCTTATTGTCTTCGTCAATCCATTTTTCCAGAGACGCTCTCTGTTCAGTGGATGGACGAGCTGGTAAGGTGGGAGGGTCCTGGTCCAAAACATGTGTTAACTTCTCTGAACCCAAAACAATTTTGTAGTTCCTGAGCCAATCTTTATAATTGGGTCCAGTCAGTCTATGTGTGTCTAGGATACGTGCCAGTGGGTTGGACGCAGACATTTTCCTGTAGAGAGTCAAAGATTCTAGTTAGATACTGTAATTTTGACTTGACCAATTTGTTTAGGGATTTTATTTTTAAACAAATTAGCTCCCACTATTTTCTCGGATCCCTACACTCCCTCTGTAGAGATGCGAAAATCTCCACGATTAATGATTTCTAGTGGGTGGTGCGGTCTCACCAACTGACTCATCACCTCACCTAACAGTTATTGGTGATGGGTTAGCCAATGAGTGAACAACTCTTGTTCAATGATTCTCTAATCATGGTGCACCCAAACTTGGTCTCTAATTCATGAATCTCACCGTATCCGGAATATTGATCCACTCCTTAGTTAAGTCAGACCCACCATTTGCATAGACTGGGTTCCTAATTGAGGTCTCTCACCGTATCCGAAATATTGAGCCCAACTCATCCTCCAGCCCATAGCATCCAATGCCTAATAGACATGGTTGCGTCTTCCCGGTGCAACTGAGCCACTGTATCCAGTCCGAGAACAATCAACCCCGGGAAGGGCCCGCACATCTACAATGGTGGAAGACCTCAGACTTAATCTTTTCTTAGGGAGAATTGATTCAGGTCTCATTAAACTAGACTTGGCTTAGTCATAACAATTATGACTAACCTAGTGGCATGGGTTAGCTCGGATTATTGACCACCTCAGATCAGAACTGTGTCAACAGATATGGCCAGGTAAGTGAGACCGGTGGAAGGAATATGCCGTTAACTCGCACAAGAACGCATTCAGGTCGAGTAGCTTCCAATTAAAAACCAGTCGGTCGTCTATGCCAAACTTACCTTAGACACCAAATTGTTGAGTCAGAACCAATTGGGTTAGCCTACAATCCAGACTCTAACCTCTGAGCCTAATTAGGTCTTGCTTGATCGTGACTCGATCTTGACCCAGACTTAATCCTATTAGGCTGGTCAATTTAAGCATTGTTGATCCCATCTAACCAACTCTTGATTCGGTTTGATCAACCGCTTAGACCTAATTGAGCTACCCAAGCCCGAACCCAGTATTATGAATATGTCTTAGATCTGAAATTCTCAATTTTAGACCTAATTAATATTCCATAAACTTAATTCTTAATTAAGTTGGGTTCATAAACAAAATATGCACAATAAATCCTAGGGTTTCAGGATCTAGGGTTTTGCAGAAAGTAAGTTTTGGGTTTCTGATTAAGGACGAACACGCAGCACCCCTACACGTCATAAGAACACCCCATCGAATGGGAAGAGAGGGCCTTTAAACCCTTCTTCGTTCTTATGACCGGACGGCCAAGAGGAACGCCTTAATCAGGAACATGTCAATACTACAAAACAGTATCAGATCTATATCATATATCTCATATACAAATTTAGATCTAATCATGGCATATTTTGCATACATCTCATGTATCAAATCATGCATATTTTCAGATCTAAATTATCTCATAATAATCTAAAAAATTAGATTTAAATTGATCTAATCAAAATAAATTCTAATCTAGACAATTATGTAGAACTATTCTACAACTAGTCTAGTCATGCATCTATCATATCTCATATGATATTTAAAATTAAATAATTTTTATTTGCTGTTTATCAGATGTTATTATAACACTTATAATATCAGAAAATAGTAAATAAGAAGATCTAAAATATGATTTAATCAGATTAAATCAAAGACATGCAAAACTATTCTATAGAACTATTCTATTCTAGAACTAGTCATGCATATCTTCTTAATCTTAGATCCAAATCATTTAATTTTAATTTTTCTGATTTCAGATCTGATCACATCTCATGTGACATCTGAAATCACTTTATTTTCTAATTAAAATAAAATTAAAATCAGATCTAAACAATTTAGAACCATGGCTCTGATACCAGTTGAAGGGAAATCCTGATTTCCCGGTCCAGGTTCGTCCAGATCTGATCAGATCAAGAGATATATTTCAAAAATTTTTCTCTTGATCTCAATCAGATCTTGATATGTTTCAGATCTGATTCTTATTATTTTAATAAATAAAATAAAATAAGATAAATTAAATCAAATTTAATTTACCTGATTTGGGTAATCCTATTACCCTGTAGATGATCCTGATTGCAGCGGAAGGTTCTGGATCTAGCCACGCAAGCGCCTGGCCTCTACCGGTATCCACTCGGGTTGGATCTGGAGATCCTCTTCTTCTCTATCACACCTCCAAAAATCAGATCTGGATCTGATCTGGAGGATCTTCAAAACTCCTTTTGAAGATCAGCAGTCGTCCTTTTGCAGCAGCGCAGCCTTCTTGCTTTTGATCGCCTTTCTTTGATCTGAATCGCACCAACCTAAAGTCCAAAACTCCTTTTGGACGTGGAGAGCAAGGGGAGAAGAGACTATGGCATGGAGGAAGGAGGGGAGAGGCAGCCTTGGGGCGTGGGAAATCTCTATTCAATATCTGCATTATAAATCTGAGTTGGGCGCAGGGTCTTATTTATAGACCTAAGCTTGTGATCCAACTCCTCTTCCTCTCCAACCAATCACAACCCTTTGTGAAATCAGATCTAAATCTGATTGGTTGGAATAGAGACCCCTGGATTCCTCCTTAGAGGGCGCCTAAGACCAGTCAAACTGGATTCTTAGTAGAACTCTGATTGGAATCCAAAAGGGAGGTGGAGTCCTTGTCCAACAAGGACTCCTAGGCGCCTCCAACTTGGGCTCACGCCTAGGGTGGCGTGCGCCCTTCTCCTTGCCAGGTTCTGGCAGGGGGACAGGCCCCCACCAGCTCTCCAATAGGTGCATGACATGTGGTCAAAAGTCAAAGTGTCAATGGTCAACGTTTGACCAGTCAAAGGTAGACTTTTGACCAAAGTCAAAGAACAAGAAATGGCAGGTGACCAAAAATGGCAGGTAATGTCTTACAAAATAAGACAACCTTTTCTGACTTGGACAACCTCCAGTCAGACCATATGAAGGCCTCTGATTGAGCACAAACTCCTTTGGCTCAGTCAGGACAACTTATTTATGATAGTAAAAGAAGAACGTTAGGTTCAATCGAGTGCTAGCACGATTTCCTTGAACCTAATTGAATCTCATTCAGATCAATTGAACTAGATCAGTTCAATTGATGATCACCAGATTCAAACCCTTGTTTGTGTGACCCAGTTAGGTTCAGTTCTGTATGGTAATGGGATATGTCATGATCTCTATCATCGACATCATCGAAACTCCTTTCGATGGATCAGAACTCTTCTGATTCGAACAGCTAGAATGATCGATCATCTAAATCATTCTAATTGCTCCCAAAATCCACCAGTGACACCTAGCAGTATATGGTGGCAACCCATCAGAGCTGAATGCGAACCTCTTGGTGCAGCTACCTGTGTGATTAAGTTCTTCTATCTTGAGCCCCGATCAGATTAGGGTTAAGGTGAACTCGTCAAACCCTAGTCTCTGTCATATGATGTAATCATTCGATTCGAGTCCAATGTGAAAATCTAAATAGAAACTCTTTCTATTATTTCACTCTGCCATGGCCATGGGCTTCTGGACTTGATTCTCATGATCATCATAGGGCTGCTCCTCTACCACCGAGGTAGATAGATTCCATCTTGATGCAATCCAGTTCCTACAATGAACATGCTATAGCCAACATACACCTCAGGGTTCCATATGGCTAGGAGACCGAGTAATGGTGTAGTCAAACTATAACACCCTCAAGGTGAACTGCCGATGCATCTCAGGTCAAAGAACCAGACACACTACTGCAGCATCGAGTCAGTCATTGACGAGAAGGTAGACTTCCTAATGACTACTCGAGGTGGTCACGCTCAGTGCCCTCGTTCTCTAACGAGTACCTGTACTCTCGCTCCGGTGTCTCCACACCGTAGACTCAAGACTCATCTACTAAAGAGAAGCGATTGTACACCAACCTTCCGGATCAATCACCATCCTCGTGATGATCCTATGGTCAGGAGCAATTTATGAGTTAATAATGATTATTCATGTCTTAAATTTTTAACTCTTGAAAATATTAATTATCATTACCATTAACTCAAAGGATGTATCACAGACACTAAATACATATATGTGATAGAAAATAACCCATTTATTGATTTTAGTCAAAATTACAATTTTGCCCCTAGAAGTGTATTACAAGTGTCAGCCAATTCTGGCTTCTAGGGCACATATATCTAATAGTTTGGCATTGGAACTAGAGAGAAGAGAGAAGAGAGTTAGAAAGAAAAGCTCAATTGTATTCCATCATATTATAAAAGTTACGATACCTGGATTTATATACCCTAGGGTTCACACATGAATCCTAACAAATCCCAGCTCAAGAACTTCTCTAGGCTAATCTAATACATGAAAGTACTCACATAAACTCATATACACCCATGGTTTTACATGCTCTCATCTCCTGAATTTAATCCCGATCCATACATGAATTAGCCTTCCTTAAGATCTCTCAAACCAAGCCTTAAGATCCCTTGGATTAAATCCAATCCAAGATCAAATAGAAAATCCTATATAGATCCATCCATTGTGTCCGAGCCAACTTGTTGGAGACTCGAGCCGACTCGACTACATCATGTGCCATAAATTTTTGAACACTATTTTCAATCTGCCTGAGGGGGCCAGCTCAATCTCGATCCAAACCAGCTCGATCTCCATCCAAGCCAACTCCACCTATATCCGAGCCAGCTCTACCTATGTGCCAGCCTCTTTTCTTGGCTGATACTTCTTCTAGCTCTGATTCTTTACTCCACCTTATATTTTTAGATTTTTGAAGCACCAACCAAGCCCCTCAAGATTCTCACACCTGAATCTCAAGCCCATAGAGAGCTATATGCTGTCTCCACCCTAGGACCACTTCTGTTCTAGCTCTAAGATCACACCTATCCTAGTATCCCCAGAGCCAATACCCTGACTCCTCTCATGGCCTACCAAGGCTTGGGAGCACTACACCAACATCTACACCAAGTATACCATCAAGCACTTCAAGTGCGAATCTGACAAACCAACTGGCTAGGTAAGTGTAAGGTTAGTGAGCATCCGCCATTGCTTTTCTTAGACACCACTAAGTTGACTAGGTCAATGAATGAAAGTAATTAAATAACTATCTTCGTTCAGGATGTAGTTCTTGAACCATTTTTCTAAATACCAACTAATCAACTAGGCCCAATCTGGTTCAATTTTTGGGGTCACCTTCCCTATTAAGCTCGAGTTTCTTAGAGGCTGACATCTAGTTAATTTTAATTTAAAAGCTTGGGTTAATGCAAGTATAGGAGGATTGTTTGTGGGTCAAAGGAGGATGATGAAATCCCAACCTTATGTTGTTTATGGGTTATGCCCTTAACATGTTTTATGAAAATATGCAATCCAAAAAGAAAAGATTTCCAATATAAGTAAGAAGCTTTTAAGGTTTAATTAGTTTTTCTATTTTTGTAACACCCCACCTCTCCTACTAGGTAAGGTTATAGTGGCTGAGCTAAGTCTAATAAGCATTTCACACTGCGGTTCATGAAATACTATTAGACTCAGTTCATCAACTAATAACCTATCCTAAAATACTCAAATAATACTTCCACCAATCAACACAAGCCTTTCAAATAATTCCTATTTTTTTCTAAAATCAACACAAGGTACTATTCATATTATACCAAACTTTGCTTAAACAATACAAGTAAAACATACATAACATCCTTTCTATTAAACAACTTCAATATGTAGCATAAGCTATGCTATTTCTCTCTCTTTCACTTTAAGTTATACAACCCATACTAATATATTTAACATCCTCCAAAAAGTACATCTCTCAAAAAGAAGCTAACATGGCCAACCTTCTTTAGTGCAAGTGCTGGTGAGGATGTGAAAGATGCAGGTGCTATGCTGAGCTATGATCCTCTATTTCTGCAAGCAAAAAAAAAAAAGAAACATATGATGAGACTTAAGTCCCAGTGAGTAAATAAACTAGCTAATAATGGAGAAATAAGAAAATGATTAGTTTGAAATCCATGTCACACATATCAATAGCTAATAACATACTCAAGGAAGCTTTTGTTTCCTAAACAAAAAGAAAATCAAGTAACCAATCAATTAAAATGAAAACTGCTGAATACCGCTGACTATATCCCAATGCACCCCAACCAAGGGCAATCGATATGGCTCTAATACTACTGAGCCCCACATGGGCAAAGTTTCGCTATGGAGGTGGCAACTTAACTCTGCTATCTTATAAGTTAATATCATGACTCACCGTTAATCACTCTTATGGGTATTCAGCTGAAAACTAATTCAATAAAATTCTTTCGGCTTAAAACATGCTTTGCTGTTCCAAAAACATCATACTTAGATAGAAAATCCACTCACCTTAAAATAATTACTGGATCATTCTTCTCCCAAAGCACTTCTTAAGTCCTCTTTTTCTCCTATAAATTTGGTGCACACCATTTTAATATAAGACTACATGATATATGAAAATGATTGTATATGCTTTGCTTTTATATGCTTGTTCATTAATTATAAAACCTCTTGTTTTCAGTTTACTTTACTTGCCATAGCTTAGGTTCAACAAAACCTCAACATATACCCAACAATTCTAGTATTTCCATTGTTTTCTTTCTTCATAATCTATTTTAAATATAGCCAAATATACATCCAACATATTTGCTGAAATATATCAAAAGGTTTCAGAAAAACAAAATAGGCAGCAACTATTTATCCTTCAATTCAAATTCATAATTTGATTCACCAAAACATCCAAGCTAAAAAGACAAGATTTAGGGTTCATTTTGAATTCAATTTAAGGGTTAAAATTCTTACCTCAAGTGATTTATACTCTGCTGTCCTCAAAACTAGTGTTCTTTCTGTTAGAGAAAACCAATGTACCTTACCTATACCATGTTGCAGAACCCTTGATCCTCTGCATAAACCTAAGGAGATCTGCGATAGATCTGATCTTTGAAAGTAGCAAACACCAGCACCAATCTGTAGATGCTATGATGGGGTGCCTACCTCTTAGGGCTTGAGTGAGGTGCCCATTCCTCTAAGGTTTCTTCAAGGAACCTTGAGGTGGCAACCCTAGAGAAAGAGAGAGAGAAATTGAGAGAAAAAAGATCTATATTCCACTTCTCTTAATGAAATCCTAATACAATCTATGTATAAATACATAGCCAATAGGCCAAATCAAAAAACTCTCTTGGCTAACCCAGTACATGAAAGAACTCATCGAGCCTATATACACCCATGTCTCACATGCTCTGATCTCCTGGATCTAAATCTGACCCATACATGAATTAGCCTCCTTAAGACCTTATTAAACTAAGTCTTAAAACTCCTAGGATCAAACTAGATCCTAGCTCAAATAGACCTCCAGCGTGTCTTTGCTCGTGCACTGAGTTGGCTCAGTCTTAACACTAAGTCGATAAACTTGAGACTGGGTCGACTTACGAAAGAATTGAGTCGATCTAGTTGCGTACCATGCCAGTAGTTTCGAATACAGACCTTTCTATTTATCTTGCCCTCTGAGACATAGTCGATCCAGTCTTAGACTGAGTTGACTAACCTACAGAAATAGCTCTTCTCTGCAGTCTTCTTCCTTTGGCTCTGATTCCTTACTCCACCTTATATCCTAGGTCTTCAAAGCATCAACCAAGCCTCTCAAGATTCTCAACTTCTAGACGTTAAGCCCGTGGAGGGCTACACACTGCCTCCACCTTAGGACCACACCTGTCCAAGCCCTAGGACAACACCTATCCTAGTTTTCTTGAGCCAATACCCTGACTTCTCCCATGGCCTCCTAAGGATTGAGAGCACCACCAATCCTTACAATCTTCATATTTGTGTGCCTAAGCCTTGGTACACCTGGCAATGCCCTCCTACATGATCCTACTATCACTATGCCCCTGACAGCATCTTGTGTAAATATCACCTTCGTCAATCCTCTTTAGCTGCTGTGCATCCTTGGAGATCTTTGGGATGACCATCTCTACTACTGAGGACCTTAGCTTGCTCCTTGGCACCACTTTGAAAATTGTAAGATCCCTTCTGCTTGATAGCTACATCAATTTTTCTAGACTTTCTGGAGAACCTATAGCATTTCTGTATCGGCACTTGCTGCACCACCTGACATAGTCTCCTCAAAGCTATATCTATCTATCTACACATGTCACTCTATCTAGAACCGTGCATCTCCAATACTGGAGCTAGGATATAGGTCCTTCCTCTACACCCCTTCGCTCCGAACTCGTGTTAAATCCCTCTCCACCTATGAACCTACCTCTGCTCGATGCTCCACTTGGAACCGAAGTCCTTCTGATGCCATAGAAAAACTTGATTCTATCACCAAGTCATCCAAGGCCAACCATCCAATGCTGCACTACTAGGCCTGCCACCACCTTAAATACTGTCACTATCCCTTCAAACCCTCCGCACTTTTCAAACCTCTTCAAAGCCATCTCAGATACTTCATAATCCATGGGTACCTCTAAAATCTAAGAGCTCATCCAACTCTTGTCCTTCAGCGATTGAACACTAGAAAATTCCATCCTAGCACTTTATCCTCTTCTACCACCGCACCAACCATTGCTTCAATTTCACTCAGAGGAACTACAGCTCAAACCTTGTTCTAGGCTTAGACCCACCTATCTCATCCCAAGGCTCGATACCACCTCCTCATAGGTATCCAGGTGCTTGTTGTAACATCACCATGGCATCATCTAGCTCTGATACTATGTTGCGAAAACTCCTGATCTTTAGTAGGGATCTGAGAAGATCTTTGACATTCTCTAAGGGCAGCAAATCACCGACCTACTAATTTAGATCTATGATGGGGCGCCTCCCTCCTTTGACTTGAGGGAGGCGCCCCCCTTTGGGATGGCAACTCTAGAGAGAAGAGAGAAGAGAGATTAAGAAAGAAAAGATCTATATTCCAATCCATGTTATAAAATCATAATACAACCTATGTATTTATACATAGCTATTAGGCCCGACCAAAAACTCCTCTGGCTAACCCAATACATGAAAGCACTCACCGAGCCCATGTACACCCATGTCTCCCATGCTCTCATCCTATGGATCTAAACTCGACCCATATATCTATTAGCCACCCTTAAGACCTTATTGGACCAAGCCTTAAGATCCAAATAAAAAATCCCATCTAGTTTTGTTCACCACCATCGAGCTGGTTCTATCAGTAGTCGAGCTGGCTTTATTGCATGTCGTCCGAACCTTATCTTTTATCTACCTGAGATAGCTAGCTTGACTACACCCCGAGTCGGCTTGATCTCAGTTCGAGCCGGCTCAACTACATATCCGAGTTAATCCGCTTGTGTATTAGCCCCTTGTCTTTGCTGATTCTTCTCTTGACTTTAGTCTTTTGCTCCACCTTATGTTCCAGGTCTTCAGAGTACCTACCAAATCCCTCAAGATCCTCACACCTAAATCTTGAGCCCATGCAGGGCTACATGCTGCCTTCATCCTAGGACAACTCCTGTCCAAGACTTTCAGAGCCAATGCCCCAACTCCTCCTATGGCCTCCTAAGACTTGGGAGCACCACAGATCCTAACAATCTCCATCTTGGTTTTTCAAGTCTTGGCAAATCTTGGCAATACTCTCCTGTACGATCCTACTATCGCTACGCACCTTGACAGCCTCTTGTGCAAATATTGCTTCTGCCAATCTTCTTCAGTTGTTGTGCACCTTTGAAAATCTTTGGGATGACTGCCTCAACCATTAAAGACCTTGGCTTGCACCTATGCATCATCTTAGAAATTATAGGAACCCTTTTGCTTGGTAGTTGCATCAATTATCCTGGTCTTTTCTTGAGATTCCGCAGCGTTCCTATACTAGCAAATGCTGCATATCCTAACATAGTCTCCTCAGAACTTTGCCAGTCTTTCCTGCACATACTACTTCATCTAAAATTATGCATCTACAGCATTGGTGCTAGGATATTGATCCTCCTGCACTCCTCCTCTCTAAACTTGTATCACATCTTCACTGGTGAAGCCACCTCTGCCCAATGCTCCACCGAAAATTGAAGCCCACTTGATGCCATAGAAGCTAACTCAACAATCGAGTCCCTCGAGGCTAACCATTCAATGCTATACTACTGAGCCTGTCGCTGCACCTCGAACACCATCACTACCCCTTCGAACCCTCTGCACTCCGCGGATCCCTTCGAAGCCATCTTGAATACCTCCACAACCCACGGGCACCTCTGAAACCTAAGAGCTCATCCAACTTTTTAAAATTAGTGACTGAACCCTAGAAATTCCATCCTAGCCTTCTCCTCTTCTACCCCTGCACCAGCCATCGCTTTAGTTATGCCCAGAGAAACTGCAGCTCAAATCCTATCCTGCACTTAGACCCACCTATCTCATCCTGAGGCTTCTGAGACTTCCTGACTCTCCCTGAGACCTATTCTTGGTCTTCTTGAGATGCCTCCTGACACTCTCTACTGAGATACCTCTCTCAGCTACTGCACCATCGAGCCTCTCTCAGCTCCATGCCTCTAGGGAAGCACTACTACAGCACTCCAACACTCACTGCCTCATCTCTACACCACCTCCTCATAGGTATCCGAATCCTCTCTTACTACACATAATCCATCCTCCATCTGAATTGCAACTCTTCTGATGCTCCTGTAGAAGAAATCTGATCCAAGATCAGCCATCCAGCACTGACCTGCTGGACCTCCATGGATCATCCATCTCCATCACCTCCAAGGCTTCACAAATCCATACTCTAGTCAAGCCACTGAATGCATCCTCGACTACTTCTCCTGCCTTCCTACAATCGAAGGACGTATAATTGCTTCTTCAACTTTCCTTTGACCATTAGCCCTTGGAAAACCTCTCTTCATCTACCAAATAGCCCCATACTGTCCATCTTCCTTGAGAACCCTATCATCCATCATATAACCCCGGACTCTCTAACCAAGATCGATCAGAAAATCATGCACCCAAAACTTTCACCCCAAAAAAAAATCCTTCTCGTTAATCCTCTCAGCTTCCACCTTCAATTCGCTGCTCCTGATTGGCCAAACCATAGTAATAACAAAGATAGATCTGAGACATACCATAAAATACTTGCACAGATTTTTGATTTTATCCTGCATGACTTCTTCTTTGCTTCCACGCACCATTAGGCTCTGATACTAATTATTATAACATCATCATGGCATCACCTAGCTCTAATACTATGTTGCGAAAACTTCTGATCTTTAGCATGGATCTGAGGAGACCTTTAACATTCTCTAAGGGCAGCAAACCACCGATCCACTAATTTAGATCTATGATGGGGTGCCTCCCTCCTTGGATTTGAGCGAGGTGCCCCCCATTAGGGCGGCAACTCTAGAGAGAAGAGAGAAGAGAGACTGAGGGAGAAAAGATCTGTATTCTAATCCATATTATAAAATTCTAATACAACCTATGTATTTATACATAGCTATTAAGTCCGACCAAAAACTTCTCTAGCTAACCCAATACATGAAAGCACTCACCGAGCCCATGTACACCCATGTCTCCCATGCTCTCATCCCTTGGATCTAAATCCGATCCATACATATGTTAGCCATCCCTAAGACCTTATTAGACCAGACCTTAAGATCCAAACAGAAAATCTCATCCAGTTCTATTGTCACCATCGAGCTAGCTCTGTCAGTAGTCGAGCTGGCTCGACTGCATCTCATCCAAATTCTGTCTTCTATCTACCTGAGACAACCAGTTCGACTGCATCTAGAGTCAGCTCGATCTTAACCCGAGCAGGCTCGACTGCATATCCAAGCCAGTCCACCTGTGTGTCAGCCCCTTGTCTTGGCTGATTGTTCTCCTGGCTTTGATTTTTTGCTTCACCTTATGTCTTAAGTCTTTGGAGCACCTACCAAGCTCCTCAGGATCCTCACATCTAAACCTCGAGCTCGTGCAGGACTACACACTACCTTCATCCTAGAATAACTCCTATCCTAAACTTTTGAAGCAAACACCTTGGCTCCTCCTGCAGCTTTTCAATGCTTGGGAGCACTATAAATCCTAACAGTCCTCTCTTGCTATACACAATCCATCCTCCACTAGAACCGTGACTCTTTCTGATGCTCCAACAGAAAAAATCTGATTCAAGATCAACCATTTAGCCTTAACCTGCTGGACCTCCACCATCGTTGCTCCCATCTTGGATACCTCACAATCCCACGGGCACCTTCAAAACTACTAAGGACTTCCACCTCCTATGAATCTACTGCAACTCTATTGAAAAATATATCCTAAAGCCAATCATCTAAGTTATAGATGATTGAAACCTATATATGAATTATCTAATAATAATAATTATTTGGCTGGTTTATTATAAAAGTTCTATCTTTCTTAAATAAACTTTTAAATTATGATGAAGTCTTTAGAACCATAATCAATCAATAAAAAAATATTTATCAGATGGTTCTTAAATTATTCATGATCAAATGATAGGTTATTAACAAGGATGATAACTTATCGAGTGTAGGTCGCTGTATGCCATATGCATTGATTGTCCTCATAACCAAGTGGTGTGGAGACACTGTTATGACATCCAAATGAGATGTAGAAGTATATCTATACTAAATGTGACCAATGTAGCACTCTTCTGTCAAGAGTAGCTAAGGCTAATGGGTATAAATATCCCTCCGACCTAAGATCACTATGGTGACTTGCAAGCAATTCACTGTACTTTAGTATCGGACTATCTGTATTTCTAATATAGATTCAAAAGATTTTTGGATACAGTCTAGTACTTGTGAAGTCAGTGTATAAGTCAAGATGAGATTGGCCACTCCAAATTAACTTCAGAAAGAGAATGACTCACTGTGTTTTAATTTAGTAAAATCTAGGCCTGGATAATCCTCGTGAGGAGTCATGAAATTTGCAAAATTTTAAAACACAATGGAGATGACTTGGATGAGTGTTGATAGCTTACTCAAAATTATCTTGAGCATTATTGGTCAAAGGGATGAACTATACGGTAACCATGGTCCAAGGTTCCAAGAATGTTGCTTTGTATACATTCGATCTATTCGAACGTCGGATATCATAGCTAGATGATCATTTTGATTAGTATAAAAATTGATTCCTATGCTACCAACTTAGATTCGAATCTATAAGGTTACACACATTATTGATTGTAACCTAATCAAATTATTAATCGATGATTAAGAATTATTCTAAGATTAAATAATCAATGCGATTGATGTTTGACCTAATGCAAGTATTATAGGAGGATCGATTAGCAATTGGATTGCCAATTGGCTCAACTTGATTGAGCAATTAGACTGAGATCAAGTCTAATTAAATTAGATTCAATTAGAATTGGTTTGGACTTAATTGGGTTAGTCTAATTGATTTATTTGATAAGCAATTGCAAGAAAAAATAATTTCTTATTTGACTAGGACTTGGGTGCACCTAATTTCTAATTGATTTAGGATTTAAATTAGATTTAAATCTTGATTTAATCTAATTTTATTAGACTCCTAGTTGAACTAGGATCATCCTTAATTAGGTTGTATTTAATCTAATTTAAATAAGATTTAAATTAGATTTAAATTAATTTTGACATAGTCAAATAGAAGGAGTCCCAATTGGATTGGGACTCTCTCATTTTCCTTGCGCCTAAAAGGACAAGTCCCACACCATTAATTCTTCATTTTTTGCATGAGTTTTCTCATGCAAATCTGATGGATTCCATGCCCCAACAATACCTGAAAATTTGTCTGAGTTGGTCAAATATAGAATGAGAAGATAGAGTTTTAAAAGTTTAAAACTCTTCCCCTCTCTTTATGGAATAAAACCCATGCCATTTTTCCTTTTGTTCACCCCCTATTTTTGTAGCACCTTATTCTTGGGATTTCCATGCCATTCTCCCTCTCTTGGCATGATTTATTTTCATGCAAAAGCCAAGGAGGCATCCAAGAGTAGAATGCCTCCATAGTTTCCTTATTTGACTAGGTTTGACCTAGTCTTCCATATTAATAGGAGGTGCTTGCTATATTGTGATGAGGTGTGAAATAATCCTAGGTATTCCATGGTAAATATCAGAAAGAAAAGGAGGAGAGGTGTGGGAGGATGAGGTGCAATGTTTCTTCGAGGAAAAAGTTTCTTTAAGACATCAAAAGTTGATGTCATGTAGTGACAAATGTAAGAAAGAGAAGATTGTGTTCTCTAAGGTTTCTCCTCCATCTTTTTAGATTATATTCATGAGAAAGATCAAAAAAAAAGGGAGAGGGCATGGACAATGGATGCTCTAAATTATTGGGGTATCAGGGTCTATTTTGGACATGATTTGATCATGTCCTGATGAGAAGAAAAATACAAGAGAAGATGGTCTTCTCTTAGGGTTCTTTTGAGAACCTTTTCTTCTCAATTTTTGTATTATTTTTCTATGAGAAAAATTAGAGAGGAAGAGACCTTTAAGCATGAAAAAATTCTAAAGAAGAAGGTCTCTTTTTGTCTAAGTATAGAGATCCATTTAGGACATCAATGGTTGATGTCCTGAAAAGAGAAAATGTGTCTTCTCTTGGGATCTTTCTTAACTATTTATTTTTTGATTTTAGGAGATCCAAGGATTGAATTTCTTTCTTATTCCTCCTTGTGTTCTTTATCTCTTGGAGTGTCTAAGAGGTTAGAAGAATAATTTTTAGATTAACCATCAAGAGGGATATACGAGAAGCTAGCACTTCGAATGGATCTTCATTCGACGAATCTTCGATCTATGTTTGCAGCTTTGTGTGAATTACCTATAAAGGCCGGATGCATGTACGGCTCCGAGCAATAAAGGACTATAATAGAATCAACCATGAAGTTCTCAACCCACGTGAAGGTAAGAGATCTAATCTCTTCTTGACCTAGATGCGATCTAGGGTTTGATCTAGAACTGTTCTAAATCTAGGTATTGATTTGATCAATACCAACCTTACTTGATTTATTTTTAAATTTATATATGCATTATGATATGTTATAGATCTTAGATATAGGGTTTAGTAATTAGATTGCATGTTTTACTAGATTAAATAGTTTAATGTACATCTTCTACTGTAATTTATTTCAAAAATATTTTGAAATTCAAGCATGAAATCCTTCATATTTTCCAATAGTGGTATCAGAGCATCTAGGTTCTTTTATAACATGATCATATTTGCATTAGAATAAATATAAAATTAGATCACATATATTGATATAAAGTTGTTCTGCTGTAAGGTTTATCCCTTACAGTGGAGAGATTGTCCTAATATATACTAATCTATAAAATTAAATCATGAATAAGTTAGATTAGATCTAAGCAAATTTATGATTTATTTTTTTAATTTTAAATTTAAAATAAATAGATGTTAGAATTATTTTAGATTATTTAGATTAGATCTAAATAATGTAGGATCGCACATATTGATTATAAGGTTATCCTACTGTAAGGTTTATCCCTTACAGTGGAGAGATTAACCTAGTGTGTGCTGACCTAAATAACCAAAATCATAAATATATTAGATAAGATCTAAAATAATTTATGATTTATTTTTAAATTTTAAATCTAAAATTAAATAATTTATGATTTGATTTTGATCATTTAGATGAGATCCATATGATATGTTTCATGTTTTGATCTGGATCTTCATGTTGCATATATTGATATGTAGCTTCTTTTTTGAATCTTGTTAGCATATGTATGACATATAAGTTTTATATAATTTAAATTATGAACATACTTTATGCAAAACCCTAGATTCAAAATCCTAGGACGTGATCGAAATATTGAAAAAAATCAGATCTAAAACCATGTATTGAATATGATTCAATGTAAATTGTTTACAATTTGAAAATGTTTCAAATGATCAAATCAAAAATTAGTTCTGAGGTTCCATAAATTCAAATCCATAAGCCTTGAACTTAATTAAGAATTAAGTGATTGTTTAGGATCTAGGTTTATGATTTGAAGATCCTAAGATAATTTCATAAAACATGGGTTAAAGGGTAATGGGTTAACTTTGATCAGGTCATTAACTAGGTTAGACCTAGGGTTAGATTAAATATGGACTAAGTCAAGAAATTGATAAAACCTAATTAATAGTTAATTAGGATTAGATCATTTCTTTTCTATAGATCAATTCAATAGTTGTAGTTGATCAAAGTCAATACATCTAACAAATGGATCATGATCGTGGCTCAGTGGCTGAGCCCAAGTCTTTAGGGAGACCAAATTAAAATTGATAAATCGATTGGTGTTTAAGATAAGTCTGGCATTCTCAGATCGGTGGTTTTTAATTGGCTGCTTACCTAACCATTTCTTATGGTGTCTAAAGCAAGCCTTGGTAGACCCTTCCACGAATCTCATTTACCTGGCCAATATGGTTAATCAACTTTTGATTAGGTTGCTCATTGATTCGTGCTAACCCATGTCACAGAAAATTAGTGAGGCTAATTTTATTTAGTAAGACTGATCTAGGTGCCCAAGGACCAATATTAACCCTAGTCCTTGTCAAAGACATGAGAAGTCAGTGGGAGGACTTGACTTAGTGAAGTCAATGGGAGCAAATTGGTCCATATCCTTTCTATCCTTAAATTATAAATAAATTTAAATTTTCTAAAATTATTAGGTCCTTAAAATGATAAAGTTATGAGGATAACTGAGTCATAGCCTCCCATTAAGGTGTTTGATAATGAGTCCATTAGCTCAATAATCATTACAGGCCCATTGGCCTGGTGCTTATTGACTAATGAAATTATCATTCATCATCAAGTATGGTCATGTTAATGGTTGGACCTAATCAGATCCTTATAGTAGAGGCCAAACTCTACTGATTAGGTTTCTAGGATAAAATTAAATTACTAGAAGTTGTTTGGAGAAATAATTGGTTAATGAACCTACCTGTAGATGCACATAGATTGATCAACCAAAGTCGGGCTTATATGTAGTCTATGTGGATTCTAGTACCTGCTAGAAAATTAACATAATTTTTTGAATTGGAGGTAGAGGCTATCAATTTGAATAAAATAGTGGAAGAACCTTTAGACTAAAGTCTAAGTCTCTAGGCTTAAAATAATTCATATACAATAGATCATTGTTCTCTATTCTCATATTAAGGCTAAACCCCAATTGCTTCGATCACTATCAGACAGTGATGAACTTTGATAATTAGTATCAAAAGTTGAATTTGGTTCAGTAGTACTAATGGGTTCGTATTGAGGCTTCTAAGTTCAGTCAAAATAATTAGTCTAATATTGATCCAAATCAGACGTAGTGCTTCTATTGTTAAAAGTAGAATCATAGGAAGAAGAATTGTCTTACATTCCTTGACCATAATAGGCTGAATAAGAGAAAGGAGTAAGAGTTGCTTATCAAGAATGATAGATGATAACACCTTAAAATTTTTCTGTATGTAATTCTACTACCTGGATATTAGATACCGTTGGTCTTATGAAATTCATTGCAAGAATTTTAGGTAAGTGGAATGTTTGAAAATGGTGAGAGATTCCTGAAAGATAGGAAAAGAAGTCCTGTTTCAATCCTAACTTTAGAAATTATCAAGCTTATTTTCAAAAGATGTCATTTTGAGTAATTATCACTATTGTCCATCATTTATGATAAATGTAATCTCTATTGGTCTTTTGACCAGAGATGATTATCATTTATCAATAAAAAAGATTATTATGATATCATAATGAATAATGTTATAATAATATATGAACAATAAAGAAATAGCATTTAACATTAACACAGCTTATTAAGTGTAATGTACACATTTAATAAACACCCAAGTTAGATTATGTCATGGATGTCTACCTTTGGCATTATAAGCTTAGTCATCTTGACAAGAATAGGATAAATTGATTAGCTTGAGAGGAAAATCTCGACATCAGTGATTGTGAATCATTGACGACTTATGAGTCTTATTTTCTTGTAAATATGACAAAGTCATCTTTTACTGAAAAAGATGAAGGAGTCGATAAAGTTCTAAGTCTCATACATAGTGATATATGTGGACCTATAAACTCAAGTGCCAAAGGAAGATATCAATATTTTATTACAAATGACCTATCTGGGCATAGGTGCGTCTATCCTAAATCATTTAAAATATTCAAATAATTTCATAATAAAATAGAAAAATAAATTAACAATGGTATTGAAACTTTTCGATCAGATCAAAAAGGCAAATACTTATCCAATAAGTTTGTGACATATCTAAGAGAGAATAGGATTCTCTCTCAATCGACTCCTTTTGGAACATAGAAATTAAACTTTATTAGACATGGTTCAATCCATGATAGGGTTCGCTAGTCTGCTTATTTCAGGATTGTGCTCTTGTGACTACTTGTTTTACTCTAAAAATTTACACCATGTAAATTTGTTGTAAAGACTCCATATGGGATATGGATCAAGTGTAGACCTAGACTCTCTCACCTTCAGGTTTAGGGTTGATCGGCCTATGTCATAGGTTTGCACACAGATAAACTTGGATCCTGGTCTAATAGATGTTTAAAGGTTATTAATTATACCATGCTGAAGCATTTAAGATGTTCATCAGCAGTAGGGTTTTTTTTTTGGGAAGAAATTCCTTAGAGAAGGAACCGATGCCTATCAAGTTGAACTTGAAAAAGTTTGACTGGTAGAAAATGAACTGACATGGTCTAGTAAACCTACAAAATCGAATTTGATCAGATCAAATTTGGAATCCATTAAAGTAGCATCTTTAAGAAGATTCGATAGAGTACCACGTTAGCCAAATAGATACTATGGTATCTAGATCCGAGATGGCAATCCTATGGAGCTCGATCACAACAACAAGGATCCGATCACCTACAGGGATGTAATGTAGTGGTCTGACTCTGAGAAGTGGCTTGGAGCCATATAATCTAAATTGAAGTCCATGAAAATTAATAATGTATGGACACTAATTGATTCACTTGAAGGGATAAAATTCATTGGGTGTGAATGAATTTTCAAAAGGATTAAAGTAGTGCATATGGGAAGGTAAAGATGTATAAAGCCCGTCTGGCTATCATCTCAGAGTTCGAACATACATTTTGAACGTATATCTTTATTATGAATAAAGACAAATCCTACATTTGTAAGTGGGCAAAATATTCTATAGTGTTATTCCTTATGTTGTCTGTGGATGAAATTTTCTTAATTTGGAATGGCATTCTAGCATTGCAAGGAATAAAGGTTTGGTTGTTATCTGATTTCTCCATATTCAAGACCAAAAATGGTATACTCACTAAGGATAGTGAGCAGATACCAGTCTGATCCAAGTGAGAACCACTGAAAGATTGTATAGATAATTCTTAAGCATTTGAAAAATACTAAGGTCTAGTGACTCAAATATGAAAATACTGATTTAATCTTGCGGATATTATGATTTCAGTTTTTAGTTAGATCAAGAAGACAGCAAGAGAGTGTCGGGTCATACCCTAATTATAGAAGCAATCTGCTAGAAAGGTTTCAAGCAGAAATACTATAGCCTATTCAGTTAGTGATATAGAGTATATCGTGGCATATGATGCTGCCATGTAGGCTATGTGGTGACATAAATTCATTAGCAAGTTGGAAGTGGCATCCTCCATCAATGGTCCAGTCCTAATATAGCACTAGAACTATAGGTTAGGCTAAAGAACCAAAGATGCACCATAGGATCAGCATACGCTGTATTGCTATCATCTTTGATTTTAGATCAAGGTGACATCGATCATTGGAAGATCGATGAAAAATGAGAACTTGATCAACCCATTTGCTAAGGCCTCAAAACTAAGGAGTTCTACAAACTCAAGTGAAAGATAGAAGATTTGATATCATTCTGATTGGCTTTAGTCCAAGTGGGAGTTATTGGAAAATATGTCCTAAAGCAAATCATTTAAGTTGTAGATGATTGAAACCTATATATGAATTATCTAATAATAATAGTATTTAGCTGGTTCATCATAAAAGTTTTATCTTCCTTAAATGAACTTCTAAATTATGATGAAATCCTTGAAACCACAATCAATCAATAAAGAAGGATTTATCGAATGGTTCTTAAATTATTCATGATCAAATGATAAGTTATTAATAAGAATAATAACTTATCGAGTGTAGGTCGCTATATGCCATATGCATTGGTTGCCCTCATAACCAAATGATGTGGAGATATTGGTATGGCATCTAGGTGAGATGCAGGAGTACATCTGTACTAAACATGATCAATCTAGCACTCTACTGTCAAGAGTAGCTAGCTAAGGCTAATGGGTATAAGTGTCCTTCCAACCTAAGATCACCACGGTGACTTGCAAGCACCTCACTATACTTTGGTGTCAGACTATCTGTATTTCTAATATAGGTTTGAAAGATTTTTGAATATAGTCAAGTACTTGTAGAGTCGGTGTGTAAGTCAAGATGGAATTATCCACTCTTGATTAACTTCAGGAAGAGAATGACTTGCTGTGTTTCAATTTAGCAAAACTTGGGCCTGGATAATCCTCATAAGGAGTCATGGGATTTATAAAATTTTGAAACATAATAGAGATGACTTGTATGAGTGTTGACAGCTTACTCAAAATTATCTTGAGCATTATTGGTCAAAGAGATGAATTATATGGTAACCATGAGCCAAGGTTCTAAGAATGTTGCTTTGCATACATTCGACCTATTCAGACGTCGGGTACCATTGCTAGATGGTTATTTTGATTGGTACAAGAATCGGTTCCTATGCTATAGCTTAGGTTTGAACCTATGAAGTCATACACATAAGAGATTGTAAGTTGATCAGATGGTTGATCGATGATTGAGAATTATTTTAAGGTCAAACAATCAATGCGATTGATGTTTGACCTAATGTAAGTATTGCAGAAGGATCAATTAGCAATTGAATTGCTAATTGGCTTAATTTAATTGAGCAATTAGACTGAGATCAAGTCTAATTGAATTAGTTTCAATTAAAATTGGTTTGGATTTAATTGGGTTAAGTTCAATTGGTTTATTGGATAAGCCAATTACAAGAAAAAATAATTTTTTGTTTGACTAGGACTTGGGTGCATCTAATTTCTAATTGATTTAGAATTTAAATCATGATTTAATCAAATTTAATTAGGCTCCTAGTTAGACTAGGAACATCCTTAATTGAGTTGTATTTAATCTAATTTAAATAAGATTTAAATTAGGTTCAAATTAATTTTGACATAGTCAAATAGGAGGAGTCCCAGTCCAGCTGGGACTCCAGCTGGGACTCTCTCACTTTCCTTGCACCTAAAAGGATAAGTCCCATGCCATTAATTCTTCATTTTTTGCATGAGTTTTCTCATGCAAATCTAATAGATTCCACTCCCCAACAATATCTAAAAATTTGTTTGAGTTGGTCAAACATAGAATGAGAAGATAGAGTTTTAAAAGTTTAAAACTCTTCCCTTCTCTCTATGGAATAAAACCCATGCCATTTTTCATTTTGTTTGCCCCCTATTTTTGTGGTGCCTTATTCTTGGGATTTCCATGCCGTGCTCCCTCTCTTGGCATGATTTATTTTCACACAAAAGCCAAGGAGGCATCCAAGTGTTGGATGCCTCCATAGTCTCCTTATTTGACTAGGTTTGACCTAGTCTTCCATATTAATAGGAAGTGCTTCCCATATTGCGATGAGGTGTGAAATAATCCCAGGGATTCCATGATAAAGATCAGAAAGAAAAGAAGGAGAGGAGTGGGAGGATGAGGCACCATGTTTCTTGGAGGAAAAAGTTTCTTTAAGATATCAAAAGTTGATGTCTTGTAGAGACAAAGGTAAGAAAAGGAAGATTGTCTTCTCTAAGGTTTCCTCCAGATCTTTTTCTCCTCCATATTTTTAGATTATTTTTTTGAGAAAGATTAGAAAGAAAGGGAGAGGGCATGGAGGATGGATGCTCCAAATTGTTGGGGTATCAGGGTCTCTTTTGGACATGATTTGATCATATCTTGATGAGAAGAAAAATACAAGAGAAGATGGTCTTCTCTTAGGGTTCTTTTGAGAACCTTTTCTTCTCAATTTTTATATGATTTTTCTATGAGAAAAATCATATAGGAAGAGACCAAAAAGCATGGAAAAATACTAGAGGAGAAGGTCTTCTCTTGTCCAGGGATGGAGATCTGTTTAAGACATCAACGGTTCATATCCTGAAAAGAGAAGATGTGTCTTCTCTTAGGATCTTTCTTAACTATTTATTTTCTAATTTTTAGGAGATCCAAGGATTAAATTTTTTCTTATTCTTCCTTGTATTATTCATCTCTTAGAGTGTCCAAGAGATTAAAAGAATAAATTTTACATTAACCATTAGGAGAGATCCATGAGAAGCTAGCACTTCGAGCGGATCTTCGTTCAACGAACCTTTGATCTGTGTTTGCAGCTTCGTGTAGATTACCTGTAGAGGCCGAATGTGTATGCGGCTTCAAGCAACAAAGAACTATAATAAAATCAACCATGAAGTTCTCGACCCATGCAAAAGTAAGAGATCTGGTCTCTTCTTGATCTAAATTCGATCTAGGATTTCATCAAGATCTAGGTATTGATTTGATCGATACCAACCATACTTGATTTATTTTTTGATTTATGCATGCATTATGATATATTATAAGTCCTAGATGTAGGGTTTAGTAATTAAATTACATGCTTTAGTAGATTAAATAGTTTAATCTACATCTTCTGCTGTAATTTATTTTGAAAAAATTTTAAAATCCAAGCATGAAACCCTGCATGTTTCCCAACAAACTCTCCATAGATCAACCATCTCCATCACCCCTAAGGTTTCGCAAATCCATGCTTTGGTTGAACTGTTGAATGCATCCTCAACTACTTTCCCATCTTCTAGCAATCAAAGAATGTATAGTCGCTTCTTTAACCTTTCTTTAACCATTACCTCATGGGTGATCTCTCCTCATCCACCAAACTGCCCCATGCTGCCTATCTTTCTAGAGAATCCTATTGCCTATCTATCATACACCCTAGCCTTTTAACCCAGACCGACCAGCAAATCATGCATCCAAACCTTCCATCCTAGGAAAAATCCTTTTAGATAATCCTCTCAACCTACATCTTCAACCTCCTGCTCTTGGTTGACCAAACTATAACAAAAACAAAAGTAGATCTGAGACATATCTTGGAATAGATGTGCAAATTTTTGATTTCTTCCTGTATGACTTCTCCTATGCTTTCACACTCCACCAAGCTTTGATACCAATTATTAGAATCCATTTGGTTGGGGTATATCAAATTACGGGATAATATGATAATTCATTGGAATCATTTATCTAGAAACATGATTGTAGAGAAAAATAATTTTTACTATATTTGTTAGTGAAAAAATTACTCCAAAAAACTAGAAAAGGATTATTACATTTGGTTGGAGGTAATCCTATATGAAAATATGGCAAATTTATAAATATATTCTTCAATATAAAATAATTTTTTTAATACTAGAATAGAATTGCCATCTCCAATTAGTTTTTATATGATGACTATAATCACATAACTCTTTGCATCATACCATCTCTATATTAATTTTTTTACAAAAGCTCTTTATTGAATAAATTTTAAAGGACATTAGAATAAAATCAATGATTACATATGCAGCTTTACTAGGTGTATTATTGTCAAATATGGATTATCACCACTCAAAAATTTGTCAATACCAATGCTTCCATGGTATTTATTTTACATTCTCTCTCCAAAAAATAAGCATGGAGCCCACCAATTTTTATCATCTCTCTATTCCACTTTTCATATCAAATATGGTAATCTAATATGAGAATCATTTTTACATGCTAGATTATCCCTGACCAAATGAACCCTTAGAGAAAACCATGGTATCTCACCTGTACCATATTGCAGAATCTCTGATCTTCTACGTGAACCTAAGGAGATCTAAGATAGATCCGATCTTTGAAGATAGTAAACACCAGCATTAATTCCTAGGTGCTATGATAGGGCACCTCCCTCCTAGGGCTTGAGAGATGTGCCCCTTCCTTTAGGGTTTCTTTAAGGAACCTTAGGATAGCAATCCTAGAGAGAGAGGGGGAGGGAGAAAAGATCTATATTCCACTTCTCTTAATGAAACTCTAATACAATCCATGTATAAATATATAGCCAATAGGCCTGACCAAAAAGCTCTCCTAGCTAATCCAATACATGAAAGCACTCACCGAGCCCATATACACCCATGTCTCAAATGCTCTGATCCCTTAGATCTAAACCCGATCCATACATAAATTTTTTTAAGAGCTTATTAAACTATGCCTTAAGACCCCTAGGATCAAACTAGACCCTAGTCCAAATAGATCTCCCTTGTGTCTCTACACGCGCACTGAGTTGGCTCAGTCTCAGCATTGAGTCGCCAACCTGAGACTGGATCGACTCATAGAAGAACTAAGTCGATCCAATTGCATACCATGCTAGTAGTCCTGAATGCATACCTTTCTGTTTGGTTTGTCCTCTGAGACATAGTCGATCTAATTTCAAACTGAGCCAACTTGTTAGATATATGTGCCCTAGAAGCCAGAATTGGCTGACACTTGTAATACACTTCTAGGGGCAAAATTGTAATTTTGAGTATAATTAATGAAATGGGTTATTTTCTATCACATATGTGTATTTAGTGTCTGTGATACCGTCGTGTAAATGTATCCTTAAGTACTTGAGAAGAACTAAGGATATGATGTTGTCTTTGGTAATGGAGAACTCCAAGTTCAGGGATACACAACCTCGGACTTCATGTCCGATATAGATGATCGAAAGTCGACATTGGAAGTCTGTTTGTGTAGCAATGGTGGAGCTGTCAGCTGGAGAGTTCCAAGCAAACTGTGATAGCAGATTCCACCATGGAAGCAGAATATATAGCTGCATCAGAGGCTACAAAGGAAGCGTTCTGGTACAAGAAGTTTGCTGCGAGATTGGAGTAATGCCATCAGATGCCATTCTCTTTACTGCGCACAACCAATGGCGCCATAGCCTTGCTAAGGAGCCGAGGTTCTCACCAGAAGTCCAAAGCACATTGAGCGGCGATATCATCTCATCGCGATTACCTTGAGAAAGGTAACGTATGAGGTCAAGAGAGTCAACTCCACAGATAATGTGGCAGACCCACTTACAAAGCCGTTGGGCCAGCAGAAGATTGAAGCCCACCTTGAGAAGATGGGACTTAGACTTGTAGCCAATTGGCTTTAGGACAGTGGGGAAACTCTGGTTCTAGTGCTCATCTGTGCACTTCTATGCAGGGTCTTGAGGATAGCAGGAGGCTGAGGGATGGAGACATGATCCTACGCATCGGTAATGGAGCAAGAGTTGCTGCAGTAGCCGTGGGAACATACCCTCTTGCGATTACCATCTGGTTTAGACTTAGTTTTAAAAGACTGTTATTATGTGCCTGCAGCTAGCAGGAATTTGATTTCTGTTTCATGCTTAGCACAAGAAGGTTATGTGATCACCTTCTTTAAGGACCATTGTAACATTCTTTATGAAAGAAATAAAATTGCAAATGGTTTCCTTATTAATGGTCTTTATCAGTTGCATATTGATGTACCTATTTTAACTATCGAGCAAAACGTGAATGCCAAACGACCTAGGGATAGTCCAAACGACAGATATCTATGGCACCTGAGATTAGGTCATATAGCAGAAGATAGGATTAACAAATTGGAGAAAAATGGGCTATTGAGTCCATTGACTTTTGAGTCATATCCAACTTGTGAATCTTGTCTTCAAGGCAAAATGACTAAACTCCCTTTTGTTGGACATGGGGAGAGGGCCACAGATCTCCTTGCCCTAGTACATACTGATGTGTGCGGCCCATTTCGATGTGCCGGCTAGAGGCAATTTTGTCTACTTCATTACCTTTACCGATGATCTGTCTAGGTATGGGTATGTGTATCTTATGAGACATAAGTCTGAAGCCTTTGAAAAGTTCAAAGAATTCAGACATGAAGTAGAAAAACAAACTGGAAAACCCATTAAGGTTCTTCGATCAGATCGAGGAGGTGAATACCTTAGCCGGGAATTCCTAGACTATCTTAAGGAAAATGGCATAGTCTCTCAATGGACTCCACCAGGAACACCTCAACTCAACGGGGTTTCAGAATGGAGAAATCGGACTCTATTGGATATGGTTCGATCCATGATGAGCTTCACAGACCTCCCAGATTTTCTTTGGGGACATTCATTATTAACTTCAATCTATTTACTGAATAGGGTTCCCTCTAAAACCGTTCCTACCACACCGTATGAGATATGGCACGGTAAGAAACCAAGTCTGAGTCATCTCAGAATTTGGGGTTGTCCGGCTTATGTCAAAAGACAACAAGCGGACAAGTTAGAGTTTAGGTCCTTTAGAGCTCGATTCATAGGATATCCTAAAGAGTCATTAGGATACTATTTCTACATTCCAGAAGACCACAATGTGATTGTGAGTCGACATGCCATATTTCTTGAAAAATAGTTTATTCAAGATAGTGGCATTGGAAAGCAGATTAAGCTTGATGAGAAAGTCTCACAAGCAGAACGAGCTAAGGACCAAGTGGAACCAAATCAGGTTGAGCCAATAAGAACACTACCTCCTCCACCTCGTAGATCGGAAAGAGTTTCCCATCCCCCTGAAAGATACTTAGGTATTATTTCAGAGGATAGTAGAGGAAATGTTCCTCATAGGTAATGGTGCTCATGGTGATGATCCCAAAACCTACAACGAGGCGATATCAGATATCGACTCCGAGAAATGGCTTGAGGCAATGAAGTCAGAAGATTGACTCGATGCACTCAAACCAAGTCTGGACCTTGGTAGATCCACCAGAAGGTATAGTACCTATTGGGTGTAAATGGATCTTCAAGAGAAAGATTGGTGCAGATGGGAATGTGGAGACATTCAAGGCTAGACTGGTGGCAAAAGGTTATAGTCAACGCGAAGGCATTGACTATCAGGATACCTTTTCCCCGGTAGCTATGCTAAAATCCATCCGCACATTGCTTGCTGTTGCAGCCTATTTCGATTATGAAATATGGCAAATGGACGTGAAAACGGCATTCCTAAATGGATATCTTGAGGAAGATATCTATATGGAACAGCCGCTAGGTTTCACATCCAGTGATACTGATCACAAGGTTTGCAAGCTGCAAAGGTCCATATATGGACTTAAGCAAGCATCTCGGAGCTGGAACACTCGTTTCAATGATGTGATCAAAAAGTTTGGTTTCATCAAAAATGAAGAGGAACCATGTGTTTTCAAAAGGGTCAGTGGGAGCGCTGTTGTCTTCCTCGTATTGTACGTGGATGACATCCTCCTTATTGGGAATGATATTCCCATGTTGACATCAGTCAAGATGTGGTTGTCTAAGGAATTCTCCATGAAAGACCTAGGTGAAGCATCCTTTATTCTAGGAATTAAGGTCTATAGGGATAGACCGAATAGGATGCTAGGACTTTCACAGAAGATGTACATAGAGGAAGTACTAAAGAGGTTTAGTATGGAAAACTCTAAGAGGGGATTAATACCCTTCAGACATGGTATTCATCTTTCCAAGAAGATGTGCCCCAGCACACCTGAGGAAATAGAACGCATGAGCAAGATCCCTTATGCTTCTGCAATAGGGAGCCTCATGTATGCCATGCTATGTACACGACCTGATATAGCCCATGCTGTGAGTGTCACAAGCAGATATCAGTCAAATCCAGGTGAAGAACACTGGACTTCTGTGAAATGTATCCTTAAGTACTTGAGAAGAACTAAGGATATGATGTTGGTCTTTGGTAATGGAGAACTCCAAGTTCAGGGATACACAGACTCGGACTTCATGTCCGATATAGATGATCGAAAGTCGACATCTGGAAGTCTGTTTGTGTGCAATGGTGGAGCTGTCAGCTGGAAGAGTTCCAAGCAAACTGTGATAGCAGATTCCACCATGGAAGCAGAATATATAGCTGCATCAGAGGCTGCAAAGGAAGCATTCTGGTACAAGAAGTTTGCTGCAGAAATTGGAGTAATGCCATCAGATGCCATTCCTCTTTACTGCGACAACAATGGCGCCATAGCCCTTGCTAAGGAGCCGAGGTCTCACCAGAAGTCCAAGCACATTGAGCGGCGATATCATCTCATCCGCGATTACCTTGAGAAAGGTTACGTTGAGGTCAAGAGAGTCAACTCCACAGATAATGTGGCAGACCCACTTACAAAGCCGTTGGGCCAGCAGAAGATCGAAGCCCACCTTGAGAAGATGGGACTTAGACTTGTAGCCAATTGGCTTTAGGACAAGTGGGAGATTGTTAGATATATGTGCCCTAGAAGCCAGAATTGGCTGACACTTGTAATACACTTCTAGGGGCAAAATTATAATTTTGACTATAATTAATGAAATGGGTTATTTTCTATCACATATGTGTATTTAGTGTCTGTGATACATCCTTTGAGTTAATGGTAATGATAATTCATATTTTCAAGAGTTGAAAATTTAAGACATGAATAATCATTATTAACTCATAAACATGCTCCCGACCATAGGATCATCACGAGGATGGTGATTGATCCGGAAGGTTGGTGTACGATCGCTTCTCTTTAGTAGATGAGTCTTGAGTCTACGGTGTGGAGACACCGGAGCGAGAGTACAGGTACTCGTTAGAGAACGAGGGCACTGAGCGTGACCACCTCGAGTAGTCATTAGGGAGTCTACCTTCTCGTCAATGACTGACTCGATGCTGCAGTAGTGTGTCTGGTTCTTTGACCTGAGATGCATCGGCAGTTCACCTTGAGGGTGTTATAGTTTGACTACACCATTACTCGGTCTCCTAGCCATATGGAACCCTGAGGTGTATGTTGGCTATAGCATGTTCATTGTAGGAACTGGATTGCATCAAGATGGAATCTATCTACCTCGGTGGTAGAGGAGCAGCCCTATGATGATCATGAGAATCAAGTCCAGAAATCCATGGCCATGGTAGAGTGAAATAATAGAAAGAGTTTCTATTTAGATTTTCACATTGGACTCGAATCGAATGATTACATCATATGACAGAGACTAGGGTTTGACGAGTTCACCTTAACCCTAATCTGATCGGGGCTCAAGATAGAAGAACTTGAATCACACAGGTAGCTGCACCAAGAGGTTCGCATTCAGCTCTGATGGGTTGCCACCATATACTGCTAGGTGTCACTGGTGGATTTTGGGAGCAATTAGAATGATTTAGATGATCGATCATTCTAGCTGTTCGAATCAGAAGAGTTCTGATCCATCGAAAGGAGTTTCGATGATGTCGATGATAGAGATCATGACATATCCCATTACCATACAGAACTGAACCTAACTGGGTCACACAAACAAGGGTTTGAATCTGGTGATCATCAATTGAACTGATCTAGTTCAATTGATCTGAATGAGATTCAATTAGGTTCAAGGAAATCGTGCTAGCACTCGATTGAACCTAACGTTCTTCTTTTACTATCATAAATAAGTTGTCCTGACTGAGCCAAAGGAGTTTGTGCTCAATCAGAGGCCTTCATATGGTCTGACTGGAGGTTGTCCAAGTCAGAAATAGGTTGTCTTATTTGTAAGACATTACCTGCCATTTTTGGTCACCTGCCATTTCTTGTTCTTTGACTTTGGTCAAAAGTCTACCTTTGACTGGTCAAACGTTGACCATTGACCCTTTGACTTTTGACCACATGTCATGCACCTATTGGAGAGCTGGTGGGGGCTTGTCCCCCTGCCAGAACCTGGCAAGGAGAAGGGCGCACGCCAAGGGTGGCGTGAGCCCAAGTAGGAGGCGCCTAGGAGTCCTTGTTGGACAAGGACTCCACCTCCCTTTGGATTCCAATTAGAGTTCTACTAAGAATCCAACTTTGACTGGTCTTAGGCACCCTCTAAGGAGGAATCCAGGGGTCTCTATTCCAACCAATCAGATTTAGATCTGATTTCACAAAGGGTTGTGATTGGTTGAGAGGAAGAGGAGTTGGATCACAAGAGGTCTATAAATAAGACCCTGCGCCCAACCCTAATTCTAATGCTATTAGATACGCCCCAAGGCTGCCTCTCCCCTCCTTCTCCATGCCATAGTCTCTTCTCCTCTTGCTCTCCACGTCCAAAAGGTGTTTTGGACTTAGTTTGGTGCGATTCAGATCAAGGAAAGGCGATCAAAAGCAAGAAGGCTGCGCTGCTGCAAAAGGACGACTGCAGATCTTCAAAAGAGTTTTGAAGATCCTCCAGATCAGATCCAGATCTGATTTTTGGAGGTGTGATAGAGAAGAAGAGGATCTCCAGATCCAACCCGAGTGGATACCGGTAGAGGCCAGGCGCTTGCGTGGCTAAGATCCAGAACCTTCCGCTGCAATCAGGATCTTCTACAGGGTAATAGGATTACCCAATTCAGGTAAATTAAATTTGATTTAATTTATCTTGTTTTATTTTATTTATTAAAATAATAAGAATCAGATCTGAAGCATATCAAGATCTGATTGAGATCAAGAGAAAATTTTTGAAATATATCTCTTGATCTAATCAGATCTGGACGAACCTGGACCGGGAAATCAGGATTTTCCTTCACAACTAACATGCAGAAACAACTCTTCTCTGCAGTCTTTTTTCTCTTTGCTCTAATTTTTTGCTCCATCTTATGTTCCTGATCTTCAGAGCACCAATCAAGCCCTTCAAGGTCCTCAACATATGGACCTCAAGCCCGTGAACGACTACATACTACCTCCACCCTAGGACCATTCCTGTCCTAACCCTAGGACCACCTATCCTAGTTTTTCAGAGCCAATATCTTGACTCCTCCCATGGCCTTCTAAGGCTTAGGAGCACCACCAATTCTTACACTTTCTTCCTCACTACCAACAACTTTTCCTTCCTTAAATCAATTCATCACTAAATCACTTTTGCCAAGCTGAATTCTCCTTAACTTTTGACCAAGAAAACCATCTTTTTCCACTCTCTTTCCTTCTCCAACTTTCCTATTTTTGCTAAAGAACCAAAATAGTAACTTAAAGGAACTGGTGGCTAAGGTTTGGAAATGAATAAATTAAGGAGATAATTTGCTAGGTGTCTATCCCATGAAAAGCTAGCAAAAGCTTGTTTCTCTAACTATCTTTTTAAATTAAAATGTTGTCCAGCTAACGTCCTTAAAATTATTTTTTTAAATTCCCTCTTAAAGCATCTCGGCTAAAACCTACTCCCAGGTTTTCCTGCAATTAGGGTTGAGCCCCACAACATAGGTCGGCAACAAGGTCAGCCCTCTCAAAATAGGTCATTTTCCAGGTTGACCCCATAGGAAACGAGTCGACACCTTCAAGACCAAGCCAACCCCACTGCATGCCAACATAGTGTTTCCCTAAACTCCTCTCTTAATTTTTCTGCAACAGAGTCAACCTCTCTTGAGATGGAGTCGATCCCTTCCCCTAGGTCTTAAAAACTACTTTTACTTATAAAGAAATTTCACTAGATTTGCTTTTCCTCTAAAATTATCACACATACATAAATATATTACCTTAAATATCCTTCCAAATATCACTTACTATAAGATCAATAACCATTAAATTTTAACTTTAATATCATTTTTATTGATCTCATTCCTCGATCACTTTTCTTTCTTAACTTAACAATCAAAGCCATACTTCTTTACTTTTACCTAATTAATATTCAAATATTTAGGTGCACCCTAAACAAAATGTTGTGCCATGCATGAATGCCGAAACACAATTATAATTTCTCTTGAACTACCATAGAATTCATCCGAGATGTCACATTTCCTCCCCTTTTTATGAAAATTTCGTCCCAAAATTTGGTTACCTTTAGTCTGAAATAGATATGGATATTAATTCTTCATTTCATCTTCTCTTTTCCATGTGGCTTCTTCGGTATTATGATTCTACTAAAGGACTTTGATTAGGGGTATAACTTTATTATGCATCTATTTTACTTTACTCAAAATTTGCACTAGTTTTTTCTAGATAAGATAAATCTTATTTCAATTCCACTAGTCTAGACCGTAAAACATCCGATGGATCCAGAATATACCTTCGTAGCATAGAAATATAAAATACATTATAAATCTAGGCAAGCTCTGGTGGTAGGGCTAAATGGTATATATGCAACTGGTCTAACACACTCTACTATCTCACAAGGTCCAATATACCATGGACTTAACTTTTCTTTCTTCCTAAACCACAATATACCCTTCCAAGGAGAGACTTTAAGAAATACTCTGCCACCTACATGAAAATTTACTGTTAGGATTAGTGGTGCTTCCAAGCCTTGGGAGGCCACTAGAGGAGTCATGATGTTGGCTCCGGGAGACTAGAATAGGTGTAGTCCTAGGGCAAGAACTAGTTTGGTTCTAGGGTGGAGGTTCGGCCCTCCATAGTCATGAGGCCCTAGTTTGTGGATCTTATGGGGTCTACTTAGAGTTTGGACTAGGTTTGGATCTATAGGATTGAGTGCATAATCAGACCATGGGCTACATGGGTTTGGATGAGTGCATTTAGATTGGGTTAGCCCAGAAAGTTTTTTTATCGGTTAGAATTTTTGGTCCATGTATAGGTATATATATACATGCATATTGTAAATCCTAGAATTGAGAAAGAGAAACAAAGATCAATAGAGCTATTTTCTTCCATATCTCTCTCTGGTTTCTTCACACATCAAGGTGCCCTAGGGGGCGTGCCTCCAAGCTTGGAGGAAAGAGGCATGCCCCACTCTTACTTCAGTCTCAATAACATCAAGAGATCCCGCACAATAATTGATATCAGAGCCATTTTGATAAGGAGGCATGAAGGTGAGATCTAGCAACAAGAATTCAATGGAAGATTCAATAAAAAAAAATTATTTTTGGGAGGCCGGTAGGGCCCCCCTTTCTTCCTTTCGATTGGTGGCGGTCGGTGATTGGCCATTGATCTCAGGCTTAGAGGCCGAGTCCCACGAACTGGCCATTGATCCCGGCATATGGTGACCATTTTTCAGTGATCAGGCATGCGAAGGTGTTCTCATGGGCGGTCCGATGGTGATCATGTGTAGGATGGCCGAGATCCAGAGGGGTAGGTGGTGTTCTCCTCTGAAAACATCCCATACAGTGGCAGCATCGTCTCAGGTAGTGGCGCACGGGCAGCAATGTGCGCATGCATGCAGCAGTGACCAACCGACGGTAGTGGCTGATGGAACGTAGTCGGCAGGCATGCGTGCAGTGGGAGCTAGATGGGAAGGCAAAAGAATCAGGAGAGATCTAGTCGAATCTATTAGATGTGTGCCCTAGAAGCTAGATTCGCTAAATAATTATAATACACTTCTAAGAATAATTTTATAATTTTAACTATAAATTAATAAAAAAATTATTTTCTATCATGGTATGTATTTAAAGTGTCTGTGATACATCCTTTGAGTTAATGGTAATGACGATTCATATTTTCAAAAGTTAAAAATTTAAGACATGAATTTTCATAATTAACTCATAAACTACTTTCGATCGAAGGATCATCACGAGGATGGTGATTGATCTGAAAGATTGGTATATGATTGCTTTCTTATGATAGATGTATCTTGAATCTATGGTGTGGAGACACCAGAATGAGAGTATAGATACTCGTTAGAGAATAAGAGCACTAAGCATGACCACCTCGAGCAGTCATAAGAAAATCTACCTTCTCGTCGATGACTGGCTCATTGCTGCAATGGTGTGTCTAGTTCTTGGATTTGAGGTGCATCAATAGTTCACCTTGAGGGTATTATAGTTTAACTATACCATAGCTCGATCTCCTAGCCATTCAAAATCCTGAGGTGTATGTTGGTTATAGCATGTTTATTATAGGAATTGGATTGCACCAATAGGAGATCTATCTACCTCGGTAGATGAGGAGTAGCCCTATGATAATCATAAGATTGAGTCCTTAAGCCCATGACCATGGTAGAGTGAAGATGATAGAAAGAGTTTCTATTAGGATTTCACATCAGACTTGAATTATATGATTAATTTATATGATGGATGTTGGGTTTGATGAGTTCACCTTAACCCTAATCCTGTCAGAGCTCAAGATAGAAAAACCCAATGACATAGGTAGCTGCATCGAGAGATTCACTTTTGATTCTGATGGGTTACCACCATATACTACTAGGTATCATTGATAGATTTTGAGAGCAATTAGAATAATTTTGATGATCAATCATTCTAATTGTATGAATCAAAAAAGTTTTGGTCCATTGAAGGTATTTCGATGATGTCGATGATAGAGATCATGACATTTCTCATTACTATATAAAACTAAACATAACTAGATTATACAAACAAGAGTTTGAATCTAGATGTGATCAATTAAACTAACCTAGTTTGATTGATTTGGATTAGATCCAATCAGGTTCAAGATAATCGTGCTAGCACATGATTGAACCTAGCTTTCTTCTTTTGTAATCTTTTTGATGCATCGTAATTGAGTTAAATTTAATTTAACTTATTTTTATATCTTGAATAGATTTATTTTTATCTTACTAGAATAAGTCCAAGTTAGATAAATTATAGAAATTAAATTCATTCCTAGTGCAATTGGACTAGGATCAAAAGTTGACCCAATTGAGAGAATTGAGGGTTACCTAATCAAATGCTTCTAGAAAATTCTATAAAATTTTTTTTGACTTGATTTTTAGATATGTTATAGGGATCGAGTCATGATATGGGTGTGACAAATTCTATAATTTATGGTGGTAGTTTGATAGGATTTTTGATAGAGTTTGATTTGGATCAAACTCTTAAGGGAAGAGTCCTAGGCGCAATGGACTCTTCCTTATCTACTCATGTCACCCACTTTTTGATTGATTTTTGGTGATAAAAACTAGATGGGATATAGGGTTTCATGTGGAGAATAAGTCCTAGAGCTTCAATGATCAAATAAGTATGTTATTTGGTCAAAGTGGGACTCCATATGGCATTGGTTTTTATACCTTTCTCATGCCAAAGAGAGCTATCACATGATTTTATTTTCCATGTAGAGGTGCTATCATCCATACCATATCCCACACCCCCTCTATCCTCTCTCTCCCTCTCTTCTACATGCCTAAAAAGTTAGGCACAAATTTGAGATGAAGGTCCAAGGTTTTTGGCACAAGATGGTGTTCCTGCGACGGATGGGCTGCTTTCAGAAATAGTTTTAAAGGATCTATATATCAGATCTAGATCTGATCTTTGGAGAAGAGATTCACAAGAAGAAGATATTTAGATCCTACTAGAGTGGATACTAGTAGTGGCCAGGTGCTTGTATGGCTCCTTCCCAAACCTTAGGAACCAATAGGATCATCGCAAGGTAATCAGATTACAAAACAAGATACTTAAAATTAAATCTAATTTTATTTTTAATTTTTAATATCAGATCATCATGATCAAATTTGAGAACTCTTAGATCTAATCAGATCATAAAATTTTTTGTTGAAAAAATCCATCTTAGATCTGATCAGATCTAGATGATCCTGCGACAAAAATTAGATTTTTCCTTCAACGGGTATCAGAGCTGTGTTGGCAGTTCTTCAGATCTTTTTTTTGATCTAATTTAATTTTTATTTATCATCTGATATTAAATAATTTTATATATCATATCAGATGTGATTAGATCTAAAATTAAAAAATTAAAAATTATATGATTTAGATCTATAATGTATGAGATGCATGACTAGACTAGGAATAGAATAGTTCTATGTATAGTCTAGTATGATCATATTATTAATTTGATTAAATATATTTTTAAATTTTTTTTTTTTTTTTTTTTGATATTATAATTATTGTAACTAGATCTAAAAAATAGAAAATATAGTTTTTAATTTTTAATTTATTCATATGAGATATGAAAGATGCATGCTTAGACTAGTTATAGAATAATTCTATAAAATATCTAAAATAATTTTATTTTTGATGTGATCAAATTTAAAATTTTATTTTTTAGATTTAATATATGATATTTAAGATCTGAAAGCATGCATGGTTTATTGAGTTATGATACATGAGATGTATGCAGGACATGTACAGGTTAGATCTTTTGTATATGTGATATATGATTTAGATCTAATTAGTTTTGTTTTAAAAAATATATTTTTGATTAAAGCATTCTCCTTGGCCGTCCGATCATAAGAATAAAGTAGGATTTAAAGGCTCTCTCTTTTCATTCAATGTGGTGTTCTTATGATGTGTATGGGTGCTGCACGTTCATCCTTAATCAGATATCAGAATTTATTTTCCATAAAATCTTAGATCCTAAAATCCTAAGATTTTATTACATATTTTATTCATGAACCTAAAACTTAATTAAAAATTAAGTTTATAAAATTAATTAGGCCTAAAAATTATGAATTTTTAGATCTAAGACATCTTCATAAAATTGGGTTCAGGCTTGGGTAGCTTAATTAAGTCTAGCGGTTGATCAAATTAAATTAAGAGTTAGTTAGGTGGGATCAAAGAAAGCTTAAAATTGATCAGCCTAATAGGATTAAATCTGGGTCAAGATTGAATCATATTGAGATGTGACACGATCAAGTCATGACCTAATTTAGCTTTGCGGTTCGAGCCCAAATTGCAGGCTAATCCGATTGATTCTGATTTGATAATTTGGTATCTAAGATAAGTCTGACAGATACGATCGACTAATTTTTAATTGGAAGCTACTCGACCTGAATGCATTCTTATCGAGTTAATGTCATATCCCTTCCATCGGTCTCACTTACCTAGCCATTTATATTGATCCAGTTCTGATTTAAGGTGGCTAACAATTTGAGCCAATCCATGCCACTAGATTAGTCATAATTATTATGACTAAGTCAAGTCAAGTTTAAAGATACCTAAATTAAATCTTCCTAAGAAAATATTAAGTCTAAGATCTTCAACCATTGTAGATGTGCGGGCCCTTTCTGGAGTTGATTATTCTCAGCTGGATACAATGATTCAGTTGCACCAAAAAGATGCAACCATGCCTATTAGGCATTGGATGCTATGGGTTGGAGGATGGGTTGGGCTCAATATTTTGGATATGGTGAGAGACCCAATCAGGAATCCAATTTATGCAAATGGTAGGTCTGACTTAACTAAAGAGTGGAGCAATATTTCGGATATGGTGAGCTTCATAAATTAGAGATCAGATTTTGGTGCACCATGATTAGAGAATCATTGGATAAGAGTTATCCACTCATCGGTTGATCCATCATCAATAACTATTAGGTGAGGTGGTGAGTCAGTTGGTGGGACTACACCATCCACTAGAAATCAATAATCACAGAGATTTTTGCATCTCTACCAAGAGAGTGTAGGGATCCGAGTAAATAGTGAAAGCTTAATTTATTTAAAAATATTTTTTTTAAATAAATTGATTAAGTCTAATTATAAAATCTAACTAAAAATTTTGATTCTCTATAGAAAAATATCTGCATCCAACCCACTTGATCGCATCCTGGACACCCATAGACTGACCGATCCTAACTACAAAGATTAACTCCAAAATTTCAAAATAGTTTTGAATTATGAAAAGTTGACTCATGTGTTAGAACAGGATCCTCCTACTTTACCAGCACGTCCGTCCATTGATCAGAGATCATCTTTGAAAAATGGATGGATGAAGATAATAAAGCCAGGTATTACATGTTGGGCTTGATGTTTGATGAGCTCCAGCACCAACATGAAGATACTAAGACTAGCCACCAAATGTTAGCTCACCTACAAGAGTTGTTTGGTGAAAAGAGTCGCACAACCAAATATCAAGTCACTAAAAGACTTTTTAAGATAGATGTGTGATGGGCAGTCGGTCCAAGATCATTGTCTGATGATGATCAAGGAGTTAGAAAAGCTTGAGAAGCTCAGTGTTAAGTTAGATCAGAATCTGTAGATTGATATAATTCTACAATTTTTGACTGATGCATATGGGCAGTTCATCATGAACTACCATATGTATAAACTTTAAAATACCTTGGCTGAACTTATGAATATGTTGGTTACTGCTGAGCTCTCTATGAAAGATTCAAAGGGCTCAGTGCTTGCTGTGGAGCAGACTTCTTCTAAGAGAAAGTTTTTTAGAAAGAAGAAAAAGTCCATGAAGAAGCAGAAAGTGGATGGTGGGAAGAAGAAGAAGGTAGAGCCAAAGAAGAAGACCGCTAACAAGAAAAAATATTTTAATTATAATATAGACGGTCACTAAAAGTGGAACTACCCTCCTTACCTAGCCAGCCTGAAAAACAAGAATGGGGCAGGTCCTTCTGGAGGTATGCTCGTTATAGAATCTAACATTACAATTTCTTTTGCATCCAGTAGGGTGCTTAACTCTAGTTCTAATGCTCACTTGTGCACTTTTATGCTAGATCTTGATGATAGCAGGAGGCTGAGGGATGGTGAGATGATCCTATGCATCGAAAATGGAGCAAGAGTTGTTGTTGTAGCTGTGAAAACCTATCCTCTTTGACTACCATCAGGATTAGATCTCATTCTTAGAGATTATTTTTATGTGCCTGCAGCAAGCAGGAATTTAATTTCTATTTCATGTTTAAAATAAGAAGGCTACGTAATTAGTTTTCATAAGGACCATTATAATATTCTTTATGAAAGAAATAAAATTGCAAGTAATTTTCTTATAAATGATCTCTATCAGTTACATATTGATGTTTCTATTTTTAATATCGAGCAAAACGTGAATGCCATAGGATCAAAGCGACCTAGGGATAGTCTAAATGATAGGTATCTTTAGCACCTTAGGCTAGGTCATATAACTGAAGATAGGATTAACAAATTGGAGAAATTTGAACTATTGAGTCCGTTGACTTCTGAGTCATATCCGATTTATAAATCATGCCTTCATGGCAAAACGATCAAACTCCCTTTTATATAACATGAAAAAAAGGCCATAGACCTACTCACCCTGGTATACATAGATGTATGCGGCCCATTTGATGTGTCGATCAAGGGCTACTTCATCACCTTTATCGATGATTTATCTTGGTACGGATATGTATATTTGATGCGACATAAGTCTGAAGCTTTTGAAAGATTCAAGAAATTTAGACTTGAAGTAGAAAAATAAATAGAAAAACTCATTAAGGTTCTTCGATCAGATTGAGGAGGCGAATACCTTAGTTGAAAATTCTTAGACTATCTTAAGGAAAATGGCATAGTCTCTCAATGGACTCCACCTGGAATGCCTCAACTCAACAAGGTTTCAGAATGGAGAAATCAGACTTTATTAGATATGGTCCAATCCATGATGAGTTTCACGGACCTTCCTAAATTTCTTTGAGGATATAGTCTGATGATCGTTATATATTTACTGAATAAAATTTTCTCTAAAATCATTCCTACCATACCGTATGAGATATGGCATGGTAAAAAACCAAGTCTGAGTCATCTCAGAATTTAGGATTGTCTGATCCATGTCAAGAGACAACAAGCGGACAAATTAGAGTCTAACTTCTTTAGAGCTCGATTTATTGGATATCCTAAAAAGTCATTAGGATATTATTTCTATCTTTTGGAAGATCATAATATGATTGTGAGTCGACATGTTATCTTTCTTAAAAAATAGTTTATTCAAGATGGTGGCATCGAAAGATAAATTAGACTTGAGGAGAAAATCTTCGATGAGAAACAAGCTAAGAAACCTATGAAATCCAATCAGATTAAGCCAACCCAGACACTACCTCCTCCACCTTGTAAATCAAGTAGAATTTTTTATCCTCTAAAAGGTACTTAGGTACTATCTCAAAGGACGTAAAGAAAATGTTCCTCATAGAAAATGAGGTTCAAGATGATGATCCCAAAATCTATGACAAGGTGATATCGGATATCGACTCCGAGAAATAGTTAGAGGCAATGAGGTCAGAAATTGACTCAATGCATTCGAACCATGTCTAGACCTTGGTAGATCCACTTGAAGGTATAGTATCTATTGGGTGTAAATGGATCTTCAAGAGAAAGATAGATGATGATGGAAATGTAGAGACATTCAAAGTAAGGCTCATAGTGAAAGGGTATAGTCAGCACGAAGGCATTAACTATCAAGATATTTTTTCGCCAGTAGCCATGCTCAAGTCCGTCCTCACATTACTTGCTGTTGTAGCCTATTTCAATTACGAAATATGGTAGATGGACATAAAAATGGCATTCTTAAATGGATATCTTAAGAAAGATATCTATATGGAACAGCTACTTGGTTTCACATCTAGTGATGATGATCATAAGGTATGCAACCTGCAAAGGTCCATATATGGACTTAAGCAAGCATCTCGAAGCTGGAATGCTCGTTTCAATGATGTAATCCTCGTACTGTACATGGATGACATCCTCCTAATTAAGAATGATATTTTCATGTTGACTATAATCAAAATATAGTTATCTAAGGAGTTTTCTATGAAAGATCTAGGAGAGGCATCCTTTATCTGAAAATTAAGATCTATAGGGATAGACCGAATAGAATGCTAGGTCTCTCACATAAAATGTATATAGAGGAGGTGCTGAAGAGATTCAGCATGGAAAACTCCAAGAGAGGATTGGTACCCTTTAGACATGGCATTCATCTCTCCAAGGAGATGTGCCCTAGCACACTTGAGGAGATTGAATGCATGAGCAATATCATTAAGCTTCGGCAATAGGAAGCCTCATGTATGTCATGCTATGTACATGACATTGCTCATGCTGTGAGTGTCACGAGTAGGTATCAGTCGAATTCAGGTGAAGAGCACTGGACTTCTATGAAATGTATCCTTAAGTCCTTGAAAAGGACTAAAGATATGTTTCTAGTTTTTGATAATGAAGAACTTCAGGTCCAGGGGTATATAGACTCGAATTTTATGTCCAATATAGATGATCGAAAGTTGACATCTGAAAGTCTATTTATTTGTAATGATGGAGCTGCCAATTGGAAGAGTTCCAAACAGACGGTGATAGTAGACTCCACCATGGAAGTAGAGTATATCACTGCATCGGAGGCTACAAAGGAGGGGTTCTGGTATAAAAAGTTTGCTGCAGAGCTCGAAGTGATGCCATCAGATGCTGTCACTCTGTACTGTGACAATAATGGTACCATAGTCTTAGCTAAGGAGCCAAGGTCTCACCAGAAATCCAAGCACATCAAGCGGCGTTACCATCACTTCTGCGATTACCTCGAGAAGGGATATGTTGAGGTCAAGAGAGTCAATACTGTAGACAATGCGGCTGATCCGCTAATAAAGTCATTGAGCCAACAGAAGATCGAAGCCCATCTTGAGAAGATGGAACTTAGATTTATAGCCAATTAGTTTTAGGTCAAGTAGAAGTTTGTTAGATGTGTGCCCTAAAAGCCAGATTGGCTAAACACATGTAATACATTTCTAAGGATAATTTTATAATTTTAATTATAAATTAATAAAAAAATTATTTTTTATCATAGTATGTATTTAAAGTGTCTGTGATACATCCTTTGAGTTAATGGTAATGATGATTCATATTTTCAAGAGTTCAAAATTTAAGACATGAATTTTCATAATTAACTCATAAACTGCTTTCAATCGTAGGATCATCACAAGGATGGTGATCGATCTGAAAGGTTGGTGCACAATCGCTTTCTTAGGATAAATATATCTTGAGTCTATGGTATGGAGACACCAGAGCAAGAGTACAGGTATTCGTTAGAGAACGAGGTTATTGAGCATGACCACCTCAAGCAGTCATAAGAAAGTCTATCTTCTCGTCGATGACTGGCTCGATGCTATAGTGGTGTGTCTAGTTCATGGACCTGAGGTGCATCGATGGTTCACCTTGAGGGTGTTATAGTTTGACTACACCATAGCTTGATCTTCTAGCCATTCGGAATTCTAAGGTGTATATTGGCTATAGCATGTTCATTGTAGGAATTGGATTGCACCAATGGGGGATCTATCTACCTCCGTAGATGAGGAGTAGCCCTATGATAATCATGAAATTGACTCCTTAAGCCCATGGCCATGGCAAAGTGAAGATGATAGAAAGAGTTTCTATTAGGATTTCACATCGGACTCAAATCAAATGATTAATTCATATGATGAATGTTGGGTTTGACAAGTTTACCCTAATCCTAATCCTATCGAGGCTTAAGATAGAAGAACCCAATCATATAGGTAGCTGCACCAAAAGGTTTTCTTTCAATTCTGATGGGTTGCCACCATATATTGCTAGGTGTGTGGAGTTTTAAAGCAATTAGAATAATTTTGATGATCAATCATTCTAATTGTATGAATTAGAAAAATTCTGGTCCATCGAAAGATGTTTCAATGATGTCGATGATAGAGATCGTGACATGTATCATTATCATACTGAATTGAACCTAACTGAATCATATAAATAAGGGTTTGGGTCTGGATGTCATCAATTGAGCTAACCCAATTTGATTGATTTGGATTAGATCCAATTAGGTTCAATGTAATCGTGCTAGCACAAGATTAAGCCTGGCTTTCTTCTTCTATAATCTTTTTGATTCATCACAATCAAGTAAAATTTGATTTGACTCATTCCTATATCTTAAATGAGTTTATTTTTATCTAACTAGAATAAGAATATGTCAAATAAATTATAGAAATTAAATCCATTCCTAGTGCAATTGGACTAGGGTCAAAAGTTGACCCAATTGAGAGAATTAAGGGTTACCTAATCAAAAGCTTTTAGAAAATTTTTTAAAAATCCTTTTGATCTAATTTTTGGATATGTGATAGAGCTCGAGTCATGCTATGGGTGTGCAAATTTTTTTGATTTATGATGGTGGTTTGACTAGGTTTTTGATAGAGTTTGATTTGGATCAAACTCTTGAGGGAAGAGTCCTAGGTGCAATGGACTCTTCCTTATATACTCATGTCACCCACTTTTTGATTGGTTTTTGGTGACAAAAACTAGTTGAAATATGGGGTTTTACATGGAAAATAAGTCCTAGAGTCTTAATGATCAAATAAGTATGTTATTTGGTCAAAGTGGGACTCCATATGGCGTTGATTTTTAAACCTTTCTCATGCCAAAGAGAGCTATCGCATGATTTTATTTTCCATGCAGAGGTGCTGCCGCCCATACCATATCTCACACCCCCTCTATCCTCTCTCCCCCTCTCTTCCACATGTCTAAAATGTTAGGCACAAATCTGAGAAGAACGTTCAAGGTTTTTGGTGCAAGATTCAGGATCTACGCGACGGTATTCGTATGACGGACAGGCTACCTTCAGAAATAGTTTTGAAGGATCTACATATCAGATTTAGATCTAATCTTTGAAAAAGAGATTTACAAGGAGAAGACATTCAGATCCTACCTGAGTGGATACCTGTAGAGGCCAGGTGCATGCGTGGCTCCTTCCAGAATCTCATAAACCAACAGGATCATCATAGGATAATCAGATTACCCAACAAGGTACTTAAAATTAAATCTAATTTAATTTTATTTTTAATTTTTAATATCAAATTACCATGATCAGATTTGAGAACTCTTAAATCTGATCGAATTATGGAAATTTTTGTAGAAAAAATCAATCTTAAATCTGATCAAATCTGGATGATCCTACGATGGAAAATCAAATTTTTTCTTCAGAATCTTTTCCTTCTAAGCAACGCCAGTGCCAATGCCACCGATCAGGATGCAGCAATCATGCAAGGGGATCATCTCCAAGGACGTAGCCAAGGTTGGTGGTAGGGGTGATGGGGAGATCATGGAGAGGGTTCTCTGCTCCAGGAAGAATGGATCCAGTGTCGAAGCAAGCCCCAAGGAAGAATCTGGTGTGGAGGAGCATGGATCCGATGAGGCAAAGCCCTGATCTGATGGTAGCATGTGGATTTGAGCCAGCGGTGGTGGCATGTGAATGACAGTAGTGATGCTATGCCACAGTGGTTGTCCGATAGTGGCAGAGCCCAAATCTAGCAGTGGCATCCGGGCAAGGTTGACCAACAAATGGCAATCTAGTTTGGTTTTGGATGGGATGAAGATGAAGAGGAAGGAACTAAAGGAGACTCTGGAAGGTTTCAGAAGAGAAAAAAAGCAAAAGTGCTTTGGAGTTTTTTATTTTTGATTTTTCTCTCTATTGTTCATTATTGTTCTTTTAGATGCAGCTTTGTATAGTGTTAAAAGAAAAAATATGCAAAGGCTAGGCTGCTGGTGATTTTATTTGGCATGTCAGAGGAGAGATCACTTAAAGGCTTGGGATCGAGGTGGAGCTGAAGAAGCAACTATTTATTCTGGTAGAAGGCTTCAAAAGTAGTTGAGGTGTATTCAACAGTGTGAGCGATTAGAGCCTTGGGGATGATGGAGATGGATAATCCATGGAGGTCCAACAGATTAGGGCTGAATGGCTATGGAGCGATGTAGAGATAAGGTAGGAAGCACTGGAGTGCTATAGTAGCATTTTCCTAGAGGCACAAGGGTTGAGAGAGGCTCGGTGGTGTAGTAGCCGAGGGAGGTATCTTAATAGAGAGTGTCAGTGGAATCTCAAAGAGATCGAGAGTAGGTCTCAGGGAGAGTCAAGGAGTCTCAAGGAGCACCAAGGATCTCAAGCAGTCGAGAGTGTCCTGGATCAGGTTTATTCTACAGGAGCACTAAAAAAAATTGCAGTTCAGGTGGAGGATGGATTATGTGCAGCAAAAGAGGATCCAGATACCTATGAGGAGGCAGTGTCGAGATGAAGCAGAAAGTGTTGTAGTGCTATAGTAGTACTTTCCTAGAGGCACGGGGCTAAGAGAGGCTCGATAGTGCAGCAGTTAAGGGGGGTATCTCAGTAAAGAATGTCAGGAGGCATCTCAAGGAGACTAGGAGCAGGTCTCAGAGAGAGCTAGAGAGTTCTAGGAGCCTCGGGATGAGATAGCTGGGTCTAAGCCTAGGATAGGATTTGAGCTATAGTTCCTCAAGGTGAAACCGAAGCGATGGTTGGTGTAGGAGTAGAAAAGGATAAAGTGCTAGGATGAAATTTTCTAGAATTCAGTTGCTGGATTCAGAGAAGTTGGATGAGCTCTTATATATTTTGGAGGAGCCTGCAAGGTACAGTATGTCCGAGATGGCTTCGATGGAATCTGCAGAGTGCGAAGGGTTCGAAAGAGCAGCGTTGGTGATCAAGGAGCAATAGTAGGCTCAGTAGTGTAGCATCAAGCGGTTAGCCTTGGGTGACTCAATGAAAGAGTTAGATTCTTCTATGACATCAGATGGACTTTGGATATAGATGGAGCTCCACAATGGTGGGTTCATAGGTAGAGGGAAAATTTGGCATGAGTTTAGAGTGGAGGGGTGTAGGAGGATCGATATCCTAGCACCAGTGCCAGTGATGCACATTCTAGGTGGAGTGGTATGTGCAAGTGGACAAGCATAGCTCTGAAGAGATCGTGTCAGGTGGTACAGCATGTGCTAGTATAGAAATGATGTAGGTTCTCCAGAAAAGTCCAGAAAAAATGATGCAGCTGTCAAGTAGAAGGGATCCTACAATTTTAGAATGGTGCGTAGAAGCAAGTCAAGATCTTCAACTATGGAGGTGGTCATCCCAAAGATCTCCAAGGATGCACAACAGCTGAAGAGGATTGGCAGAGGTGTTAGAGTTTGCACAGAAAACTATCTGGGTGCACTGCAGAGCATAAGTTGGTATTGCAGCCATAGGGTCAAAGCAGGAGGACATCAGTTTGAGGCCAAGAAGTACAGTGGAGCATGAGTCTCAGAGGCTATGGAGCATAGGTTCGTGTTGCAGCTAAGGAGACGAGGTGGCCTCGACGAGATGGTGTCAGCTCTAGAGGTAGTAGGGTGGTGCAGATTTATTCACTTGGGATTTGCTAAGGCATGAGAGCACCAAGGTGGAGATTGTTAGGATTAGTGGTGCTCCCAAGTCTTGGGAGGCCATTAGAGAAGTCAGAGTGTTGGCTCCAAGAGACTAGGATAGGTGTGGTCCTAGGGCTATGATCGATTTGATTCTAGGGTGGAGGTTCAGCCCTCCACGGTCATGAGATCCTGGTTTGTGGGTCTTATGGGGTCTACTTAGAATTTGGACTAGGTTTGAATCCATGGAATTTAGTGCATGATCAGACCATTGGTGTACATGGGTTTGGGTGCATGCATTCAAACTGGGTTAGCCCAGGAATTTTTTTTACAGCTTAGGATTTTTGGTCCATATATAGGTATATATACATGTATATATATTGTAAACCCTAGGATTGAGAAAGAGAAACAAAGATCAATAAAGCCATTTTCTTCCACATCTCTCCTCTCTCTCTGATTTCTTCACATGCCAAGGTGCCCTAAGGGGTGTGCCTCCAAGCTTGGAGGAAGGAGGCGCACCCCACTCTTCCTTCAGCCTCAACAACATCAAGAGATCCCGCACAATATTTACCTCTTTATGCTTCGGATTTGCATATTTTCTATCTATCTTGTACTATTTTTAATTTTTATATGATTAATTTGACTTAATCTATGGTGATCTATACTATTTTTGGTCCCAATAGCTTTCTATCTTCTTCCTCATCCCAACACACTAGAGTTCTGTATTTTCTGCCATATAGAGCCTCATATGATGCTACACCTATATTGGAGTGATAACTATTATTATATGCAAACTCCATCAGTGGCAAATGTTCATCCCAACTATCTAAAAACTGCATAACACATGCCCAAAGCATATCCTTCACAATCTGTATAGTCCTCTCTATCTACCCATTAGTCTATGGGTAGAAAGCTGTACTAAATCTCAATTTAGTACCCAAAGCCTTCTGTGGCCCTAGCCAAAACCATGATGTAAATTGGGGATCTCAATCTGATGCAATAGAGATAGGCACACCATGTCGACTAATAACTTCATCAACATATAATTTTGCTAATTTATCCAAAGTGAAGGTTATTTTGATAGGAAGAAAATGGGTTGATTTAGTTGGTCTGTCTACAACCACCCATACTGCATCACTACCTTTCTTGGTCTTTGGAAGACCCGCCATAAAGTCCATCCTAATATGTTCCCACTTCCATTTAGGGATGAAAAATGGCTACAACTTTCTAGTTGGGCTCTGATGTTTAGTCTTAATCTGCTGACATACCAAGCATTTGGATACATATTCGGTTATCTCCCTTTTCATGCCATTCCACCATAATTCTATCTATTGTTTCTATATATTTTAGTGCTTCCTAGATGTAAAGCATTAGCTGAACAATGGGCTTCTTCTATTATCTGCTTTCTAAGATCCCCTATCCTTAGTACACATACATGGCTTCCAAACATCAGAGTACCATTCATTTTAATTGTAAAATTTAATTGCAATCTATTCTGTATAGCATCCATGATCTTCCTTAATTGAGGATCTTAGGCTCGAGCCTTACATATTTCATCTACCAAGATAGGCCTAACCTGAAAATTAGCCAATAAGGCTTTAGAATTTTTCACTATCAAATGAGCATTCGGTGCCCTTAGCTCCACCATCAATGGTAAATATACTGCTTTAATGTGAGACAAGATAGTGCTGGACTTTTAGCTCAATGCATCAGCCACTACATTAGCTTTCTTAGGGTGATACTCAATAGTACAATCATAGTCTTTAATCAGCTCAATCCATCTTCTTTGTCTTAAATTTAATTTCTTCTGCATTGGTGCATACTTCAAGCTCTTATGATCTTTAAAGATCTGAGATTTTCCCTACACAAATAATGTCTCCATATTTTTAAAGTAAATTCCATAGCGGCAAGTTCTAGATCATGGATAGGGTAATTTAGTTCATGTGGTCTAAGCTGTTGAGAAATATATGCAATAATCTTTTCATGCTGTATTAACACACAACCCAATCCTTTGTGAGAAGCATCACTATAAACCACATAACCTTCACCACTAGAAGGAAGAGTGAGTATTGGAGCTGATGTTAATCTTTTCTTTAATTCATCCATCCTCTTCTGACATTCATCATTCTAGTCAAATTTAACATTCTTTCTAAGTAACTTTGTCATAGGAGATATAATGATAGAAAAATTCTCAATGAACCTTCTGTAATAGCCTGCTAACCCTTGAAAACTTCATACTTCAGTAGGATTAGTGAGTAGCTCCCAATTCACAATAGCTTCAATCTTCTAGGGATCAACTAAAATACCTTCTATTGAAATCACATGGCTAAGAAAAATCATCTTATTCTACCAAAACTTATTTTTGCTCAATTTAGCATACAACTACTTTTTTCGAAGTATTTGCAAGATAGTTTTCAAGTGTTCCATATGTTCTACTTTAGCTTTAGAGTATATTAATATGTCATCAATAAAAAATAATTATAAATATCTAAAAACTACTGAAATACCTGATTCATCAAATCCATAAAAATTGCTAGAGCATTTGTCAAACCAAATGGCATTACTAAAAATTCATAGTGACCATATCTAGTTTGAAATACAGTCTTCGATAAATCTTCTTTTCTGATTTTAAGTTGATGATACCTAGATCTGAGATCTATTTTTGAAAACACTTTGACCCCTTGGAGTTGGTCAAACAGATCATCAATATGAGGCAGCAGATAATTATTCTAGATAGTTACCTTATTAAGCTACCGATAGTCAATACATAATCTCATAATACCATCCCTCTTTTTAACAAACAACGTTGGAGCTCCTAAGGGTGAAATACTTGGTTTGATAAATCCTTTGTCAAGCAATTCTTGTAATTGTGTCTTAAGTTCCCTTAATTCTACTAGAGCCATTCTATATGGAGTCCTGGATATCGATTTAGTGCTTGGAACCAAATCAATACCAAATTCTATCTCTCTATCTAGTGGTAACCCTAGAAGTTCTTCTAAAAAAATATCTAGAAACTCACGGACCACTGGAATATATGTTAAATTTAGCTTACTTATTTTTGTTTTAACCACACATGCTAAATAGGCTTCACACCCTTTTCTGAGTGATCTACTAGCTATCAAGGCTGAAATAATATATGATGGAAGTACCCGACATTCACTAGAAAAGTATATCTCTCTGCCATCTAAAATCTAAAAAATTACTTTCTTTCTAAAATAATCCACCATTACTCGATATGTAGATGACCAGTCCATGTCTAAAATAGCATCAAAATCTTGCATATCTAGGAGAATCAGATTTGCTATTAATTCATGTTCCTCCACTCGAACTGGGCAGCCCTTAAATATTTGATTTGCAATAATTGATTTTTCTACTAGCATTGATACCATCAAACTACAGTCTAATGGGCTCAGTTCTTTAGTAATGTGTATGGAAAATGCAGATGATAAGTATGAATGAGTGGATCCAAGATCAATCAATACATATGCATCACGATCATAAATAGATAACTTACTAGTCACCACATCAGGAGTAGCTTGTGCCTCCCGCCTAGTCATAGCAAACACCCTTGCCTCAAGTCTCGACCTACTTGGTATGACCTCCTATCTATCGGCACTGGTATTTTCTTGATGAGCTGGAGTATTCATCCCAAAATTTCTACCCTTGCTCGAAATTCCCTAGAAAGTATTAGACCCTTGACTTGAGTCAACTTATGGAAGTTCCTCCTCTGATGTCCCATCTGTCCACACTCAAAATATCCCCTAAATCCTTTTCTACACTCTCCAAAATGAAACCTTCCATAATTTGTACATTAAGGGACCTGGCTTGGTGCAATAATAACTGGACTAGCCCCCTTATTAGAACTACCTTGATTTTTTCTTTTCTCTATCACCCTACTTCCTATTGATTGTGGTATAAATTTCTATTCCATCCTTCTTTGCTCTGGGCTAATTAAGGTAAAAGAATCCACACCTGACTCTACTGATGTTTTGAAACTCTAACTAGGCTATCCAAGAGTAACAACCTCTTTAATGGCTGACTTCCTCCTGAACCCATTGAAAAACTTTGCACCCTTCTCTTGCTTCTTTCGTATCTTTGGCTATAGAATTCTTTTTCAATCTCCTCTGCTCTGATAGCCCCCTGAATTAACTGACCAAAGCTATCATATTCCTGCATTTTTGTTTTTGCCTTAATCTCTAAATATAGTCCATCTTGAAATAATCAGCATTTTTCTTTTTCATCTACTAAAAAAGCTGGGGAAAAGTGAGATAACTCCGCAAACTTAGCTTCATAATTTGCCACTGACATCTTTTTCTAGGTCAAGTTAAGGAATTTTCTTCTCTTCTGATTCTAATATACAACTGAGTAATATTACTGAAAAAACTCCCTTCTAAATTTATTTCAAGTAATAGTGGAATCCTACGGCTGTCTACTCATGTAAGATCTCCACCAATACTAAGCTCGACCTTCTAGTAGAAAAGTGGCAGTATTTAACTTTTGTTCATTTGTACTATTTATTAATGCAAACACCCTTTCTATCTTTTGGAATAAATTCTTTGTCTGTATTAGATCTATAGTGCCCTAAAATTCCATTGCTTCTAGTTTTCTTATCCTCTCATAACTTTTCCCTATATCTGCATTTTGAGATTGAAAATCGAGGAAAAAACTATAGCAATGGTAACAACCTAAGTAATTACACCTACCAATTTCAGTAATCCAGGAATAGGTGCTTGGGCTGGTGGTGGAGATATGGATGTAGTGTTATAGTTGGTGACTCATGAACATGCTCATGCATTTGTGAATCCTCTGCTTCTACCCTTATCCCTAGAGTAGAAGATGAAGCACTAAATGATATCCTATAAAATTGGCCATCCTTATCCTCTCTTCTTAAGCTACCCCAGCCTTGGCCTCAATCCCTACTTGGGTCTTGTCCTTAGCCTCTATCTTCCTCCAATGGTAGTCCTGCATCAAGTCCTAATCTTGTCTATACTATCTTCATACAAAATACAATTAAGAAGATCAATTAAAATTTTTATGCTATACCTATGCCCATACAATCTATTAACCTAGCTCTGATACCAATAAATGTAATACCCCACCTCTCCTACTTGGTAAGGTTACAATGGCTGAGCTGAGTTTAATTAGCATTTCGCACCATGGTTCACGAAGTACTATTAGACTCAATTCATCTACTAATAACCTGCCCTAAAATACTCAAATAATACTTCCACCAATCAACACAAGCCTTTCAAATAATTCCTAATTTTTTTTTCAAAATCAACACAAGGTGCTATTCATATTATACCAAACTTTGTTTACACAATACAAGTAAAACATACATTACATCCTTTCTATTAAACAACTTCAGTACATAGCACAAGCTAAGCTATTTCTCTCTCTTTCACTTTAACTTATACAACCCATACTAATATATATAACATCCCCTAAAAAGTACATCTCTCAAAAAGAAGCTAACATTTCCAACCTTCTTTACTGCAAGTGCTGGTGAGGATGTGAAAGATGCAGGTACTATGCTGAGCTACAATCCTCTATGTCTGCAGGAAAAAGAAAAAAAAAGAAACACATAATGAGACTTAAGTCCCAGTGAGTAAATAAACTAGCTAACAATGAGGAAACATGAAAATGATTAGTTTGAAATCCATGTCACACATATCAATAGCTAATAACATGCACGAGGAAGCCGTTGTTTGCTAAACAAAAAGAAAATTAGATAACCAATTGATTAAAATAAAAGCTACTGAATACCGCCAACTACACCCCAGCGCACCCCTACCAAGGGCAATCAATACGGGTCTGATACTACTGAGCCCCATGTGGGCAAAGTTTCACTATGGAGGTGCCATGTTAATTCTACTATCTTATAAGCTGACATCATGACTTACCTAATAGGTTAATCACTCTTATGGGTAGCCTGCTGAAAACTAATTCAATAAAATTCTTTCGGCTTAAAATATACTTTGCTATTCCAACATGAATACACACACACACACACACACACATATATATATATATAGCTTATCAAACATGATAACCATTCCCTATTTCCAATTTGAAACCACATAATCAATGTAGTATAAAAGGAATATAATTTTCTTTCTAAGCATATCCCATTCATAGCAAAGTTCAGCAAGGAAAGCACCATAGTTAGATAAAAAATCCACTCACCTTAAAATGATTACTGGATCATTGTAGAGCTCAATTCTCTCAAAGCACTTCTTGAGCCCTCTTCTTCTTCTATAAAGTTGGTGCACATCTTTTTAATACAAGACTACATGATATATGAAAATGATTGTGTATGCTTTGCTTTTATATGCTTGTTCTTTAATCATAAAATCTCTTGCTTTGGTTTTACCTTACTTGCCCTAGCTTAGGTTCAACAAAACCTCAATATATACCCAACAATTCTAGTATTTCCACTATTTTCTTTCTTCATAATCTATTTAAATGCAGCCAAATATAAATCCAACCTATTTGCTGAAATATATCAAATTGTTTTAGAAAAACAAAATAGGTAGCAACTATTTTTCCTTCAATTCAAATTCAAATTCATAATTTGATTCACCAAAACATCAAAGCTAAAAATACTAGATTTAGGGTTCATTTTGAATTCAATTTAAGGGTTAAAATTCTTACCTCAAGCAATTTATACTCTGCTGTCCTCAAAACCAGTCTTCTTTCTTCCTTACTACTGGCAACTTTTCCTTCCTTAAATCAGTTTATCACTAAATCACTTTTGCCAAGCTGAATTCTTCTTAACTTTTGACTAAGAAAACCATCTTCTCCCATTCTCTTTCCTTCTCCAACTATTCTATTTTTGCTAGAGAGCCAGAATAGTAACTTAAAGGAACTAGTGGCTAAGGTTTGGAAATGAATAAATTAAGGAGATAATTTGCTAGGTTTCTATCCCCTGAAAAGCCAGCAAAAGCTTGTTTCTCCAGCAATCTTTTTATATTAAAAAGTTGCCAAGCTAACCTCCTAAAAATTATTTTTTTTAAATTTTCTTTTAAAGTTTCTCGATTGAAACCTGCTCTCAAGTTTTTGCATGATTAGGGTTGACCCCACTAAAATTCGAGTTGAACCCTGCAATACAGGTCGGCAACAAGGTCAGTACTCTCAAAATAGGTCATCCCCCAGGTCAACCCCATTGTGTGCCAACATATTGCTTTCCAATACTCCTCTCTCTATTTTTCTGCGATGGAGTCGACTCCTTCCCCTAGGTCTCAAAAACTATTTTTACTTATAAAGACATTTCACTAAATTTGCTTTTTCTCTAAAATTATCACACATACACAAATATATTACCTTAAATATCCTTCCAAATATCACTAAGTATAAGCTCAATAACCATCAAAATTTAAATTTAATATCACTTTTATTGATCTCATTCCTCAATCACTTTTCTTTCTTAACAATCAAAGCCATACTTCTTTACTTTTATCTAATTAATATTCAAATGTTCAGGTGCTTCATAAACAAAATATTATGCCATGCATAAATGCAAATATAATTTTTCTTAAAATACCACAAAATTAATCCATGATGTCACAATTTTAGTTAAGTATTATGTGGTGCCTTTGTTTTCTTTTTATGTTATGTTTTATTTAAAAAAGAAGCAATAAGAGGTAAGTTTTAAATAAGGTTAATTAGGTATGAGAAGATCTAAAGAGTCTAATCTAAAAAAAAAAAAAAAAAACTAAATTAAGTTAAGCAAGAAATCAAATCTACCATTTAAGAAAATCAATTAAAAGGTAAAAAATTATTTTACTATTAAGGAAACAAAGCAATCTAAAGTAAGAAATAAAGATCTAAAAAATAGTAAAACATATATAAATATATTTTATATTTTACTATTTTTTTAGTTTTTTAGACTCAAAAGCAACTATGCCATGATTCCCGACAATGATGCCAAAATTTGATCACTATCACATCTAGTCAAAAATAAAAATTAACTCACTACTATGTAGATAGCATGAGTCAAGATCATATCCAAAGGGATCATGTTAATTATGTTTGACTAATTTAAATTTTAAATTAAATATTAGAATAAAAAATATTTAAAAGACTATGTAGATTAATAAGAAGCAAGTAAATAAGCAATTTAAATAAAGGTTGGGTTTCAAGTATGAAGGTAGATTTTCATAATCTCAACTACTCCTTTGTTAGAAAGCCGGTATCCTTTTTAATATATCTTAGATTGGTATCTAATCAATGATATAACCTATCTTAGAGAGCATGACCCATACCCTTAGATCATGATCCATCTCTTAAAGTTATAGGCTAGTCAAAATTGATTTAGATATAGTAAAAAAAATTTAACCTAAAGATAATCTATCCCAAGAGCATAAACCATATCCTTGGATCATGGCTCGTTCCAAAGATCATAAACTATTCCAGATTAAAATCTTATGCAAAAAAAATAAAGATTCAAAAGATATAGCAAAGAAAATAAATCTTTATTACATATTAAAAAATAATATAAAAAATATAAAATAAAAAATATCATCAAAATAAGATTATAGAGATCTCCTGAGAACATGACGATTAGCCAACCATGGGGAGATTCTTCACTGCAATCTATATTCTGAACTCTGGAGATGCTTTGCCATGAACTAGGAGAAGATATTCAACAGTAGGAGGAGAAGAATTGGTGGAATAGGGCTTTTGGTTATGGAAAAGAAAGAAAGAAGAAGAAAGAGGATAGAGAGCTTGGGGGGGGGAGAGAGCAGAGAAAGGAGGGGATGGCTTGCTTCTGGTTGTGGTGTGGAGAGGGTTGATGATCCCCCAAAGGGGCATGCCTTTTGTTGAGAACCCCTAGGATAGCTTTTATAGAGGAGAGAGTGGGAGAGTTTGTGCTGGAGAGGAAGAGAGCCACAAAAAATTTGGTTTTGGCATGAATTCCTTATGCCTGCATGAAGATTTCCGTAATTGGATTATGGTCAAACATCATAAATCAAGCAAAAACCACTGCTCCATGCTCAATCAAGGTCTAGATCCATTCTGGGCTATCGGATCATCTCATTAGGGGATTATAGGTGGTTGGATCATGCTAAAAGAAGCTTGGAGAGGTTTAGATCAAACTGGAGTCCGTTCTTGCCGTTGGGTCGCATAAAGGATGGTTTCCAGCCATCCGATCATGCAAAAGAATGCTACTTGCCCACTGAAACCACCATGCACCATGTGAATAGATCGGGCACAATTCCTTTGAGCTACACATGGACCAGCCACTAGTCCATGGGGAACTAAGCACCATTTGGGCTAGTTTGTGCTGGGTTTGGGGCTTGATTATTATGCTCCATTTTGGGTCTGTTTTAGGTTCAATTTGAATCTGATTTGTTTCTACTTTTTTCTCTTTTAATCTATGAATCAGGCTCTTTGCATTGGTGATCATCTCCAACAAAAGATAAATAGAAGCATCAATTCTTAAAAATAAAGATGAATTGGTTCTCAAATTGATGCTTTTATTAACATGTTTATGGAACTTATCAAGATGCTAATGCTGAAGGCATCTAGACCCCTCATAATAATGCTATAGTTATTTTTACAATCACTACAAACCATGATGTAAAATGAATTTTGATGGATAATAGAAACTCTACAGACATCTTATTTTATGATATTTTTTGCAAAATGAATCTACCCAAGAATCAGCTCCGAAAGACCAATTCTCTCTTAATTGGTCTTTCAGGTGATGTTGTCTCCATCAAGGTCATTGTAACCCTACCTAACCATAGGGCAAGCTTCGAGGCAAGCCACGATCATTCTTGATTTCTTAGTGATGAAGGTAGCCTCGACTTATAATGCAATTCTGGAGAGACTTGGCTTAAATGCTCTCCGAGCCATCATCTCCACCTACCACCAATTGATGAGCTTTCCTACTGCCCAAGGCATGGGCAAGGTTTGGGGCGATCAGGCTTTGGCCAGGAACTACTACATTACCATGCTCAGGAGCAAGAAGCTAAGAGAGGATCTCCCTATTGAAAGCTTCAACAACCATAATGAGTCCAAGCAACAGCACGGGGAGCTGACTGAGCAATTCATCTCGATCCCCCTACATGAGTCTGACTTGAGCAGAGTGGTCCAAATTGCATCACGACAGGATGAAGCCTCTCAAGCTAGGCTCCTAACCTTCCTACAGGCCAATATAGATATTTTCACATGGTCGGCCAAGGATATGCCTAGCATCAACCTAGAGATTATGGTACACCATCTGCATGTTGACCCATTAAATTGACTGGTGCTATAGAAGAAGCGAAGCTTCGCCCCTATGCACTAACAAGCCACCAAGCAGGACATGGACAAGCTCATGGCAACATATGTCATCCATAAGGTAGACTACCTCAAGTGGCTGGCGAATGTTATCCTCATTAGGAAGGTGAATGATAAATAGTGGGTATGTATGGACTTTACTGATTTGAATAAAGCTTGCTTGAAAGATAGTTTTTCTTTGTCCAGGATAGATCAGCTTGTCAATGCCACTACAGAAGATGCTCAACTTCATGGATGCCTTTTTTGGATATAACCAAATCCGAATGATGCTCAAGGATAAGAAGAAGACATCCTTGATTACAGACCAGAGGATATACTACTACAAAGTTATGCCCTTTGGCTTGAAGAACACAGCAGCCACCTATAGTGTCTCATCAGCCACCTATAGTGTCTCATCAATAAGGTCTTCAAAGAATGAATTAATCACAACATGGAGATCTATATAGATGATATGCTGGTGAAGAGCTGCCAAACAAAGCAGCAAGTGGTAGATCTTGAGGAAATCCTCCAAACCTTAAGAAAGCATCGCATGAAGCTCAACCTAAAAAATGCACCTTTGGGGTGGCCTTGGGAAAGTTCCTCAGTTTCATGGTTACCCACCGTAGGATTGAGGCAAATCTGAAGAAAATTCAAGCCATCCTAGAGATGTCATCCAAGGACTTGAAAGGAAGTGCAGTGCCTCATAGGATGAGTTGCTGCACTAAGTAGGTTCATGGCCAAGTCACCAATGATGTGCTTGCCATTCTTCAAGGCCCTAAAATAGATCAAAGATATTCAATGGACGATCGAGTGCCCGACCGCCTTTGATCAACTTTAGAAGTACCTTATCTTAGCTCTACTCCTGACTAGACCATCTACTAGGAGATATTGTATTTGTACCTCACCATCTCTCCTATATAGTAAGCTCTATCCTTGTCTAAGAGGAAGATAGTGTGCAGAAGCTCATCTACTACACTAGCAGAGTGTTGCAAGATGTAGAGACAACATACCCCAAGATGGAGAAGATTGCCGATGCTTTGGTAAACTTGATGTGAAGGCTTTGACCCTACTTCCAAGCACACTCCATCATCCTACTAATCGACCAACCCCTAAGGCAAGTCTTGTAGAGCCTTGATGCCTCAAAGAGATTGACCAAGTAGACCGTGGAGCTCAAGGAGATCGATATTCACTACTGACCTTGATCGTCCATTAAGGCTCAGGTTCTAGCAAATTTTCTTATGAAGTGTATACTCCTAGAGGAGATCGAGGCTACATCAAAACCTTCTAGCTTTGCACTTGTGAGCCCTTGGATGCTACACATTGATGGATCATCCAACATTGAAGGAGCTGGGGCTGGGTTGATTCTCTCTAGTCCTGATAGTATCTTTGCAAAGCATTCCCTCTATATCAGCTTCAAGACTTTGAATAATGAAGTAGAGTACAAAGCACTCTTGGCTAGACTAAAGCTCACTCAAGAGTTTGGAATTCCACACCTTCAGATCCTCAGCGACTCCCAACTAGTGGTTGGCCAAGTTCAAGGGGAATATAAGGTGAAGGCATCTTCCATGGAAAAACATCTACATAAGGTACAAGAAATAATTCCTTCATTTAATAAATTTGAGACTTTATAGATATCCACATCAAAAAAACTTGGGCAAATCTACTATCAAAGCTAGTGACCTCAAAATATGCTAATATTTAGAGGCCAACTTATGTGGAGATCCTCAATATAGGTCCAGCATCAACAAGGAGCCAACCCAAGTAATGTAGGTAGACCACAAACTCAGCTAGATGGACCTGCTGGTCAAGTACTTGCAGGGTGGGCTACTATTGGAAGATCAGGCCGAAGCTTGAAGAGTCTAATTCTAGTCCACACAGTATGTGATGCTCCAAGAAAAGGTACAAGCAATCCTTCCCATGCCTCTCCTTCACTATCTCCGACCCTCCAAGGCTAAGTGTGTCTTGCATGAAGTCCATGAAGGCATCTATGGCAACCACTTGGGGTGCAGGGCTTTGGCATACAAAATCCTGCAGTAAGAATACTACTGGTCGAGCATTCATGAGGATGCAATCAAGTTCATAAAGTGCTAGAATGAATACCACTAGTACTCCAACATTCAGCATCTACTAGTAGCTTCACTCTCTCCAATCAGCTCTTCTTGGTCATTCGCTCAATGGGGGATGAACATCCTTGATCTTTTTTCATAGGCTATCAGACAAAGAAAATTTCTCATTATGGCAATCGATTAGAAAATTTCTCATTATGCCAATTGACTACTTCACCAAGTGGGTTGAGGTTGAGCTACTTATTCGGATCACCGAGAAGAATACCTATGACTTCATCTGGAAGAGCATCATTTGTTGTTTATGCTTGCCTTGGGTTATTATAACTGATAATAGCTGATAATTTGATAATGCCTCCTTTGGAAGTTTTGCTAAGAGCTATACATCAACCATCGCTACACCTTCATCAAGCATCCCCAAGCAAATAGAGAAGTTGAGGTGACCAACTGGACCATCCTTCAAGGCTTGAAGATCCAATTGAATAGGGCCAAAAGACTTTAGATAGATGAACTACATAGTATTCTCTAGAACTACCACACCAGACATCTATTTTCGATAGGAAACACACCATTTAATCTTGCCTTTAGAACTGAAGTAGTTATCCCTATAGAGATAGGCATGCCCTCACACCGGATGGAGGCCTTCAATGCTCAAAAAAATTTAGAAGACCTATGGATGAACCAAGATCTTTTGGAGGAAGTTAGAGAGAAGGCACAAGTCTAGATGGTAGCATACCAGTGGTGCATCACATGCTATTATGACTCCAAGGTGAAGGAGAAGCACTTTTGACTTGGAGACCTGGTGCTTAAGAGAGCTGAGGTCAGTCAGCCAACTGAACGAGGGAAGCTTTTGTCCAACTGGGAAGGACCTTACCATCTTGCTGAGATAGTATGCTTTAGAGCCTATCATTTGGAGTAGTTGGATGGGATGCCTCTTCCTCACATCTAGAATTCTACTAATCTCTGGCTTTTCTATCAATAAGGTACATCATGTAAGTTGATCCTGCAATAAAAGTCTAGTTTTTCTATGCAAAAAAAATATTGTCAAGTAATATAGTTCAAAGACATGAAGCTTCAGCTCAGCCAACAGGATGAGCAGAACCTGGAAGAAGTCATCTTCTGCCTAGATGTGGTCAAAGGATAGGACCGAGAAAGCCCTAGGTGAACTACATACCTCAAGCCAGGCTATTGTGCCTACAGTAAAGCCTTATATGAGCTTCATCCCAAACCGGATCACTATGTCCATAAAGCCTCAGCTGTCTTGTATGCCTCAAATAGAGGATGACTTTGAGCCTTGATGCTAGAGTAGGCCCATGTAAGCCCAAAACTCTGAGAAAGCCTTGGATGAGCTACGTGCCCCAGGCTAGGTCGTCATGCTTGTTAGAATGTCCTAGATGAGCTACTACACCCAAGTTGGGTTGTCATGTCTGTAAAGTCTTAACTGTCCGATATGCCTCCAATAGTAGAAGACTCCAAGTCTTAGGGCAAAAGTAGGCCCACAGAGGCCAAAAATGTTGAGAAAGTCCTAGGGGAGCTATACACCCCAAGGTAGACCATCATGCCTATCAGAAAGCCCTATTTGAGCCTTGCCCCAGGCTGGATCACCATGTCCATAAAATCTTGATTGTTCGATATGCCTCCAATAATAAAAAATGCTAACCCTCATGGCTAGAGTAGGCCTGCATAGACCGAAAACTCTGAGAAAGCCCTAGAAGAGATACGCATCTTAGGCCAAGCTGCTGCATCAATCAAAAAGCCATAGGTGAGACATACGCCTCAGACCAGATCACCATACCAGTCTTCTTCACATATCGGAGGCCTCGACATACTTCGATTCTAAGATAAATACCCATCAAGGCTTGAAGCTATATCAAGTTTCCATCGAGAACTATCAAGCTTTGGAAGATCAAGCCTCGGAAAGACCCCCTCCTTTAAGTCCATAAACTCTAAGGGAAGTAGTACAGCACCTCTACAACCTCCCGCCAATGCTGGGGGGCAAGGCCTTGAAAGACCATCATCGAAGCAACAAAAATGGGATTTGAGGGAGGCAAAGTCCTAGGTCTTAGTGCATTCACTCAAGACATCTACAGTAGTCATCCACAACAAATCATGAAGGAAGATCTAAAGAAAAGTCTTTCTTTATTAATAGTTCCAGCATATAAAGCTTCAGCTCGATGGCCAAGTTACCATATGGGTAGACTCAAAGTACAAGAAAAGACACTAAGGGGTGGAAGAAGACATCCACCCCACATAGAAGGAAGCATGAATTTGAGAAGACTCCTTTGGCAGTCACCAATCTATACCAAAGGATTTCAAGGATGACATGGTTCCATTGAGCTGACTTACCAATGGAACCCATCCATCTCCCTAATATTCCTTTCAATAAAACCTATTAACATGCTTGGAGGTGAAGGATTGCCCTCTAGAAAGGTCCAAAATCTTCTTGGAAGGCTCAAAGTTGAACAGACCACCTTTATGGTTGCTTGCTTCTTGTCTAGACCAACGACCAATGTAGGCTACTACATCCTTGACTGAGCCCATACCAAGATGATGGAATTTTAACAACAAACAAGAATGGTTGGACCTCGATAGGTTCCTCAGGTCGATGTTAGTCATGGTTCCACAACCAGAGCAATGATGATTTTTCAAAACCTCCTATGCTAAGGTGCCATGTCTATAAGTGCACTTCTTTTGGACACCTTGCAACTAGTCGGATGGTGGATGAGAACCCCTCCATGGTGTAGCAGATGCCGATGATGACTATGCCTCTAGCAGAAGACTATAGCAACAATAGCTTCTCCAACACCATCATGAGTATGGAAGCTAGGGGAAGTGGTCTGGCGGAAGACTATAGCAACAATAGCTTCTCCAACACCATCATGAGTATGGAAGCTAGGGGAAGTGGACCGCAACTGATGGCTCCTTCCTTCTATTTATAGAGGACCCAGGCAGGAAGCATCCCTTTGTCACCCAAGCCATGTGCCTGTTAGATGTATGTCCTAGAAACCAATATGCCAGACACATTGAATTATTCTAGGATACAAATTTATATTTAAAATATTGATTTGATCAATAAAAAAGCAACTTTATTTTTATTCAAGTGTGAAGTGTCTTTAAATCATTTAAAAAATTAATGCTTACAATACATATTCTCAAAGAGTTAAGAATTAGAGGCATGTATAATTAATTTTTAAATTGCTCCTGATCATAGGATCATCGTGAAGACGTTGATTGATTCTAATAGACTAGCGCATGAATTGCTTTCTTCAGGATAGATCAGTATCTAATCTATAGTGTAAAGACATGAAGCGGCATGTGTGAGTAGTTATTAGAGAATAACTAGTATTGAGCATGACCATACGAGAGATCACATGAATTTTTATTTAATCATTAGTACCCATCTCGATGCTGTAGTTGTGTGAATAGTTCTTTGACCTGTGGTATCACAACTACTCATAATGAGACTGCTAGAGTTTGACTATATATAAATATTACCTCTGAGAGTCTTTGTAGTAGATGTTGGCAATAGTCGGTTCACTGCAGAAGTAGGATGTGTATCTAGATGGAATCTTTCAATCTTGATAGGAAGAAGTAGTCCTATAAGCTTTGAGAGGCTAAGTTCATGAGTCTGTGACCATGGTAGTGTGATTGATAGAAAAGAGTTTCCATAAGAATCACTATTGAACTTAAGCTAATTAAATCTATCTTATGATTAATAATGAGGTTTGATGGTTTATCCATGATATGCCATCAAGTCAGGACTCATGATAGAGGGACTGAATCACAAATAAACTATACTTAGGGATTCTTATTCAGTTCTGCTGGATTACCACTACATATTGCTAGATGTCACTGATAGATTATAAAAGCTCACAAAGATCATTTTGGATCGATGATCCTTGTTAAGTGAGAGTAAAATTATTTTGATTCATTAAAAGAAGTTTTAATGATACCTATGATAGAGATCACGGTATATCTCACTATCAAATAGAATTGAACCTATGGGATCACACAACAAAGGGAGTAGACTAAGATTGAATAATTGGGCTTATGAAGTGCCAATTGGTTTGGATACCTGGTTGAACCCAATTTTCTCTTGAGCTTGGTTTGTTTATATGATAAGATTTAATCAAGTCATATATCTGAATTGAACATAATTGAATTGAATTCAATGGGCTCCAAATATTGGTTGCTCAAGAAAGGCTTGGATCTAATCAAGAAATGGTTTCTTGATTTTATTGGTTGAAAGTGTAACTTGATTTGATCAAGTTCTTGGCACTTGATTGGTGGATTTTATGGGAGAGATAGGAAGGCCAAAAGATGACCCACACCACCTTTGATCTTAGCATGTGAGAGGAGGCTAGGATTGCACTAAGTGTTGGCACCACATCCATTCCCTTTGTGCTTGGTCAAAGGTTGGTCAACAAGATGATTTCCTAATGTGATTAGGACTCATCTTGAGGCTATTTAATTTTGGTTAGGCATCCAAGAAGACCTCTATTTAAGAGGCCTTGGTCTTGGCTATTTTACATCAAAAAATTTAGATCATAGATAGCCTCTAAAAAGTTCTCCGCACCCCTCCTCCCTCTTGTTCCTACATGCCAATTAGTTCTAGGTGTCCATCCTTCTTGGCACCTAGGTTCTTGCTTCTTGGCATCTACCTACATCTCATGCCTAAGGTTGTTGGGTGGCTGATCTTTGTCTCTTGGATTTAGTTCTTGGTTTGTTAAAGGATCAAGAAAGAAGAGAAAAGGAAGATCAAGATAGGGATCAAAAGTTGATCCTATTCTAGGCTTGGTTCAAGCTCTAGGTTTTAAGTCAGATAAGGTCTAATTCAAGAGGCCCCAATCTAAGTTGAACCTGAGTGGATACCCATAGAGGCCGGATTCTTGAATGGCTACTATAGAACATATTCAACCTCAGATCCAAATCTAAAGGAAGGAAAGCAAAATAGGTATGTGATTTGATTACATAATTATTTTTGATTAAAAATCATATTCATGATATTTTCTACATATGAACTAGATCCCTAGGTGCCTTTATATGATGAATGCATGTTCTTGATTAAAAGAGTTTTAATCTTTATTTCCACTATATTTGATTTTGAAAAGAATTTTTGAAATCCACATGCACGAGCACCTAATGAAATACAACAGTGCCAAGTGTCCCAACCTAGTGGCTCCAAAGTGTTAGATATTTATGCCCTAGAAGCCAAAATTGACTAACACTTATGGTACACTTCTAAGAACAAAATTATAATTTTGACTATAAATAATAAAATAGATTATTTTTCTATCATAATGTGTATTTTGTATCTGTGATACATCCTTTGAGTTAATGGTAATGATAGTTCATATTTTCAAGAGTTGAAAATTTAAGATATTAATTTTTGTTATTAACTCATAAAATTCTTCCGACCGAGGGATCATCATGAGGATGGTGATTGATCCGGAAGGTTGATGTATAATTGCTTCTTTATAGTAGATGAGTCTTGAGTCTACAGTGTAGAGACACCAAAGCGAGAGTATAGGTACTCATTAGAAAATGAGGGCACTGAGCATGACCACCTCAGTAGTCATAAAAAAGTCTACCTTCTCGTCAATAACTTGCTCGAAGCTATAGTGGTGTGTCTGATTTTTTAACCTAACGTGCATTGGTAGTTCATCTTGAGGGTGTTATAGTTTGACTACACCATGACTCGGTCTTCTAGCCATTTGGTATTAGATATATGTGCCATAGAAGCCAAAATTGGCTGACACTTGTAATACACTTCTAGAGGCAAAATTATAATTTTGATTATAATCAATAAAATGGGTTATTTTCTATCACATATGTGTATTTAGTGTCTGTGATACATCCTTTGAGTTAATGGTAATGATAATTCATATTTTCAAGAGTTGAAAATTTAAGACATGAATAATCATTATTAACTCATAAAATGCTTCCGACCATAAGATCATCACGAGGATGGTGATTGATCCAAAAGGTTGGTGTACAATCACTTCTCTTTAGTAGATGAGTCTTGAGTCTATGGTGTGGAGACACTGGAGCGAGAGTACAGGTACTCGTTAGAGAACGAGGGCACTGAGCGTGACCACCTCGAGTAGTCATTAGGAAGTCTACCTTCTCGTCAATGACTGACTCGATGCTGCAGTAGGTGTGTCTGGTTCTTTGACCTGAGGTGCATCGATAGTTCACCTTGAGGGTGTTATAGTTTGACTACACCATTACTCGATCTCCTAGCCATATGGAACCCTGAGGTGTATGTTGGCTATAGCATGTTCATTATAGGAACTGGATTGCATCAAGATGGAATCTATCTACCTCGGTGGTAGAGGAGCAGCCCTATGATGATCATGAGAATCAAGTCCAGAAGCCCATGGCCATGGCAGAGTGAAATAATAGAAAGAGTTTCTATTTAGGTTTTCACATCGGACTTGAATCGAATGATTACATCATATGACAGAAACTAGGGTTTGACGAGTTCACCTTAACCCTAATCTGATCGGGCTCAAGATAGAAGAACTTAATCACACAGATAGCTGCACCAAGAGGTTCGCATTCAGCTCTGATGGATTGCCACCATATACTGCTAGGTGTCACTGGTGGATTTTGGGAGCAATTAGAATGATTTAGATGATCGATCATTCTAGCTGTTCAAATCAGAAAAGTTTTGATCCATCGAAAGGAGTTTCGATGATGTCGGTGATAGAGATCATGACATATCCTATTACCATACAGAATTGAACCTAACTAGATCACAAAAATAAGGGTTTGAATCTGGTGATCATCAATTGAACTGATTCAGTTCAATTGATCTGAATGAGATTCAATTGGTTCAAGAAAATCGTGCTAGCACTCGATTGAACCTAACGTTCTTCTTTTACTATCATAAATAGTTGTCCTGACTGAGCCAAAGGAGTTTGTGCTCAATTAGAGGCCTTAACTTGGTCTGACCGAAGCTGTCTAGATCAAAAAAGGGTTGTCTTATTTGTAAGACAATACCTACCATTTTTGGTCACTTGTCATTTCTGTCCTTGACTTTGGTCAAAAGTTACCTTTGACTG
>QRFJ01002070.1:140208-342156 GCA_006176705.1 Cocos nucifera | reverse complement strand
ATCTCCTTCAATCTCGACTGCTGGAGATAAGATCTCTTCCAAGCTTCATCTTCAATCTCGATTGCTGGAGATAAGATCTCCTCCGAGCCTCTACGTCAATAGGAGATAAAATCTTCTTCAACCTCAACTAGAGATAAGACCTCTTCCGAGTGTCCGAGCTTCAACCTCGGTCGCTGAAGATAAGATCTCCCTCGAGCTTCATCTTCAATCTCGGTTGCTGGAGATAAGATCTCCCCCGAGCCTCTACATCAATAGGAGATAAAATCTCCTTCAACCTCGGCTAGAGATAAGATCTCTTCTGAGTGTCTGAGCTTTAACCTCGGCTAGAGATAAGATCTCTCCTGAGCATCTGAGCTTCTACATCGGCAGGAGATAAGATCTCCTTCAACCTCGATCGTTGGAGATAAGATCTCCTTTGAGCTCCACCTTCAATCTCGATTGCTGGAGATAAAATCTCCCTCGAGCCTCTACATCAATAGGAGGTAAAATCTTCTTCAACCTCCGCTAGAGATATGATCTCTCCTGAGTAAGCTTGAGCTTCAATCTCGGCTAGAGATAAGATCTCTTCCGAGCATCCGAGCTTCTATGATAATAGGAGATAAGATCTTCTTCCAATCTCAGCTAGAGATAAGATCTCTTCTAAGCACCCGAGCTTCAATCTCGGCTAGAGATAAGATCTTTTCCGAGCGTCTGAGCTTCTACGTCGGCAAAAAATAAGATCTTCTTCAACCTTGGCCACTAGAGATAAGATCTCCCCCGAGCTCCACCTTCAATCTCGATTGCTGAAGATAAGATCTCCCTCGAGCCTCTATGTCAATAGGAGATAAAATCCCTTCAACCTCGGCTAAAGATAAGATCTCTCCCGAGCGTTTGAGATTCTACATCAGTAGGAGATAAGATCTCCTTCAAATTTGACCGCTGGAGATAAGATCTCCTCCGAGCTTTATCTTCAACCTCGATTGCTGGAGATAAGATCTACCCTGAGCTTAGGAGATAAGATCTCCTTCAATCTCAACTACTAGAGATAAGATCTCCCTCGAGCTTCAACGTCTGCTCAGTAGGAGATAAGATCTCCTTCAATCTGACTGTTGGAGATAAGATCTCCTTTCAATTATTTTTTGAGCTCCAAAGTCTAGATAAGAATCTTCTTCAATCTCGATTGCTGAGATAAGATCTCTTTCAACTCGGCTAGAGATAACTTCCCGAGCTTCACTCGTGTTGATAGATCTCCTTCAACCTCAGCTTGAGATAAGATCTCTCCCTAGCTCCACCTTCAATCTCAGGCTAGAGATAAGATCTCCCCAAGCTCCACCTTCGACCTCGATGCTAAATAGATTTCCCGAGCCCATGTCAATAGAGATAAAATCTCTTCAACCTCGCTGCTGAGATAAGATCTTCTTCAACCTACGTCGGAGATAAATCTCTTTCTGAGCTGGAGATAAATCGTCCTCTGAGCTCCATCTTCAACCTCGACTAAGATAAGACTCCCCGAGCTTCACCTTCAATCTCGACTGCTAAGATAAGATCTCTCCGAGCTTCTACGTCGGTAAGGAGATAAGATTCTTCAAGCTCGACTGCTGGAGATAAGATCTCTCCCAAGCTCCACCTTTATCTCGGCTACTGAAGATAAGATCTCTCATGAACTCCATCTTCACCTCGACTACTGGATAAATCTCCTCCGAGCTCCAGAGTCTACATCGATGAAGATAAGAATCTCCTTCAACCTCGACTGCTGAGATAAATCTCCCCTGAGCTTCAAACTCGACTGGTAAGATCTCTCCGAAGCTTTTATGTCGGTAGGAGATAAAATCTCCTTCAACCTCGACTATTGGAGATAAGATCTCTCTCCAAGCTTCCATCTTCCAATCTCGTCTGCTGGAGATAAGATCTCTCCCGAGCTCCACCTTCGCTCGACTGCTGGAGATAGATATCTCCCGAGCCTCTACGTCAATAGGAGATAAATCTCCTTCAACCTCGCTAGAGATAAGATCTCTCCGAGCTTCTACGTCAATAGGAGATAAGATCTTCTTCAACTTCGGCTGAGATAAGATCTCCCCAGCTCCACTTCAACCTCAGCTGTTGGAGATAAGATCTCCCCCGAGCTCCACCTTCAATCTCAACTACTAGAGATAAGATCTCCTTCAATCTCGACTGCTGAAGATATGATCTCCTTCGAGCTTCATCTTCAACCTCGGTTGCTGGAGATAAGATCTTCTCCGAGCTTCATCTTCGACCTCGACTGCTGAAGATGAGATCTTCCCCGAGCCTCTACGTCAATAGATGATAAAATCTTCTTTGATCTTGACTACTGGAGAATGATCTCCCCAGAGCTCTAGAGTCTACGTCGGTAAGAGATAAGATCTCCTTCAATCTCGATCGCTGGAGATAAGATCTCTTTCTAGCTTCTACGTCGGTAGAAGATAAGATCTTCTTCAACCTCGACTGTTAGAGATAAGATCTCCCCCGAGCTCCACCTTCAATCTCGACTGCTGGAGATAAGATCTCTCCTGAGCTTCTACGTTGATAGGAGAAAAAAATCTTCTTCAACCTCGACTGAAGATAGGATCTTCCTCGAGCTCCAATTTCAACGTCAACCTTGGCTAGAGATAAGATCTTCCTTGAGATTCAACCTGAGCTAATGCAGAGTCCTAAAGAAAACTTTGGCAGTCATCCTTTTTTATACTCCTTTCTTTCGAGTTTTGAACTTGAGAGTGGGGGGACTATTGTTGGGGATAAACCATGCTCTTGTTGAAGTCCAGCCTGATGCTTAGCCCAATGCAATTGATGATCACGAAAAAGCTTTAACGATCAAACCTTAGTCGAACTCCTTTAGCCAACCGAACTCCCTAGCAGTCGAGTCCCAGCCGAATTTCTTCAGCCGATCGAACTTCTCAGCGATCAAGCCCCAATCGAACTCTTCCAATGCCTGAATTTCTATCGAACTCCTTCTAGATTGCTCCTGCAGTCAAACTCCTACGAGAGCCGAACTCCCTCCACACTCCTTCAGTCGGACGCCTATAGGAGCCAAACTCCTTCCGAGCTTCTCCTATAGTCGGACGTCTATGGGAGTCGAACTTCTTTTAAATTGCTCCTATAATCAGACTCCTACGAGAGCCAAACTTCCTCCACACTCTTTTAGTCGAACGCCTATGGGAGCCAAACTCCTTCCGAGCTTCTCCTCCAGTCGGACGTCTATGGGAGCCAAACTCCTTCCAGATTGCTCCTATAGTTGGACTTCTACGAGAGCCGAACTTTCTCAGCATTTCTTCTATCGGATGCCTACGAAAGCCGAACTTCTTCCAAGCTTCTCCTTCAATCGGATGTCTACAGAAGCTGGTCTCCCTTCGCACTCCTTCAGTCGGATGCCTACGGGAGTCAAACTCCTTTCAAACTTCCCCTTCGACCAAACTCCTTCAGGAGTCAAACTCCTTCCGAACTTCTTTCTTAATCGAATTCTTTCAGTGGATTACTTCCAGATAATCTCCTCTAGATGAATTTTCTTCAGAAGTTCGAACTCCTCTAAAATTGATATATGCCGAAGTCCACCAACCAACGTCTACTTTCTCAGAGCTATGACTATTAAATCTCGACGAACGATCATCATCAGTTTGCCACAGGTGATGCTACAAGCGGCGCCCTCCTTCGTGACTGACTCCACCAGACCTATAGCGTCGCCCTCCTCCGTGACTAACTCCATCAGACCTCGAGCAATCTACTATCAGACGGTATGACTGTCACCATCAGCCCGACGATACCTTTCTCTGTATACCAAACTCCATCAAGCCTCGAGCGGCCCACTGCCAAATAGCTGCAGCTGTCACCATCAATCAAGCTCTGCCTATAAAAAAGGATCTTTTAGATATGTTTTCTTTAAGCGATAAGCTCTCCTCTCTCCCTCTAAAACTCTATCGAACTCTCTCCTAAGTACTTCATTTCTGTTGGCCAAAAGAGCTGACTTGATCATCGGAGGATCCTGCCGGAGCCACCACCATCAACTTCGGACGGAACTTTATTTTATAGGTCACCGACGGTGACCTCATCCTCCTCCACTCCAGCTCGATCCGATGTCAACCAAATTCTGCTCCAACATGGAGTATGAAGTTAAGTTCACAAAGCTAGCCAAGTTTGTTCCAAGATTGCTTGAGGATGAACAAGATCGAGTATAAAATTTGAGAGGGATTTGAAGACTAAAATTAGAAGACAAGTGGTACCCTATGAGTTGACTACTTTTGTAGTAGTAATAAATAAAGCTTTAATAATTGAAAGTGAGGTTAATGAAGCTCATGCTGAGAGACAATGAAATCAAAGGAAAAGAAATTGGTTTCATGAATCTCAAGGATGGAATAAGAATAATAAGGGTCTAGCCAAGAGGTCGGCAAATGATAAAAGTCATGAGGAGAGTAGTAAATGTGCTAGATGTAGACAAGATCATGAGTTCTCAAACTGCCCATGGAATATTGGTTCTTGTTTTGGCTGCAGCTAGAAGGGTCATAGAATAGTAGACTATCCTCAAAGGAACAAGAATAAATCTGTACTCAAGCAACGGAAACAGGTCAAAAAACAAAAGCTCAAGGAAGAGTTTATGCTCTTATGCAGCATGATGCTCAGACATCCAATACTATGGTGATAGGTACTATTCTTATGTTTGGTATTTATGTTTATGTATTATTTGATTATGGTGTTATTCATTCATTTATATCCACTACCTTTATTAGAGAACATGATATGATATATGAATCTATGGTAATTAAATTATATGTTGGGATGCCAATAGGAGGCATATTGAGTACCGATACTTCATGCAAGTCATGTAAGGTTAGAATAGGAGATAAAGAGTTACTTACTGATCTAATAATATTAGATATGTGGCACTTTGATGTCATTTTGGGGATGGATTGGCTTGTTACTTATTATGCCTCAGTGGACTATTATGGGAAGATAGTAAACTTCCATATTGTAGATGAATTAGAGTTCAATTTCAATGGAAGCATAAGAATTGCCCCTCCACGTATCATCTCGACCTTGCAAGGCAGACGGATGCTAGGGAAGGGATGTAGAGGCTACGTAGTTTTTCTAAGAGATGCAAAACAAGATGAATTAAGGTTAAAATATATTTTTATTGTGAATGAATTTTTAGATATATTTCTTGATGATTTATCAAGATTGCCGCTAGATAGAAAAATTAAATTTACCATTGATTTGGTAGCTAGTTTAGGTCCAATTTCTAACGCTCTTTGTCGAATGGCCCCTATTGAGTTGAAAGAATTGAAAGATCAATTGCAATATTTACTGGACAAGAGTTTTATACGACCTAGTGTATCACCTTAGGGAGCACCAATTTTGTTCGTGAAAAACAAGAAAGTATGAGGCTATACATTAATTACAGGAAGCTAAATAAAATTACTATAAGAAATAAGTATACATTGCCCTGAATAGATGATTTATTTGATCAATTACAAGGTGCACAAGTTCTCTCTAAGATTATTTTTTGTTCAGGATATTATAAGTTGAAAATTAAGATAGAGGATATACTAAAGACTGCATTTAGAACTCAATATGGAGACTATGAATTCTTCATGATGCCATTTGTATTAACAAATGCTCCCACAGCCTTTATGGATTTAATGAATAGGATATTCAAAACTTTTCTCGATAAATTTGTGTTCATAGATGATATCTTGGTGTATTCCAAAAATAAAGTGGGATATGAGGAACATTTGCGATATGTATTACAAATATTAAGGAAAGTGAGACTTTATGCCAAATTGAAAAAGTATGAGTTTTGGTTGGATAAGATATTATTTCTCAGACATATCATATCCAGAGATGAAAATTTGTGGATTTGATGGACATAGAAGTTATGGTACAATAGAACAGACCAACAAATATTTTTGAGATTCATAATTTCTTGGAGATGGTAGGTTATTATAGACAATTTGTTGAAGGATTTTCCCATACAGCTGCACCTTTAACACGTTTGACTCAAAAAGGGAATAAATTTGAATGGACCAAGGATTGTGAGCAAAGTTTTCAAAAATTAAACAAACAGTTAGTTTCAACCCCAATTCTTATCATATCCATAGAAAATGAAGGATTCATGATCTATAGTGATGCTTCTAGAAAAAGACTTGGTTGCATACTGATGCAACAGGGTAAGGTGGTGGCTTATGCCATTAAACATTGAAACCATATGAGCAAAATTATACAACACATAATTTAAACATTGAAACCATATGAGCAAAATTATACAACACATAATTTAAAGTTAGCAGTAGTAGTCTTTTCACTAAAAATCTAGAGACATTGTCTTTATAGTGTATAGTGTGAGGTATTCATAGGTCATAAGAGTTTGAAGTGTATATTTACTTAAAAGAAATTAAATATGAGATAGAAAAGATGGTTGAATTATTGAAAGATTATAATTTGATGATTAATTATCATCCTAGAAAAGCTAATATTGTTGCCAATGCCTTTAGCAAAAAAATTATGGAAAATTTGGCTATCTTAATCACAAATCAACAGCAAATATTAGAAGGCATGAGGAAACTAGAACTAGATATTTGAATATTTTGATTAGCCAATATGAGACTTCTGCCCATACTTATAGGAGGGATTAAAGTTGCCTAGAATAGCGATCAATAATTAATGAAAGTAAAAGGATCAGTGGAATTAGGTGTTTAATCTAAATTCAGGATGCACAATGATGGCTCTTTGAGATTTCAGAATAGGATTTGCACATCCAAGGATTCAGAACTTAAAAAGAGATTCTTGAGGAAGCTCATCAGATGGGACATACAAACGATGTATTGGTGGAATAATATTAAAAATGAAATTGATTAATTTGTGGCTTAATGTTTGGTGTGTCAATGAGTCAAAGCTAAATATTAGAGGCCAGTACTTCAATCTATGGATATTCTAGTGTAAAAGTGAGAACATATCACTATAGATTTTGTGATCGGATGACTCAAAACTCCTAGTACTAATGTAGTCCGGATGATTATGGATAGATTGACAAAGTCTGTACATTTTTACTGATTAGAGTTAGTTTCAATTTAGAAAGGCTAGCAAAGTTATATATAAAGAAAATTATGAGGCTACATGGAATTCTAGTGACTATTATATCAGATTGAGACATCATATTTATATCGTAGTTTTGGAAGAGTTTGCATAAAGTCTTAGAGACTAAATTGAATTTCAGTAAGCATTTCACCCATAGATTAATGGCTAGTTAGAGAGAACTATTCAGATCTTAGAAAATATATTGAGAGTTTATATTTTGGATATGAAGGGTTCATGGGATGAGCACTTACCTTTGATTAAGTTTGTTTATAATAATATTTATCAGGCTAGCATTCAAATAACACCTTGTGAAGCATTATATGGTAGGAGATGTCGATTGCCAATTCACTAGGATGATGTTGGTGAATGGAGATTATTGGGACCTAAACTTATATAGAATGCAGATAAGAAGATTTAGTTAATTAAGGGATGACATAAAGCAGATGGAAAAGTTATACATATGATGCATAGATAGACAATCCAAGAGGGGGATGAATTAGATTTTTCAAAAATTTAAAACTTATTGTGCACAATAATTAGGCTAAGTGAAGCAATGCGAGTGAGAGCTATATGATAAACAAGAATGTGAAGATGCAATCAATAAACAATGAAAAGAAAATAATAAGACAGATAAACATAAAAAATTTTATAGTGGCTCGGTGCCAAACTTAGCACCTATACCCACTTTCCAAGCCACCATTGGAAATTCCACTATAATCTCTCCTTAATTATAGCTTGATTATTTTTACGGACTTACAATCAAAATCTAGTTAATTTTCTCAGTAGAAATCAACCAAACCATATCCTCAAGTTAATTCTAGGTGTACTTAACAAGCACACTCTAATTCAAGACTTGAACGGGCCTATCTCCAAGTATCCATCCTAATTGAAGCTTTTTTATAATAAAGAATTAGAATACTATGAATAATACGATAAAAAGCTTCTAAAAGAACAAATAGAGAAATCGATAATGCTCTTGAAGGTCGTGTCAAGAAAGCTTGACAATCAATGTGATGAAAATCTACTTGAATACTTCAAGAATTTGGTGGTTGGAAGCTTGAAACTTTTTCTTGAATGCTCACTTAATGCATTTAGGTTTTTTCTTTATTCCTATCTTTCTCTTGGCTCATCTCTTTATTTGATAGCCTTTAAAATCTTATTGCCCAGAGGTAGCAACCCAAGAGGAGGGGAGGGGTGAATTGGGTTCCTAAAATTTTATAGAATTTTGAAAACTTTTGTTAACTTGAAAAACAGTGCCAATGTGTATGTAGCAAAAAAATCATAGTAAAGAGCCAGATTAAATCTTCAACTGACTTCTAGAAATTGTGTCAAGTATGATCAGCCCAAATCTAAAGAAAATCAGAGAATTAAACACAAAATAAAGATGCATGCAGAATAGCTAAAAGTAGTAATAAAAGTAGTCAACACACAAGCACAAACATAATAAATTTATAATAGTTCAATATCAACCCTTGTATCTATGTCCACTCTTCAAGCTCATCCACTTGGAAATTTTACTATAATCTCTTAAAAGATTATAGTCATAATATTTTTTGGGTTCACAATCCTAACCCAATCAATTTTTCTAGGTTTACCATCCAAAACTTTTCTCAAATTAAGTTCCCCCACTTAGCTTAATACAAACATCCAATTATTGAAAAATGTATCCCAAAGTCAATCGTTAGTCTGTTGATGATTGAGCTATATTATAATTATAATTAATTTATTAATTAATAAAATATATTTTTAGTATTTTTTATCATAAGTTTTCATCTTCTAACAAACTTCATTATTGTGATAAAGTCCTTAGTCCTTAAAACTATTCATGACTAAATGATAGGCTATTAATTAGAACGACAGCATCTATCGAGCATAGATCATTGTGTGCTATATAGGTTGGTTGTCCTTTTAACCAAAGAGTGTGGAGATACTGGTATGGCATACAAGTAAGATGTAGGGATACATCATCACGGAACATGACTAACTCCAAAGCATTCTACTATCGAGAATATCTCTGATGGAATATAGGTATAAGTATTTTTTAGACCTGAGATCACCTCAAAGGCTTATAAGCAATTCACTGTGCTTTGGTACTAGACTAACTAAATTTTTAATTCAATAACGGAAGGCTTCTGAGCACAGTCAAGTACTTGCAAAGTTGGTGTGTGATCAAGATGAGATTGATCACTCCAAGAGTTGGAGAAGAATGTATCACTGTATTTCAATATAGCAAAATCTTGGCCAGGATAATCCAAAAGATGGATTTGATATTTTGATATACAATGTAGACAGTCTGATCAAAGTTAACAATTAAACTCTGAGGTATCCTACAAGCATTTTGGTCAAGGGGATGAACTATATGAAAACTATATCCATATGGGTTCTAAAGATGTTATTCTACACATTCGACCTATCCGACCGTCGTATATCATTGCTAGATGGTTACTTTGATTAGCATAAAAATTTATTTTCATGCTATCAAATTAGGTTTGAATCTATAGGGTTAGATACATTAGAGTTCATAATCCAATCGGATGGTTAATCAACGATTGAGAATTGTTCTAAGATTAAACGATCAATACGATTGAGGTTTAACCTAGTGCAAGTATTGCAGGAAGATCAATTAGTAATTTGATTGCTAATTAGCTTAATTTGATTAATCCAAAGAACTGAGATTAAGTTTAATTAAATATAATTTAATTAGATTTGGTTGGGGCTTGATTGGATCAAGTTCAATTAGTTTATTGGATAAGTCAAGTGCAAGAAAGAACTAGTCCTAATTCAACTAGGACTTAGGTCAACCCAATTTTCTAATTTGATTAAAAAAATAAATCAAAATTAAATTTAATTTAATCTAATTTAATTAAATTTTTAATTGGATTAGGGCCTAATTTAATTGAATTGATTTACTTTTGGTTTGATTTAGTTTGAGAAACCTATTTGACCAAGTCAAATATGGAATCCTAGTAAGACTAGGATCCATCTTGCTTGCACCACCTATATCCCATGCCCCCATGCCCTTTCTCTCTTATTTTTAGTGACAAATCTCCTCTCTCCCTGATCATCATGCATGCCCAACCTTCTTCTCTCTTTCCTATATGGAATCTTCTTGTGGACCAGGTCAATTGATAGGAAATTGTTGAAGTTTGTTGAACTCTATATGATAGAATCCCAACAAACTTGGTCTCTTTCCATGTGTGCCGCCCCACTCTGATTTCTCCTCTAATTTCTATGGTTAAAAGAAAAAAATTTTATGCCCCTACCCTGGTGGTCCATGCCTAAAATAAAAGAGGGGGCGCCCAAGTGTTGGGTGCCCAAGTGTTGGGCGCCCCAACAACTTGCCATATGTGTTCTTACCTTGTGTAGAAATTTAACCCAATGAAGACTCTTCCAAATCTCTTTATAAGGTGGTCTTTTTAGGCTGAATTTTATACTAATTCTAGATCATTGAGAAGACTCTTGGACGTGTGAAAATCAGAGAGAGAAACCCTTGGGGCATGGGAATTTCATAGATACCAAACTAGGTGTCTAGGTGAGAGAAAAGAGAAGAAGAGGATCTTCTTCTAGGATCTTTTGCTCTTCCTTTCTCCTCCTTTTTCATAGAGATTTTTGATTATTATTTCATATCAAAATACTTTTTTCTTTCTTCTAATTTTTGAAGTATCCAAGTCTTGAATAAGAAAGCACCGGATCGATCGTCGAAGAAGGATCAGCACAGTACTAACATACTGTGTTGATTTCCTACATCAGACTTTTGATCGAAGTTTGTGGGCTTGTGTGGATATCTCTTAGAGGCTGGACATGTGTACAACTTGGAGCTTCATCCTTCAGTCCAAATTAGTAAGTTAGGACATCTAACTTGCATAGATAATATAGATCTGATCTATTATTACATACATGCATTAGATGTAGTGTAGATGCATGTTGATATAATCAACATATTTTTCTTTCTAATATTTTTAATTTTTGATTTAATCTCATACTATAATCATGTAATAGAATCTTAGATTTAAGAGTTCTTTATTTTTTATGAATAAATTTTGATTTATTTTAGTCTTTCGTTGTCTGATCTTAAAAAAATTTTAAGATCTAGCCCTGAAATCCTAGATCTGGTTCTTTCAATTGGTATCAGAGCCTAGGTTGATTATTACATGATTATATATGCATGTTTAAATTATTTCTTAGATTAGATCTAATTTATAATCTAATTATTAAATCTAAAATTAAAAATTATGATCACACAAATTGATTATAAGGTTGTCCTGCTGTAAGGTTTATCCCTTATAATAGAGAGGTTATCCTAATTCATATAGATCTATTTCTTATTATAAATTTATTGGATATGATCTGATCTTATTTATGATTTATTAAATTTTAAAAAAAAAATAAATTTAAAATTAAAAATTTTAGATTGTACGGACTGATTATAAGGTTGTCCTGCTGTAAGGTTTATCCTTTATAGTGAAAAGATTATCCTAATACGTGCTGATCTAAAATATTGATTATAAAATTTTAAATTAAATCTAAAAAATTTTATGATCTGATTAAAAATATTTTAATCTAATTTTAATCATCATAAATGTATTAGATTTGATCTAAGATAATTTATGATTGATTGGAGTTGAAACCGTTTCAATTACATGAACCTATTTAGATTAGATTTAAAGTAGTTTCATGCTTATCTTATTTATATTTTGATTATGAATCAAAGATACAACTTGATTGATAGAACCATATTATAAAAATATTTTATAAATATAAAAATTATTTTTGAAAAGCCAAACCTCAATCCTCAATCCAAAACTTAATTAAGAATTAAGAAGTTATTTGATTAGGATATAGGATTGTGAATTGAAGATCCTAAGACACAAATCATAATGCATTGGGTTAAATGGGTTAGTGGAGATTAGATCCATTAATTGGGTTAGCCCTAGAATTAGATTAAAGAATGAACTTAATTAGAGAATTGACTAAATTTAATCAATTATTATCTTAAATTTGATCAAAGGATTCTCTAGATCAATTACAATAATTATAGTTGGTCAAGTCTATGTCTTTAATGAGATCCAAGATGGATTTGATTTTTGGCTATGCGGTCTAGCATGAACTATTAGGTTGATCTAATCAAGACTAATTAAATCAGATGGTGTCTAAGATAAATCAGATCGGTGGTTTTTCATTGGCAACTTACTTACCTGGCTATTTTTGATGGTGTCTAAGGCAAGCTTTGGCAGACCCTCCCACTGATCGAATTTATCTGATCTTTTGGTGAAATTATATTTTGATCAGATCACTTGACTATTTGAGCTGACCCATGTCAGCTAGGTAAATCAGTATGGCTGATTTAGGTGCTCCTAGACCAGCTTATTATTGGTCTCCCTTAAGCTGACTTGGTGAAGCCAGTAGGAGGATTATGACAAGCTGGTTCATCTGAACTTTTCTCTTCTTTAAAAATTAAATCCTAAAGAATTATTAGGTCTCTAAAATAAAATAGTTATGATGATAACTAGATCATAGCCTCCCATTAAGTAGATGATAATGGATCCATTAGTTGGATAATCATTGGAGGCCCAAAGGCCTGGTACCTATCAGCTAATGAAATTATCATTCATTATATGATTTCTTAGCTACATCTTTCTAAATGATGGTTAGGTTAGCCAACCGAAGTTGGGCCTAATCATTCATTAATTTGATGGACCAAGTATGGTCATGTTAATGGTTGGATCTAACTGAACCTTTTTAGTGGAGACCAAAGCCTACTGATTAGGGACTGAGGCAAAATTAAATTACTAAAAATTATTTAGAAAAATAATTGATTATGTACATAGGTTGACCAACCAAAATTGAGCTCGTGTGTAGTCTATGTGTATTCTAGTACCTACCAAGAAATTAGGATAATTCATCAAATTAGAGGTAGAGGCTACCAATTTGAATAAAATAGTGAAAGAATCATTTGATTAAAGTCCAAATCTTTAGATTTAATGAATCAATTATTAATTAAATTTTAATTTTTTTTATATAGATATAGCCACTTTTCTATCACTCTGATCATTGTTGGACAATGATAAGTTGGTGGAACCCAACTTCGGTAGCTGGTATCAAAAGTTGAAGATAGTCCTGGAGCATGAAGGGATCCTATATGTGTTGACGGATCCTACACCTGAGGAGCTAACTTCCAATGCATGTGGAATAGTTAGAGATAATTATCAGAAGTGGCTTAGTGACCGAACCATTGTACGCTACATTATGCTAGCAGCTATGAGTGATGAGTTCAATTGCAGATTCGAGATGGCTCAGCCAAAAGATATGCTTCAAGTATTAGAGGATCCTTTTGGCACACCCGATGACATTGAAAAGCATAAGACTAATTATGCCATCTTTAACACCAGGATGTGGGATGGAGCCTCTGTCACTAATCATGTACTATATATGATCAAGCTGATAGAGTGATTGAGCAAGCTTGACTTTTTCTTGCATAAGCAGCTTGGAAAAGATACAATACTAAACTCGCTGCCCAAGTCCTATCTCTCATTCCTCACTCATTTTAGAATGACAAAGCCTGAAGTTGGCTACCATAGGTTAGTGGGGTTGCTTCAAAACTTTGAGAAGGATCACCAACTCCACAAGAAGTTGGTGAACTTAGTGGAAGGTTCGTCTTCTGGTTCTCGACCCTTCAGAAAAGAAAAGAAGAATAAGAAGAAGAAGGACAAGAAGGTACAGATTCTGGGACATCTATATAGGACCAGACCAGAAAGATCAAGCCTGATAAAAGTCAAGCTAAATGCTTCTTTTATAAGAAGCGAGGGTACTGAAAGAGAACCTATTTTTAGTACATTATCTCCCTGGATCCGAATAGGTAGAGAAAGAAGCAAGCTATTGCTAGGCAAGATATTTATATGATAACTTCTTGCAATTTCTCTATTTATGATTATATTGACTGGGTATTGGATACTGATAGTCCTTACCATATTTGTAATTTGTTACAGAGATTATAGGTCAGTAGGAGATTCGAGCAAGACGAGAGATTTTTGAATGTTGAAGATGGAAGACTAGTTTCAATTCTAACATTAGAAATCTTGAAACTTATATTTGAGTCCCATACTATTGTTCTTGATGATTGTTATTTCTGTCTAAGTTTTTTTTAAAATGTCATTTCTATAGGCCTTTTGGCTAAAAATAATTATGAGATTTCAATAAAAAAATAGTTTTGTAATATTATTATGAATGGTATTACTGTTTTCTCTGGACATTTGAATAATGGTGTGTATATGCTATCATAATCTGTTAATGTAGTCTATTCAATTGACAAGCATCCTAGATTAAATAGTATGTCAGATATCTACTTATGGCACCATAGGCTAGGTCATATAAATAAGAACAGGATAACCAGATTGACTCAAAAGAAAATTCTCGAAGTTAGTAATTATGAATCACTTCCAACCTGTGAGTCAAGTCTTCTTGGTAAAATGATTAAGTCACCTTTTACTGAAAAAGGTGAGAGAGCCACTGAGATCTTAGGTCTAGTACATACTGATGTATGTGGACCAATGAGCATAGGTACCAAATATGGATATTCTACTTCATCACTTTCATAAATGATCTATCCAGATATGGATATGTCTATCTAATAAAACATAAGTCGAATTTATTTGAAATATTCAAATGATTTCAAAGTAAAGTAGAAAAATAAACTGAAAAGAGTATTAAAACTCTTCAGTCTGATCGAAGAGAGAAATACGTTTTCAATGAGTTTCTCATATATCTAGGAGAGAATGAGATTCTCTCCTAATGGACTCCTCTAGGAATACCACAGCATAATAGTATGTTTGAAAGAAGAAATTGAACTCTGTTAGACATGGGCCGATCCATGATGGATTTTACCAGCTTGCCTATATTCTTCTAGGGATATGCACTCAAATTGGCTTGCTATCTATTAAATAGGTTCTAAGTAATTCTGTAGTTAAGACTATATATGAGATATGGATAGAACGTAAGCCAGCACTTTCACACCTTAGGATCTGGGGTGCCTGGCTTATGTCAAACAATTAGTTATAGATAAATTTGGACCTAGGTCTAACAAGTGCACATTTATAGGATATCCGAAAGAGACCAAAGGATACTTTTCTACCATGTGGACGAACAAAAGGTATTCGTCGGTCTTAAGGCAATCTATTTAGAAAAGAAGCTCTTTGGTGAAGGAATTGTTGTCTCTAAGATTGAACTTGATAAAATTTAATGGATAGAAAAACTAACACTTATAGCTGAACCTAAGTTGAATTTGATTAGATCAAATCTAGAGCCCAATGTACCTACATTATTAAGATAATTTAGTAGAGTACCGCATCAGCTGGATAGATACTATGATTTTTGGTCCGAGCTGATGATCTCATCAAACTCGATGAGAACGATGAGGATCCAATCACCTATATGGATACAATGTAAAGATTTGATTTCGAGAAATGGCTCGAGGCCATGAAGTCTGAAATGGAGTCTATAAAGGTTAACGATGTGTGGACATTGGTTGATCCATCCAAAGGGGTTAAATCCATTGGATGTAAGTAGGTCTTCAAAAGAAATAGAAGCACAAACAGAAAGGTGAAGACCTCTAAAACCCATCTGGTTGTCAAGAGGTATCGTTAATATTATGGTATTAATTATGATGAGACGTTCTTTTCTATGGCAATGCTCAAATCCATTCGAATAATACTTGCGATAGCTGCTTATCTAGATTATGAGATCTGATAGATGGATGTGAAGACAGCTTTTCTAAATAGAGAGATGATCAAAGAGGTGTATATGCTACAACCTAAGGGGTTCACATCCACAGATGAGTCCAAGATGTGCAAGCTTCAGAGATTCATTTATGGATTGAAGCAGGCATCTCAGAGTTGGAACATGTATTTTGATAAAGTGATTAAAATGTATGGCTTCATTAAGAATAGAAAAGATCCTTGCATTTACAAATGGACAAATGGTCCAGTAGTGATATTTCTTGTCTTGTACATGGATGACATTCTCTTAATCGGGAATGACATTCTCGCACTGCAGGAAATAAAAGTTTGATTATCATTTCAATTTTTCATGAAGGACTTGGATGAAGCATCCTACATTTTAGGAATGAAGATCTATAGGGATAGATCTAAAAGGATGCTTTGATTATCCCAATCCATGTACATAGATACTATACTGAAGAGGTTCAGTATGAAAAATTTCAAAAAGAACTATCTTTTGATAGACCATGAAATTTCTCTCTAAGAAGGATTGTCCGACAACTCCTGAAGAGAGAGAGCATATAAGTAGAGTTCTATATGCTTCGACAATGAGATTTATCATGTATGCCATGACATGTACGAGACCAGATGTGGTATACTCACTAGGAGTAGTGAGTAGATACCAGTCTAATTCTAGAAAAAATCATTGAAAAGTGGTTTAAATCATTCTTAAGTATTTGAAAAATACTAAGAACCAATGGTTGGTTTATGGTGAGTTAGATCTGAAACTTATGAGGTTTACAGACTCTAGCTTTCAATCTGACCATGATGATAGTAGAAGCATGTCGAGTTATATCTTTACTCTAAATGATGGAGTCATCTGCTGGAAGAGTTCCAAGCAACATACTATGGCAGACTCTATTTATGAAGTAGAGTACATCGCAACATCAGATGCCATGAAGAAAGCTATGTGGCGAAGAAAGTTCATCACCAAGCTTGGAGTAGCACCTTCCTTGATGGTCCGATCCTACTCTACTGCGATAGCACTAGTGCCATAGCTCTAGCAAAGAAACCAAAGGCATCCTAGCGGATGAAGCATATATTGCACTGCTTCCACTTGGTTTGGAAGATCATGGATAGAGGTAATGTCGATCTTCAAAATATCGATGAAAAAAAAACCTGGTCGACCTCTTCACCAAAGTCCTAGCGATAAAGAAGTTTGACAACCATAAGTCGAAGATGGGTATTAGATACCATGCCGAGTGGCTTTAGGATAAATAGGAGTTATTGAAAAATATGTCTCAAAGTCAATCCTCAATCTATTAACGATTGAGCTATATTATAATTATAATTAATTTATTAATTAATAAAATATATTTTTAGCATTTTTCATCATAAGTTTTTATCTTCTAACGAACTCCATTTTTGTGATAAAGTCCTTAGGACTATTTAGGTTCGATAAAGAGAAGATTTATTGATTAGTTCTAAAAACTATTTATGACCAATGATAGGCTGTTAATTAGGACGACAGCATAGATCGCTGTGTGCTATATAGGTTGATTGTCCTCTTAACCAACGAGTGTGGAGATACTGATATGGCATATAAGTGAGATATAAGGGTATTGAACGTGATCAACTCTAGAGCATTCTACTGTCGAGAATGTCTCTGATGGAATATAGGTATAAATGTTCTTTAGACCTGAGATCACCTCAGTGGCTTGCAAGCAACTCACTGTGCTTTGGTACTAGACTAACTGAATTTCTAATTTAGTAATGGAAGGCTTTTAGGCACAGTTAAGTCCTTATAAAGTCGGTATGTGATCAAGATGGGATTGACTACTCCAAGAGTTGGAGAAGAATGTATCACTGTATTTCAATATAGCAAAATCTTGGCTAGGATAATCTATAAGATAGATTTGATATTTTGAAATATAATGTGGACAGTCTAATTAGAGTTGATAGTTAAACTCTGAGGTGTCCTACAAGCATTTTGGTCAAGAGGATGAATTATATAGAAATTATATCCACATGGGTTCTAAGGATGTTGTTCTATACATTCGTCCTATCCGATCATCGGATATCATTACTAGATGATCACTTTCATTGGCACAGAAATTTATTTCTATACTATCTATTATGGTATCAACTCATTCTGATATCAAACTATTGGGATATCAGCTACTCTGATACCGCTTATTAAGGATCTAGTACTAAATTATTATGGCAGAAAGAAGAAAGAAATAAAATAAAAAAAATAATCAAGTACGTGGATCAGTCTAAAAGCTCGCCTCCATGGGGCATGCAAAGCTTTACTATTAAAGAAAAAAATAGGTACAAGAGGAGAACACCCACTTCCAACTCACCATACATAAATCTCTCTTAACTAGAAGCTATCCTTACAAAAGCTCTCTCAGAATCCTAAGGAGATCCATAGAAGCTACAAGATGCTCTACCCTCATAGCCTCCTCATCAGATGCTAGCACCTGTTGCTTCTCTCTCTCACGGGTTGCACGTACTCAACGCTCTGCCAAGCTCCTCTCGGCGGCTGCCTAAGCCTCTCTATGTGCCTCTCATGCCACACGTACCATTCTTTCTACTTCACTGCATCTCAGCCCTTTAAATAGGATGAAAATCCTCTTCTCATCAGTTCACAAAAATCCTAATAGGGCTTGTTCTCCTAATATGAGTCAGACATGTCCTTGATGGAGTCTTGAAATATTTTTTGATCTTTAGATCATGCCACAATCCTCTATGGCCACTAGATCCTGTGGTCCACGTGCAACTCGCGTAGACCCCTCAGATTAATCACAATCCAAGTCCAAACAAAAAAATCTCATCATGTTCTATTCGCCTTCATCAAGCCAGCTCGGTCAGGGGTCGAGCTAGCTTGACTGCATCTTGTTCGAACTCCTGCTGTCTGTCTGTCTGAGAGAGTCGGCTTGACTATGGTTCGAGCTAGCTCGATCTCAATCCAAGTCTGCTCGATCGCGTATTAGAGCTAGCCCAACTATTATGCTGAAAACTGATTCTCTTCTTGCTATGAGTCAAATTCGAGGCATCAAATTCTAACAATCTCCATCTCGACTCAATATTCGTCCTCCAACTGACTTTGAGAGCTTGTAATCCATCTCGCCCCCATGCCCTAAGGCATGCTTGCTGATCATGGATAGGCAAACGTCGGAGTCGAGCCACGCTGCTCAATCCCACCTCTATCATGAGTTGTATCCACTTTGATCAAAGATCTATTCAAAAAAATTTTCTATGGTTATAGAAACTTCACTCTGCGATGTCGTCTCTCGTCCTTCTGAGTTTTCCATCTCGTGCCCAATCCATCTCCACCAGGAGCTCCATCTTGCACTGGGCTCCCTCTGGCTCCTAAAGCTCCACCTCGCATTGAGCTTCCTATCAGATAGTAATATCCTCTTATCTTCTTCTTTTCCTCCAATATCATCGTATCACCGTGCATGATCTTCAGGATTCCATCACCAGCTACCCACCTATAGCCATTTAAATCCAGTCTGCTTGGTGAGATAAGATTTTGCTTGAAATCAGGTATGTATCGAACCTCTCTCAATCTTCTCACTGCATCATCATGTATCTTTCAGCTGACTATTTTGATGCCTCTAATCGCAAGCTCGATCCATCAGGCAGATAAATAGTGCCATCACTGCTCTTTAGAGAGTCAAACTGCTCCTTTCTACAACAAACATGATATATGCATGTAGAATCTAAAATCTACTACTGGAAAGAACTAGATACCTTATCAGATATCTTCAGGACATCATCCTCTAGTAGTCCTGTAGTAGTCCTCATTCGATCCTTGAGTTATAGGCAATCCTTGACTCGATGTCCCAACTCGTCGTACCTATAGCATTTGATCTTATTAGGATCCCTCGTCTTGGACCTGGATCATCCTCCTCGCGATCTTCTATTGCTCCATCTACTATCTTCTGCTCCTCCAAAAATCACCAAAGCTAAGTTGCCGCCATCTGAGCTCGAAGCTAGATTTTCTCTCCTAAGAACCTTATTCTGGAGTATCGCTGTAGTGACTTTGTCCATCTTGATAATGCTCTTTTCCACTAGAAGTATAGTCACCAAGGACTCATACGAAGGGAGAGCGATGCTAGCAAGACCAACGTCCTGGTCTTCTTCTCAACTTTTTCATGAATGCTGAGAAGATTGATGAGGATCTTCTAAAAGTTAAATAGATGCCCCCGCATGCTCTGGCCTTCGTCCATCCATAGCTGGTAGAACTACCTCTATAGAAATAGCATGTTGGTGAGCGACTTCGCCATGTACAACTTCTCAAGCTTCAACCATAGCGTCGTTGAAAAGTCTCATTAAGTACATGGATCACCGCATCATCCGTTAGGTACAAGCGGATCGTGCTCACTGCATGCATCTGGATCCACTTTCAATCCTTCATCTTTATGGTGGCTGGCATCTCGTCATACAAGAGAGTGTCGATCAACCCATGTTGGATAAGGACATTCTTTATTCTTGCTTGTCATAAGGAGAAATTATTCTTTCCATCGAACCTATTGATCTCCATCTTAATTGTGCTTGTTTTCTTCATATTCTTCAATCTCTATCCACTGCTACAATCTGCACTTCCGAATACTATCTGACTCTGATACCAATTATTATGGTATCAACTTGCTCTGATACCAAACTATTGAAATATCAGCTACTCTGATACCGCTTGTTAAGGATCTAGTACCAAATTATTGTAGTAGAAAGAAGAAAAAAATAAAATAAAAAAATAATCAAGTACGTGGATCAACCTAAAGGCTCACCTCCATAGGGCATGCAAAGCTTCACTATGAAAGAGACAAATTGGTATAAGAGGAAAACATCCGCTCTTAACTCACCGTACACAAATCTCTCTCAATTTGAAGCTATCCTCATAAAAGCTCTCTCAGAATCCCAAGGAGATCCATAGAAGCTATAAAATGCTCTGCCCTTAAGCCTCCTCGTCGGATGCTATGCATAAAAAAAAAAAAAAAAATCTACATGGATCAACCTAAAGGCTCGCCTCCATGGGGAATGCAAAGCTTCACCATGAAAGAGACAAATTGGTATAAAAGGAGAACACCCACTCTTAACTCACCGTACATAAATCTCTCTTAACTTGAAGCTATCCTAATAAAAGCTCTCTCAGAATCCCAAGGAGACTCACAGAAGCTATAAAATGCTCTACCCTTACAGCCTCCTCGTCGGATGCTATGCATTTATTGCTTCTCTCTCTCACAGGTTGCACATACTTGGTACTCTACCAAGCTCCTCTTGGCAGCTGTCTGAGCTTTTCTATGTGACTCTTATGCCACACGCATCATCTTTTCAGCTCCACAGCATCTCAGCCTTTTAAATAGGATAAGAATCCTCTTCTCAGTAGTTCATAGGAGTCTTAGCATGGCTCGTTCTCCTAATATGAGTCGAACATATTCTTGATGGAGTTTTCGAATATTTTTCAACCTTTAGATCATAACTGCAACCCTCCATGGCTGCTGGATCCTATGGTCCATGCGCAATACCCATAGATCTCTTAGATTAATCACAATTTGAGTCCAAATAGAAAAAACCCCATCGTATTCTATTCGCCTCCATCGAACCGAACTCGATCAAGGGTCGAGCTAGCTCGACTGCATCTTGTTCGGACTCCTGTTGTCTATCTACCTGAGAGAGCTAGCTCGACTGTGGTTCGAGCTGGCTCGATCTCAATTTGAGTCAGATCGACCGTATATCAGAGTCGATCCGACTGCTGTGCTGAAAATTGATTCTCTTCTTATTATGGATCGAATTTGAGACGTCAAATTTCAACACTATCAGGTTAGATTTGGACCTATGGGATCATATACATTAGAGTTCATGATCCAATTAGATGGTTGAATCATTCTAAGGTTAAACGATCAATACGATTGAGATTTAACCTAATGCAAGTATTATAGGAGGATCAATTAGCAATTTGATTGCTAATTAGCTTAATTTGATTAAGCCAGAGAACTGAGATTAAGTCTAATTTAATATGATTTAATTAGATTTGATTTAGGCTTGATTGGATCAAGTCTAATTAATTTATTGGATAAACTAAGTGCAAGAAAAAACTAGTCCTAGTTCGACTAGGACTTGGATCAATCCAATTTTTTAATTTGATTAAAAAATTAAATTAAAATTAAATATAATTTAATCTAATTTAGTTAAATTCTTAATTAGATTAGGATCTAATTTAATTGAATTGATTTACTTCTGATTTGATTTGATTTGAGAAACCATATTTGATCAAGTCAAATACGAAATCCTAATAAGACTAGGATCCATCTTGCTTGCATCATCTATATCCCATGCCTCCCATGTTCTTTCTCTTTTATTTTTGGTGATAAATCTCCTTGCTCCCTGATCATCATGCATGCCCACCCTTCTCCTCTATTTCCTATATGGCATCTTGTTGTGGACCAGGTCGATTGATGGAAAGTTGCTGAAGTTTGTTGGACCCTATATGATAAAATCCCAACAAACTTGATCTCTTCCCATGTGTGCCATCCCCCGATTTCTCCTCTAAATTTTATGATTAAAAGAAGAAATTTTTGTACACCTACCCTGATGGTCCACGTCTAAAACAAAGGAGGGGGCGCCCAACACTTGGGCACCCCAACAACTTGCCATATGTGTTCTTACCTTGTGTAGGAATTTGACCCAATGAAGACTCTTTCATATCTCTTTATAAGGAGGTCCTTATGGGCTAAATTTTATATTGATTCTAGATCATTGAGAGGACTATTAGGCGTGCTAAAATCAGAGAGAGAGACCATTGGGGCGTGGGAATTTCATAGACATCAATCTAGGTGTCTAGGTGAGAGAAAAGAGAAGAAGAGGAGGGTCTTCTTCTAGGGTCTTTTGCCCTTCCTTTCTCCTCCTCTTTCATAGAGATTTTTGAGTGTTGTTTTAGATTAATTTTTTTTTTCTTTCTTCTAATTTTTAGAGTATCCAAGTCTTGAAGAAGGAAGCACCAGGATCAACCGTCAAAGAAGGATCAGCACAATACTAGCATACTATATTGATTTCTTGCATCGAACTTCTGATCGAGATTCATGGGCTCGTGTGGACATCTCTTAGAGATCAAACACGTGTGCGGCTTAAAGCTTCATCCTTCAGTCTGGATTAGCAAGTTAGAACATCTAACTTGCATAGGTAATATAGATCTGATCTATTATTATATACCTGCATTAGATGTAGTGTAGATACATATTGATATGATCAACATATTTTTTTTTTAATATTTTTAATTTTTGATTTAATCTCATGCTATAATCATATAATAGGATCTTAGATCTAGGGGTTCTCTACTTTTTATGAATAAATTTTGATTTATTTTAGTCTTTCGCTGTCTGATCTTGAAAAAATTTCAAGATCTAGTCCTGAAATCCTAGATCTAGTTTCTTCACCAATTACTAGCTTGGATACGCCTTATACCCCAAGTTTTTTATCTCGAGAAATTTGTTACAATCATTAGAGTACAAGAGAGAGTAAATTTAAAGCACAATAAATGAAATTCTTGGAGGTAGTTGAAGTTGCAGCTCAATTATGAATACTCTTTTAATACTTCAATAAAAGCTTAAGAGTAAATTTAAAAAAGATTCTCTATAGTACGTATGCTTAATCAAAGTGCTCAAGCTTTTATTTCTCAATTGTAAAGGCTATTGAATGCTCTCTCATAATGCTCTTCCTTTCACTAGAATTTTCTCGAAGTTTTTCAATGTAAAACCTCATTCCCCTCTTTTTTTTAAACCAAATTCTATGCTTAAATAAGTCCATGGAAGGCTAGAAATCTTAAAGTAACCATTGGAGAGCTCAAACTAGCCATTAGAAAAAGACTGATAAACTAGCTGTTTAATTCTATCATAACTCAGCAGTCGGCTCTTAATCTTTAAGGTCAACTTGACTTTTGCTAGGGTCGACTTAGCTTCTTGTTGGGGTCAACTCAAATATGAGGTCGTCTCTTGAAATCTTTGAAGTCGGCTCTAGGTGAAGAATTTGAATTTTGCAGCTTTTTATCTTTCTACTCTAAGGCATCAGTGGATTGATTCTTTGACATCTGGGGTCAACTCATGAAACTTCTGGAGTTGGCTCAAGATGCAATGGCGTCGACTTGAGGTCCTTTGGAGTTGGCTTGAGTTCTTATTCTCCAAAATAAAGCTCTTTGTTTGGTATTCTAAGTTCTTAGTCGGGTCGGCTCTTGAAGCAATGGGGTCGACTCAAGTTTAGGGTTGACTTGAGAAGATATTAGGGTCAGCTCAATATGAAGTAAGGTCGACTCGTTGATATTTTGAGGTCGGCTTTGATTCAGGGTCAACTCTAAAATGTGTTGAAGTCGGCTTAAGTATTGTAGATCTCTGATACATTATTCATACCAGAGTGTCCAAAACTAATTCTTTTTTTTTATCAAAGTTGATTTTTAAGCAGTTTAACTTGATGAACAATGTTTTTAGGTTAGACTTGCTTTGTTAAAAATGAGAGATCTATTCGCTTAAAGAATCTTCACCTACATATGATCTTAAGCATTCATTAATACCAAAAGTACTTAAGTATTTTGGCATCATCAAAATCAATTCTTGAATCGATAATCTCTCTTTAATACCTCAGCCCATAGAGGCCCTACCACCAAAGGAAAATAGCCCAACACAAGGCCACACACGAATTTTAAAATACCTTAAAAAAATAGGAAGAAGAAGACTCCCAATTGGATTATTCTTTCTTTTGTTTCATCGGAGGAATTCGATGCCAAGGACCCTCGATGCTCCCCCCCTCCCTCTTTATTCAAGAACCCCTTGACCCCTTTGAACCCTACCACCATCAGCCTTCGAACCATCGTTGGAGATGCCTTTATCCTTCTCTTTTCTTCCAAGCATTCATCACCATGTCTATTGAAAAAAGTCACCACCAAAGTTCACCGGAGACAAGAGGTGTGATCGTCTTGACAAATAGATATCAAACAGTGGGATATTATGATAATTTATTAATTAAAGATTTTTTAAAAAAATTATGAAATTTTTATAATTTATTGGAATATGTATGAGGTAAGTAATGCTTCATTTTTTCTAAATTATTAACAAATTATAAGATTGTATATAAATAATTTTTTAATCATATTATTAATGATACATGAATTTGATAAATAATATTTTATTATTAAAAATATCTTATTTTAAAATATTATGATGAAGCATGATTGAAAGTATTGATCCTATTATGTGCCATCCTTGATTGATTTCGATATCATATGATTATGTATATTCTTATCGAATTAGAATATGAAATATGATTTATGAAAAGAATTTTGATTCGAGATAATTTAAACTCTCAGTCTGACTATATAGAGGATCCCATTAATGGGGACTAATATGTTGGCAATTGATTAGTCTTAAGAATTTATATCGCAAGCAGATATGTGACATGTCGCTTGTAGATTTCTGACAAGCTGTCAGCAGATTCGCAGTTCTTAAGAACTTGCTGCAAGATAACATGTAGCTTATTGTAAGATGATCACAGTATTATGATCCTACCATAGGGATAATATAGTCAGAGCTCATAGTTGATGAGAATTTGATATTTTGGAATAAATTAAATTCATGAACAAAACATGAATTTTGAAAATAGATTAAATTTGGCATGAATAATATTTTAATAATGCTATATAATAAAAATTATTTTTGAATTAATGAATTCTATATGCTTACTCTCTATAAATGATTATTTACTTTATTGCTTGATTTAATCTAGTTGAAATGATCATTGCTTACTAGGCTATCTAGCTCATTACCCCATATTTTACTATTCTTTATAGATCTTGAAAACTAAGATAATATGAAAATATGTACAGGAGAGCGATTAGAAGCAGAACTTCGATACTCTTATTTTAAATTAAAAATTTTACTGAAGTTAATATAAGATATTTTGAATATTATTGAATTTTATGGGATATTAACATCAGATTTTAATTAGTTAAATTTAGAATTTAATTTACTAACTAATTATTCTATTATTGGTTTATGATAGTATGATGAGATGCCTTGCATGCTTGTGGAAAGAGCTTTCTTTGAGTGTGTGGTAGTTGCCGTGACCCTTGGCTCATGATCTCAGCAAGGGTGTAACAATTAATATGATATCAAAGCATAAGTGAATAAATTATCATATAGAATCAGACATTGGATAAGTGTAATAGACACTAGGGACATTGGGGTCTAGATCTATGATGATTACAGTGTAAGTTATCTTTATGATTTTTGGTTAACCTTTATGATTATGTATGAAAGGATCACTAAGGATTGTGACTCATAGGTTTTGATATATGATTGACAATCTATAGATTGTATTATGATTATTTGGACTTGATCTAAAGTAATGACGAGAGGATTGATCATAAAATTTTAGTAGGCATTATGAGTATTAATTTGATCATTAGTTGTTTAAGTAAATTGTAAGCTCAAATTTGATATGGAAGTAATACTATAATATTGCTCTCGGCTTTAAAGTTAATTATTTAGTAGCAAGATAAATGTTCATTCTTTAAAATTGCTTATGATTTGGACTAAGAAAAAATAGGTCTTATATGATATCTGATTAGAATATTTTTTGAAGTTGAATTTGGTATGTAGATCATGTATAAAACTAACATGAATGAGGGAGAAAAAAATTCAATTAGGGGCATCGCAAATAAATTTATTTCTACTGAAGAAATTGATTTTGACATTATAGAATATTCATTGGATGGAATCATTGGTTTCCATCTTTGAGTCAAGATAAAAGATTTTATTTATACCTATTGGAGTTTATGAGATGTATGTGAAATTTTGATTTAAAAATTTTGGGATTATGAACTAATTTAGAGTTCTTTTGCCATTGTTATTGAGGTTTCTAATAAAATCTAATATTGAATGGAGAATTGGATTTTAAGCATTTTGCATGATTATTATGGAAGGTTTTTGATGGATGTTGAAGGTTTTTATATTGGCCTCCCATTTGATCCTAGGATATCATGCATTGTGATGTGTTAAGAGGCCAATACAAGCTGACACAGGCTACCAGTTGCCCCATATCTCCCACACCTTGTGCCATCTCCCATGCCTTGTGCCATCTCCATCTCCCATGCCTTGTGCCACCTCTTTGAAGGAAGAAAGACATGCCCTTGAAAGTAAAAAAAGATGAAGAAAGAAAGAGGTATGACGTGTGGAAATGAATGTTTCTATCATGACACATGATATTCCAAGCAAATTCTCAAGAGCAATGTTAATGATTGAGATCGAAATAATTCATCTTGCTTATCTACCGGAGCTGACATCACCAATTCACCACTGGATAAGAGAAGGTGGGACGATGAGGAGGATGCTGGGGCCTGGGAGGCAGAGAAGTGGGAAGAAGAGAGGAAGGTGGGTGATGTGACTCATGAGGACTGAGGAGAAGGCATGGAGGTGCAATGGTGGGGAGAAAAAGCCCAAGCCCTAGCCCTAGCTTGATCAAGAAGAGCCGAGCATGCTGAGGAAGATGGGATGATTGAGGAGGAGATGGGGAGGCCGGGGAAGGAGGGGAAGTACCGACCATGCCAAGAAGAGTGTGTTTGGCGAGAAGGCGGTAGAATGGAGCAATCCTAGGCATTTCACGATAGAATTGAGGATGAAAGCAAGGAGGCGATGCTCGAGCATAAAGCGGTAGTCAAGGGTGACCATGATGGCATGAAACTCGGTGGCAAGACCAAGGCAACAGTTATGGAAGTTGGACCAGGTGCAGGAGCCAATGCAGAATCCACCTCCATGGAAGTAGTAGAAGACCAAGAGCTTGAGGCCATCAATGGGGAGGTGGTAGTGGGGTTTGTAAAGATAGAGGTTGAGGTCGTGGGCGGTGTCGAATTGGATATCCTTCCATTCAACAATGCGATCATCATCGATGGGGATGGGGTAATTGGTGTTTGTGAGGATTTGTGGTGCTCCCAAGCCTTAGAAGGCCATGGGAGGAGTCAGAATGTTGGCTTCGAAGATTTCAGGGGCTTGGCTGGTGCTTCATAGACCTGAAACATAAGGTGAAGCAAGAAACCAAAGTCGGAGAATCAAGACTGCAGAAAAAGAATTTTCTGTAGGTTAGCCGACTCAGTCCAAAACTGGATCGGCTAAGTCTCAAAGCATAGAAAAAATAGAGAGCTGTACGTTCATGACTGCTGGCACAGCACAGGACTGGGCCGGCTCAGTGCTAAGATTAAGCCAGCTCAGTGCGCGGGCAGAGTTATGCGAGGGTCTATTTTGGGCTAGGATTCGGATTGATCCTAGGGGTCTTAAGATCTGGTTTGAAAGATCTTAAGATGGCTAATTCATGTATGGATCGGATCTAGATCTAGAGAATGAGAGCATGAGAGACATGGGTGTACATGGGCTCGGTGAGTGCTTTCATGTATTGGATTAGTCGGAGGGTTTTTTTATCGGGCCTAATGGCTATGTATAAATATATACGTTGTATTAGAATTTTAATATAGTGTGGAACACAGACCTTTTCTTCCTCAACTCTCTTCTTCTCTTCTCTCTAGAGTTACCGCCCTAAGTTCTTAAAGAAGCCCTAGAAAAGGGGGCATCTCCCTCAAGCCTAAGGAGAAAGGCGCCCCATCACAGATTCAGGTGAAGGATCGGTGGTTTGCTATCCATAGAGAACGTCACTGATTCCTTTAGATCCGTGCTAGAGATCAAGAGCTTCCGCAACATGATATCGGTGCTTGTGATGTCAAGAATGATTAGCATTCGAGTGATATCATGGATCTACAATATAGTATCAGAGCTAGGTGATGCCTGAAATATTGTGAACTGCAACATGATATCAGAGCCTAATGGTGCATGGAAAGAGCCAAGTTTCAAATCCTGATGGTACATGAAAGTGAAGGAGAAGTCATACAAGGTGAAATCAGAAATCTGCACAAGAATTTCATGGTATGTCTCAAATCTACCTTATTGTTGCTATGGTTTAGCCAACCGAGAGCAGCAAGTTGAAGGTGGAGGCTGAGAGGATTAATAGGAAGAGATTTTTTTGGGATGGAAGGACTTGGTGTATGATTTGCTGATCGATCTTGGTAGAAAGGCTAGGATGTATGACGGTTATATGACAGACAGGGAGCGCTGGAGTGCTGCAGTAGCGCTTCCCTAGAGATGCAGGGCTGAGAAAGGCTCTACGATGTAGCAGCACTGAAGGTATCTTAGCGAAGAGCATCAGGGTTCTTTAGAAAGATGGACAGTGTAGGACTGTTGAAGAAAGATTTTTCAAGGGATAATAGTCGAAGGAAGGCTGAAGAAGAGACTATACGTCTTTCGATGTCTGAAAGGCGAAAAAATAGTCAGAGATGTATTCAGTAGTTCGATCAGAGCATGAATTTACGAAATCTTGGGAGTGATAGAGATGAATGATCCATGGAGGTCCAGCAGGTTAGGACTGGATGGCTGTATAGCGGCGTAGAGATAAGTTAGGGAGAGCTGGAGTGCTGCAGAAGCACTACCCTGGAGGCACGAGACTGAGAGAGGCTCGATGGTGTAGCAGTCGAGGAGTGTATCTCAGTAGAGAGTGTCAATGATATCTCAGAGAAATCGGATGTAGGTCTCAGGGAGAGTCAGAAGATCTCAGAAAGCACTAAGAGGTCTCAAGCAGTTGGGAGTATCATGGATCAGATTTCTTCTATAGGAGCACTAAGGAGAGTTGCGGTTCAGGTGGAGGATGGTTCTCCAGGCGCAACTGAAGCAATGGCTGGTGTAGGGGCAGAAGAGTAGGACTAAGATGAAATTTTCTAGGATTCAATCGCTGGATTTAAAAGAGTTGGATGAGCTCTTGGATTTCGGAGGTGCCTGCGGATTGCGGAGGTATCCGAGACGGCTTCGAAGAGGACCGTAGAGTGTGGAGGGTTCGAAGGGGTAGCAACGATGTTCGAGATACAGCAGTAGGCCCATCAGTGCAGCATTAGGTGGTTGGCCTCGAGAGATTCGATGACAAAATCGATTTCTGCGGCATCAAATGGACTTTGGATATAGGTGGAGCTCTGCAGTGGTGGCTTCACAATTAGAGAGAAAATTTGATATGAGTTTAGAGCGTCGGTGATGCACAGTTTCAAATGGAGTGGCATGTGCAGATGGACAGACGTAGTTCTGAGGAGATCGTATCAGATGGTACAGTATATGCTAGTGCAGAAATACTGTAGGTTCTTCAGAAAAGTTCAAAAAAAGTGATGCAGCAACTAAGCAGAAGGGATCCTACAATTTTAGGATAGTGTCAAGAAGCAAGCACAGATTTTCAGCGGTGGAGGCGATCATCCCAAAGGCCTCAAGGGTGCACAACAGCTGAAGAGAATTGGCAGAGGCGATGTTTGCATAGGGGCTGTCGAATGTGCAGGGACAGCGGGATCATACAGAAGGTCATTATTGAGGGGTTTGCCAAGGCTTGGGGCACCAAGGTGGAGATTGTGAGGATTTATGGTGCTCCCAAGCCTTGAGAGGCCATGAAAGGAGTCAGGATATTGGCTCCGAAGATTCCAAGGATTTGGTTGGTGCTTTGTAGACCTGGGACACAAGATGAAGCAAGAAACCAAAGTCGGAGAATCAAGACTGCAGAAAAAGAATTTTCTGTAGGTTAGCTAGCTCAGTTCAAAACTGGATCGGCTAAGTCTCAGAGCATAGAAAAAATAGAGAGCTGTGCATTTGGGACTACTGGCACGGCATAGGACTAAGCCGGCTCAATCCAAAACTGAGTCAGTTTCAGACTGAGCCGACCCAGTGAAACTTAGCCGGCTCAGTGCTGAGACTGAGCCGGCTCAGTGCGTAGGTAGAGTTACGCGAAAATCTATTTTGGGCTAGGATCCGGATTGATCCTAGGGATCTTAAGGCCTGGTTTGAGAGGTCTTAAGATGGTTAATTCATGGATGGATCGGATCTAGATCCAGAGAATGAGAGCATAGGAGACATGGGTGTACATGGGCTCGGTGAGTGTTTTCATGTATTGGGTTAGCCGAAAAATTTTTTGGTCGGGCCTAATGGCTATGTATAAATACATAGATTGTATTAGGATTTTAATATAGTGTGGAACACAGACCTTTTCTCCCTCAACTCTCTTCTTCTCTTCTCTTTAGAGTTGTCGCCCTAGGTTCTTAAAGAAGCCCTAGAAAAGGGGGCGTCTCCCTCAAGCCTAAGGAGGGAGGCACCCCATCACAGATCCAGATGGAGGATTGGTGGTTTGCTGCCCATAGAGAACGTCACTGATTCCTTCAGGTCCGTGCTAGAGATCAAGAGCTTCCGCAACATGATATCGGTGCTTGTGATGTCAAGAATGATTAGCGTTCGATTGATATCATGGGTCTACAATATGGTATCAGAGCTAGGTGATGCCTGGAATATTGTGGACTGCAACAATGTTGGGGGATCAAGGCTTAGGGTTAGGACTTGGGAGTTGGAACTCAGGAAGAAGAGGAATAGGGATTGGAAATTTGGATCGGACTGAAATGGATATGGGTCCCGATTGAGTTTGGACTGGGTCAACATAAATCCGAGTCTAGTCCATTTGAAAATCTAGACTTGATTTTTAAGCCTGACCTAAAAATCATAGGCCAAGCCCGTTTTAAGAGGGCTAGAGTCGGGTGAGGGGCCCAGATTTTGAGTAGGCCTAGCTACAGTAAGAGGATGCTTGGTGCTATGTGATTGAATTCCTAATCATGAGATTGAGAAGATGATCCAACCTGAACATTTTGGAAATTCTGCTTTCTTGCTTATATGAGATATGACACACCAAAAAATTTTTCAGCCTATATCACTATCATCACAGACAATGTCCAGAAGAAGTAGCATATAAATAGTGGAAGATAAACCAGACTCCACTACTAGCGCACCACTTGGAGAAAATGAGCTCTTGATGACTTCTTGAAAAAAAAATAAAAAAGGGAAAAAAACAGGCAAGTGCAACCGGGGGAGGGGAAGTGCAGGGATGGGCCTGTAAGCTCTTCTTGACCGTTAATCTTCTGATCGGTATGATAGAAAACCAGTGCTCCATTGTTAACAACATTATTTGAAACGACATGATAACCATTCCAAGGAGAACTGAAATGACTATCATTAAGAATAACATCTTGGCACCCAATGTATTCAATAATACAATAGACTCGAACAGCATATGTTAGCTCATTGGTGTATTAGAAGCACAAGGAGTGCAAGAAGTTATATTATCAGTAAGACCTGCTCTAGAAATTAAATCAGAAGCATATTGAGCCTAGAAAAGATAATATTCATCAAGGCTAAAGGAGACCTCAAGATAAAGAAAAAAAATTGAAAGAACCAAGATCTTTCATTTCAAAAAAATACTAATGGAGAAACTATTTAAGATCAGAAATATCGGCAAAATCATCAACCATGATAATCATATTATCCACATATAGCTGCAAAAGAATAGTTCAGTTGTTCGATGAATAAAGAGTGCAAAATCATATGGATTGGAAGCAAAGCCTAATTGACCAATAGTAGTACTGAACCTAGCAAACTTTGAACAAAAATTAAACGAGCAATTGATGCAAAAATCTCTTCATAGTCAATATCATATTTTTGTGTAAAGCCTTTTGCTGCAAAACAAGCTTTATACTACTACATGGATCCTTTGACCGTGTCTTGATTTCATCTGCAACCTATAGTAGTCTTATCAAGAGGTAGATCAACTAGATCTCATGTATAAGATTCGTTGAAGGCTTGCAATTCTTCTACTATTGCCCGCTGCTGCCTGCAATTCTTCTACTATTGCCCGCTGCTGCCGGACAAGATTAGTAGCCTTATGATAGAGCTGAGGCTCATGTAAGAAAATAAGGGTGAAAAATCAATGATAATCATGAAGACAAACAGATGCTTCACTTAGTTGAGTGGAGCATCAAAGTGATCGAGAAGAGGATGGCAGAGATGATTTGATAGAACCAGAAGAATTGTTGTTAGAATCAAGCAATAGAGCTGATTCATCAAGAGAAGCTATAGGAGTGACATGACTGAGTTCATTAGAAGAACAGACAGCATAATTTTTTGGAAACAACTTAATAGAAGGATTAGTAAAAAATCGAAGATGAGATGTAGGAGTTTGGAACCATGATATGTTGGAGAACATTCTATGTTCCTAGAAAAGAACTTGGTGAGAGATATGAAGCTGATTTGAAATGGGTTCGCAACATATATACCTTTGTATTCAGTTTTATAACCAAAGTAACAATACAACCATGCATGAGGTTCTAGTTTAGTATGGTCATGCGGTTGAAGAAGAATAAAACATGCACAACCAAACACTTTAAGGACTCATTTAGTTTGCAGGAAGAACTTTTCTTAGCAGGAACTAACTTTCTGGGAAGTTATTTCCTGAAAATAGGATTTTGGTATGTTTGGTTGGCCATCGAAAAGTAATTTATTAAAAGATGGCTTATGTTTGGTTGAGTACCCATTTTTCTAGGAAGATTATATAGAATATCCATTATATCCTTAATAGATATAAGACCATATATTTTTTGCTCCTAAACTTTATATAAATAATAATATTATATTTATATTAATATAAAAATAATATTAATATATTATAATATAATATTAGATCATAATAATTTATTATATTAATATAGTAATAATATATATTATATTATGTTAATATAATATTAACATTTTAATATAATAAATTTATTTATATCTTAAAAATATAATATTATATTAATATAAACATTGATATATTAATATAAATAATATATTAATATTAATAGAAATATTGTATTATTATAAATATTAAAATATAATAAATATTATAATATTAATATTATTTTTATATAAATATTATGATAATATTATATTATTACTATTTAGTATTTCATCCTAGCCATTTATAATATTTTATAAAATCTTAGCCATAAATCTTAAAAGAATATTTTGGAAAAGAAAAAAGTATCACTACTTTCCATGTCATAGGAAGTGCCAAAACCCACCTCTTCCATGAGTTTTCACTTTTCATGAAATATGAGAAGTGACTTCCCATGAAAAGAATTTTTTTTATTCTCTCCTCTTAAAACTCTAACCAAACAAAAAGCTCTTCCTCCACTTTCCAAGAACTGCCTCTTTTCTCCTCCACTTCCTATGACTATAGTCAGGAGGGGTATTGTATAGACATTCATATGGAGATTGGTTATCAAGAACAAATGAGGGAAGGCAGTTGATTGTGGAGACCACAGCAAAAGTTGCTTCACCTGGGAAGCATTCAGTATAAGAAGAGGATATGAGCAAGGCAAGAACAATATGCCTATATTTACACTCAGCATGCCGATTCAATTGGGATGTTAGTAGACATGAACATTGAGTGATGATGCCTTGCTGACAAAAAAGGTTAAGAAATTATGTTTCCCTATACTCCATGGCATTATCTGAAAGAAACAATTTGATATGACAAAAGAACTGAGTTTTAACCATTGAGTAACATCATAGTAAAATTTGGATAACTCAAATTTAAGGTGCATGTGATATAACCATACATATCACAAAATATTTTGACTCTCCCATTGTAGCATGGGGAGAAGGTACCCAAATATCAAATGAACCAAATCAAATGGTGTAGAAGAAACAGAATCATTATTGTTATAGAATAAAGGAGTTTGTTTATCAAGTGGATAAAATAAACAATCAAAATTTTCATTCTTAACAGACTCTAACGGTCCATTGGAGACTAAAGTATGCAATTTATTTAAAGAAACATGACTCAAATGAGAGTGCCTATGACTCAATGATGAATTGATGAGGTAGAGGCAATTGACTGAGAAGGAAATCGAAGGAAGAACCGAGACAGAATGTGGAGATTGATAAGCTCAAACATATGCCCAATCTTGCAGCCAGTCCTAGGAAGTTGCCCCATCTGATGATCCTGCACCATTACTATAGAAATGGACATCAAGACCACTTTTACACAATTGACTCACAGAAATAAGGTTTTAAGTAACTTTAGGAATCAAGTGTTAGGTAGAAGGTGGAAACATAATCCGTATGACTAGCATGCATGACAGAACCATCCACAGCATGAATAGATGGTGCAAGAGGATTAGAAATTTTTGATAAAAAAGAGTAGAATCTGAAGTCATATGACTGCAACATGTAGAATCAAAATACCAAGAATTACCTGAAGTAATAGAAAGTATTCAAAATTAAAGTAGCATATTTAGATAGAACCTATTTGATCATATGTTTGAGATCATTGATAGACAGGTTTAGATTGAGGTAAAAGATGAGTAAGAAGAGTTATCAGTACGGGAAACTTTAGCAACAACAATAGCAACACAACAAGGACCAAGTTCTGACTGATTGCTGGAATTAGATTGAGAACTTCTGGATTGATTGGATTTAGATTGCTTATTTGGATTTGTGGATGGTCATTAAGGTAGTGGCCACTCTTCTGACAGATTCTGCACCTTCATTACCCTTTGGGAAAAGTGATCCCACAAACAAAGGAATTTTATGATACAAAATAATATAAAATAGATTAATTCTAAAAATGTAGACCATCCACTCAAATAGTCCATAAGCATCTCGGAGAGCCAGGAGAAATTGCATCAAGCACCTGTGATCTTTACAGGAAGCAAATTTTTTAGCATCACGGTCATCATCCCAGTGGGCTCACATGAGTTAACTGATCGCATATGCCAAGCATCGGAGAAGAAAGCTCATGGATAGACAGCCCAGGATCTTGCTTTATGTCATGCACGTCAAATAGTTGTTGATATTGATCAGCGATATCTGAGGTGGAAACATTTCGCCAGGAAATCCCAAACCTCCTTAGCTATTCCAAATCGACCAAACTGAAGATAAATAGAAGGAACCGAAGTATTTAAAACTATGTAATGATCTGGTGTTTTTGATTGTCCTAGTTTTTAAGCCGATTATAAAATTCCTCATCCTCATCTGATTTTTGAACAGGATGGCGGATGTCTCCAAAAACAAGCCGGCAGAGTTTGCAGCCATTTCCCATGTACCAAGAAATAGTTGGATTCGTGCAAAATAGTAGAAATAGGCAGAGGGACATCAAACTTATCAATAATTGTAAGTATGTGATGAACTGATGAAAAGTAAATGAAGTAGATTCTAAGAAAGCAATTGTATAGGTATAATTAGGCAAACAAAGGCTAAAAATAGAAAGAAAGCAGATGTCGAGCCATAACTTATAGAAATAGATGGCAAAAAGGAAAATCAGTGCATCAGAATTTGGTAGGATCTGCCTTGTGATGTTTACGTGGCAATAATGCTGACATGTGATCTGACATGGTGTTGATGTGGCAAAATCGGCTAGCATGGAACTAACCTAGAAATATTGGCATGGTAATAACTTGCTAATGGGGCCTTGAAAACCGCGCTGACTAGGTTTCTCATAAATCAGGTCCGATTTGGATCGGGGTCTAGGTGGGAGAGCAGGTCCAAGTCTGGTCCTGATCGGGGTGGGACAGCGGGTTGGATCCTTCCCTCAGATCTGCTTGAATCTTCCTCACATGGCCCTAATCATGAGGATTGCCAATGGCGTAGGGCTTGCTTGGGCATAATTCAACAGGGCGATGGCAGTGCTTGTCGGGGCAAGGGCTGACAGCATAGGATGTGCCTGAGTGAAGACAACTAGAGAAGACCTGCGGAGGAGGAGGAGAAGGCTGAAGAAGGTGAAGAAGTTGACGAAGATAGAGAAGCTGATAGGCTGACAGGCAACACTGGACATAGCACTAAAGAAATCGAGGGCCCCATGGATGGTGCTGCAGCGGCACCAGGAAGAGGCCAGTGGGCGACCTGTGAGCCAAGTTCAATGAAGATTTCTACAGAAGGCTTTTCAGCAGCTTCTTTGAGCTCAAAGAAAGAAGCTCACATACATAATACATACATACATACAAGAAGGGAAGAGGAGCAACCACCGCATGGATGGCGACGAATCAATCATAAACCGCCTGTAGTTAGTACGTATGTACGAACATACATAAATAAAGTAATAACATACATACATACAAAATTCAAAAGTTTACCCTTCCACCTAGAAAAGCAAATGTGTCTGCCGCAATACTGCTACTGATAGAGATCAAGGTTGCAACAAGTCCAACCATCCAACGAGCTTGCCCACCAAGAAGAACTGGCCAGAAATTTCCAAATTCTGAAAGAGAAAATCTTTCAATATTTTAATAAAGTGTGACAAAGACAGCGTCGCTATAACGTAATAACATAACATAATGAGGATTGGAATGAAAAGAGTAGCATCTGGGAGTTCAAAAATGTATAAAATATATTTTATAATTATCTATTTTAGAGAAACCCGCAAGCAATCAAGCATTCTCAGACTATACCAAAGATAGGCTAGGATAGCATTAAAATGATTAAGAATTCTTGCCTATGTTACCATAGTTCATGTTGTATACATCATTTGCATAAAAGAATGGTTGATGGTTGATCTCAATGTTGGATCACATCCTCTATAGATCTCAAAGCACTCCAAACCTCTTCACCCATGAATCTGTATGGATCTCAAAGTAACCATTGCATGATGCACCAATGGATTCTTGTGAAGAAAATAGCATGGCATGAGCCGCAACAATAATTAACCCAAGCATATGTTAACAAGTAACCTCATGCTGTAGCATATGAGGAATTGTTTGGTAATGTGCATTCCAACTGGAAATCATTAGTTATAACCTGAATTTGATGAACCTTGTCAGGGAGGGAGCCTCATGAAATATGACAATTGTTGTGGGAGGCTAGTTCTAGCATACTGTCACGGATTATTTAGAGCTTCATTTCACATCATATATAGTATTCCGCACTACATTCTTTTTCATCAAAATGAGATTTCAGAAGACTATTTAGGTGAAAAGAAATTGACTAATAAATTGAGAATGCAGTAGCTCATTTACCATTCATACCCCTTTTAAGATAAAAAGGTGGCAGCTCCACCATTTCTTTCCAATAATAGTATAATCCATATTATGTTACAGGAGAACATGTACAGCCATGGAGAGTAACTAGCCTGCCCATGAAGTCCCAACCAAAAGTTAGCAGTGCTCCTGTTCCTGCAGAAGCACAAAAATAATGATTACAACTCATTATGAATATATACATGACCTAAAATATCATGATGTGAATTAGGTATGGTGTTCGCATGCATGATGGGGATAGATGGAAGGAAGATCACATAAACAAGGTAAATGGTGAAAGACTGAGAAGGAAGTAATGATTCTAGTAGCCACTCCCATGAGAATTATCATGAAGAATTACACATTGAGCCTATGTATGATGCCTTTCTCTGCCCACTTACTAAACAAATCATGAGGGATCCTGTTACCTTAGAGAATGGATCTCTGCTCATTTATGAAACAAATTATGAGGGATCCTGTTACCTTAGAGAATGGACAGACCTTTGGGAGAGAGGCTATTGAGAAGTGGTTCAAGGAATGCAGGAACAGTGGAAGGAAGCCAGTTTGCCAAAACAGCAGGTTGAGTAAGCACGTAGTAAGGAATGCAGAGTTAATACCTATGTTTTCTGGCATGCTGAAGAGAAGCAGCAGGAGAGTGTGGTGCAAAGCATTAGAAACTCATCGTATTCCAGCTGAAGAGGACCTTTGGCCTGCTGGTTTTCTTTTCAGATGCTCTCCATCTTTCCAAAGTGGTGTTTCTTGATGACATATTCATAATTTCCTTAATTTGCAGGAAGCTATGGCTGCAGGGGACACCATTCATACAAATTGCGAAGTTCTTGTCACATGAGCATTCCCAGGAAAGAGAGGAAGCTGCATCATCTTTTATACGAGCTTTCAGAATCTGAACCTCTGTGTGAAAAGATTGGTGGCGTCAATGGATCGATTCTTATACCAGCAGGGATGGCAAGTAGTAAATCAGAAAACCTTTCAACTGTTGAGAGAGCTGAATAAACAACATTGAATCTAGAAAAGTGTGAAAACAATGTGAGGCAAATGGCTGAAAATGTTGATGATTGTATTAGAAACCAGCGACAACAGAACTATGACAACCTCCACATGCAATGGCCTTTACGCAGCTTCTTGTGACTTTATAAGATTGCTCTTCTGAAATCTTATTCCCACAATGTTGATGACTGTGTTAGAAACCTGGGACCAAACATTCATTTCATCAAAATGGGAGAGTTCATAGGTAGTGGGAAAACTACTCTTGTCATTAGAACAAACATGACTCTACTGGGCATTACAACAAACAGATGGCAGACAACTCAATAATGGGACTTAGAATGAAAGTAAAAATATGTTAAAAGGGCTTTTTTTGGTGGAGCCAGGGGAAGGCTATTAATGGTGGTGGTGGTGATGGCAAGGTGGTGTTCTTGATGGGGGAGAAGACGAGGCAATAGTGGTCGTGGTCTTGGTTGATGGCAAAGGTGAGAGTATGAGCGGGAGAGAACTCACCTAGACAAAAGGTGGCGAGTGGAGATAGGAGGTGGCGGCCAGATCTAGGTTTTTGAGGTCAAGTGCAACGATGGGGGCATGAAGGGAGAATTCGACAATCTTGGGGGAAAAAAGGACCTTTAGAGGTTTTTTTTTTTCTTATAGGCTTTGCCACTTCCCATCGTTCTATCATCCCTGGGTTCAACCAGCCAAAAGGTGTCAAGGAATGAAAATAGGTTTTTTATCCATAGGATCCAGAGATTCTATAGGATTTTGGCTATTTCCAACCTTTCCAAATAGGCTCCTAGGTCCTCTTTGGATATTTCTGCAGGATTGGGCTAAAAATCCTGCAGGAATTGGGCATGACTCATCCAGCACATCTAAATAATATGCATAAATTATGTCTAATATTATAGAATATAATGCTTGGCCAGCCCTTGTCAAATGGACCTCTTCCACTCCATTCCTGTAGTGTGGAAAAATTGACCTAGTGAGGTCATTTTTTCCTCCCTATGGGATTTAGACCAGCCTACTCTGAAAAAATTGTTGTGAATATTGTGAAATGGGCCTTGCCTAGCCTGTGTTGTTGTGAATCCCACTGGATTGCACAGGATTATCCAAACAGGCCCATAATGTTTCTCTTTTGCATAATAGTGGAAATTTTTTATGCCAGCAATAGTGATATTAAGTAGCCCTTGTTGATCATGACAGCTCTCAACTCACTAAAGGTTGTAGACCTCTAATGAATTGGGAGTGTCAAATGGTTCGAGAACATTCTAGATGGTACTTCATGCTGTCAGCTGTCATAGCAGAATCAAAAAAATTGAGAAGTTTAATTTTTAGACGAGCCTAGAGTGGAGGGCTCCTCTATTAGCAGCAAGGCCCCCTTCCTGTTGTGCTGTTCTAAGAAGAAGATATGCAGTACAATAGATTTCTTAATGAAGCGGCGTGTGAGCTCTCATCCATGATTGGTTGCCTCATGCTTTATTTACAGAATGGAGCAGAGACCGATTTTAGGTACTGTCTCAATATTAAGAATCCTAAGGGCTCGATCTTTTGTGGATAAATGTCATGGAAAAGTTGGTCTATTTTTTTATTGACCAACTTATCCATGTTCTCACATTTTTCAAGATGAAAAAGTTACTTTCCTATGGATAGCATTTACCCATGAAATGAGGAAAAGTTTTACCCACCTAGAGGGTGGCTAAATTATTTTCCCATGAGCTAATAAAGTAGGCATTTAATTTTATACCTAAAATACCCCATCCTCATTTCCAATATCCCCATCATTTAATGCTCAATAACTCAGCCATCCACTTTCTTCAAATCTAAAAAGCATAAGGGATATTATGAAAAATGTGAATAAATTTTAACAACTTACCTAGAAAAGTAGTAATATAAAAGAACATGGATAACAGATTTCAGAGCAATTTGCCCATGCATAAAAGAACATAATAAATTATTTTTCTGTCTAAATGTTGCCTGAAAAATATTTACCTAGGAAAATGTAGCTTCCTAGGTAAATATTTTACATGCAAAAAAATGACCCCTAAAGGAAAACGATTTGCCCAAGGCAAGATATGACTCTTATGATGTGATTAATTAACTAACAAGAAGTTCCTTTAGAAATTTGTGCTTCGACATAAGAAGACTCCAATGCTTCATGAAGCTTATGTTAAACTTGCATGATGAAAATTCCAAATGCAAGCACTAAGCAAAAAAGAAGAAAAATAACTATCAGGCTCAAGAGTATAAATCTTGTAAACTGAGAATTTCCTTTGCTTTGGGATGTTTGAGCTATATTTTGTGAGGGAGCTAGGATTTAAATGAACTCTTGGATTTATATTTCTTCATAATTTATTCATGTTACCTGTTGTCAATTATGTAGTTTTTTAACAACAAACTAGGGTAAGGCTTTGTTCTTTGTAACCATCAAAGTATAGGCAAAAGGTTAACAAATATGTAACTTGGAGGGAGGTCGTCGATTAGAATAAAGAAGGGTCAGGTCGCCACAAATTTTTTAAGAACAAAATTTGAACCTTGGGTTTTGATTGATGGACAAAAGGCTAGGGTTACAACCATTGGATAAGGTTCAGGGGCACGGCCAGGGAAGCGTTAGCAACCCCAAAGCCGCATCGATCTTAATGTCAGGATCGTTTAGACCTCGAGGTAGGCTCTACTATAGCCACTATTGAACCAACATTCACCAAGGTGAGTTTCATTTCTCAAAATAAAGCATTGATTACATGCCTCACCAAAATAGATGTAGATCTAGTGTTTGTGATGCAGTTCTATGGATTAAAGGGAAAAAGGACTTAAGGGTCATTTACCCCACCCTTTCACCATAAGCATAAATTAAAGCACATCAAAGAAAAATGCAAGAAAATTAAAATAAACTACACTACAAAGACCAAAGGCATGGATCAAAATAAAATCTCACTCATGGCACCAACGAATACATTATTTAAATGTTTTGATCCATGGCATAAAGCCTAAATCTAAAGGAAAGTTAAGAGAGAGGAAAGAAAGTGTTAGATCTAATTTCAGGGTCACAAAGGAATCTCTTCTTGGGAGAGAACCCTTTCGAGGGTCTCTCTTCTCTTTGCTCCTCGTTGGATTCCTTATAAATCTAAGGTTTCTAAAACTTGAAAGAGCAGTAGGGAGTAATATCTGCAAGTTAGCAAACTATATATAAGATTCTGAGGCTTTGTAATGAAAGTGGATCTAAGGGTGAGAGGAAGAAAAAGATGAGGGAAAATTCTCAATTTCTCTAGGGCTTTATGATCTTTGCTGAAAATATGTAGAAAAGAACCCAGAAGCTCTCTCTTATGAGGTACTTATAGGTGGAGGGAGGGTTGAATCAAAGGTTAGAGTTGGAGCTTCTTAATAATCCTTTAAATCTAAGAGTTCATGTAGTGCCAAGTGTAGAAAGCAAACAGGGGACAAAGGGTGGCATGGATCTCCATGTTCTCCAAAATCTCATTGAGTATTTTCCTTCATGTTCTCATTTGTATTGTTAGATAATGAGCATTTTTCCTTCACGGTGCTCGTTTCTAATTTTCAATACTACATGGGCAATTTTCTATCACAATTTGTCTACCTCTACTATACAAACTATCGAGCACCTTCCTTCAATCCAGTTCACTTCCATTCCAAACTAAGTGTCAAGTACTTACATTTCTGAGGGAGGGTCAGATTATGTGGCCATAGCCCTGCATGCGTAGAGGCTGTTTCCAAGTTGGAATCCATGACTTCCAGGTCAAAATGGAGTAACATTACCATTGCGCCTAAGTTCACCTTCTCTAACTACCTACCTCATTCCCAAAATTAGAGCAATGAAATTTACTTATGGGCCTGCCTATCTCTATTTTAAGCTTGGAGCACCGAGTAGTCACCTATGAGCATGCCTATATCATAATAATTTGACAAGACTTCAAGTCTTCATAATGCAACTTGGAGATACCTTAAGTTATCACAAGATGGTTTGAAAACACCTCAAGTCTTCACAAAACAATTTGTAAACATCTATAGTTCTCATAAGATAATTTTGGGCCACCTCCAAGTTCTCGATGTTTGAAGACACCTTATGTCCTCACAGAAAATTTGGAGACATCTCAAGTTTTCACAAGAGATTCCAAGACACCTCAGGCCTTTACAATACAATTGGAAGACAAATCAAGTTCTAAAAATACGGTTTGGAGACACCTCATGTCTTAACAGAATGGTTTGAAGACAACTGAAGCTCTCACAAGATGGTTTAGAGACAGTTCAAGTCTTCACAACAAAGTCTGGGACACCTGAAGTTCTCACAAGAGATTTGGAGGCACAACAAATCTTTGCTACAATTAGAAGTGTTGCAGCCAATCCTCTAATACGCATATCGCTAGAGAAGATCACCTGCAAAAGAAGTCTACACTGACCGAAAGCATTTCCGATGGGGATCCTCCGATGCTTAAGTCAGTGGAGTGGTTGAACAGGCAAGTAAAATTAAAATTAGCAGAGTATTGCCCAGAATTGTCTTACCAATATTGTTTGCTTACTTTCCTTTTATAGGCAAATTATTGGTAACCATTTATAACGGTTAAGCACGTGGGTCCTGCTTATTCCAGAATTATTTGATCATGGAATGAGTAGTTAAACTCCATGAATTACAGTTATGCACGCTTTGCACTGGTGGTTTGTAATATGCCGACTATATATCGGTAAACCTTACACTATATGTTGGTGTCATTATTATACCGACTGACCATTGGTTGGTAATTAGTTGGTTGTCTAAGTCATCTTGTTCATTAGGAAAGCCAGTTGAAAATCACTGACTGTCAATTGATTTGCCAACCGGCTATAAGTCGGCAAAATATAGAATTAGCATTTGCCAACCGGCTGGCAGTCGGCTATTCTCGTTTGATTGCTTGTCGATTGAATGCCATTTTGGACGACATCGTCGGTCAAATATTACTCAGTCGAATTATTGAAGAAAAGTTGGAGTCCAATCATTTTATTGAGAAAATAATACTTAGACAACTTCATTGATAGTACATTTTTAAATTGTCCGCATTCGATGTTCGTGGGATAGTCACTCCATCGAGAGTCTCTAGTTGGTATGCGCTTGGACAAAGGGTTTCGGTCACTCTGTACAACCCTTCCCAATTCGAAGATAATTTTTCTTGATCCAAAGGTTTTGAGACTTCTGCTTTTCTTAGGACCAGGTATCCGGAAAAAAATGCCTTCAGTTTGACCCTTGCATTGTAATATCGGACGACTCTTTGTCGATATGCAGCCATCCGAACCTGAGCCTGTTGCCGAATTTCAAGAAGGAGATCCAAGTCGGCTCTTCGAGATTCGGAGTTGTTTGGTTCCGCATAATGTTCAACCCTCATCGATGGTAGACCAATTTCTACTAAGATCACCACTTCAATTCTATATGCCAAGTTAAACGGTGATTCTTCCATCAAAATGAGAGAAGTTGTCCGATAGGCCCATAGGACCGAATATAGCTCTTCCACCTAAAGGCCTTTTGCTTCGTTCAACCGTGTTTTAAGTCCATGTAAAATCGTCCAATTCATGACTTCCACTTGACCGTTTGATTGAGGATAGCCAACGGATGTGAATTTATGCGTAATATGAAACTTCGCACAAAATTCTCTAAAATTTTGATTGTCGAACTACCAACCATTATCAATGATTATGGTATGCGGTAGCCCGAATCTATATATGATCGACTTTTGAATGAAGTCTTTCATCTTGTTTTCAGTAATCTGCACCAATGGTTCGGCTTCAACCCATTTGGTGAAGTAATCAATCGCGACCATCAAAAATTTTATTTGACCAGGCACCGGAGGGAAAGGACCAAGAATGTCCATCCCCATTATGCGAATGGCCATGACGCAACAATGGATGTCAGATGGCTGGTCGATTGATGCTGAATGTTAGCATATTTTCGACATGGGTCGCATCTCCGAATAAAGTCGGCCGCGTCTTTCTTTATAGTGGGTCAATAATATCCCTGTCGTAAAACTTTATAGGCCAACGACTTGCCCCCCAAGTGATTTCTGCAAATCCCTTCATGGACTTTTCAAAGAGCATAGTTGGCATCGAGTGGGCCTAAACATTTGAGTAAAGGGAGCAAAAATGATCTTTTATAAAGACATCCGCTTATTAAGACATATCATGAAGCAGTCCACCTTAGGCGCTTGGCCTCTGAAGGATCTTTAGGCAAGGTTCTGTCAGTAAGATATAGGATGATTGGATCCATCCAACTTGGTTCGTTATTTATTTGTAGCACTTCATCGACTCTGTCAATACTCGGCTATTCGAGGTACTCGATGAAAGTTTGGCTGAGAAGATTGGAGGAAGTGATTGCGAGTCGAGGGGGCTCGAGCGTTTTCTATTCTCCGGATGTAGGAGATCTCAAAATGTTTGAAAATCAGTATGAGATCTTTTAGTTTTTGAAGGTATTTCACCATAGTCAGGTCCGGGCTTCATATTCGCCCTTGACTTATTTGGTTATTAGTTGTGAGTCAATAAAAACCTTCAAATTATTAACGTTGAGCTCCTTGGCGATTTTCAAGCCAGGACTTCATATTCGGCTTGATTATTTGATGCCTTAAAATTAAAACGACGGGCGTATTCGGTGACAGTCCCTTCGGAATTAGTAAGGATGAGGCCGGCTCCACTTTCTTGGGCATTGGACGCTCCATCAACATGAAACACCCATGTCGAGTTAGGTTCGGCCTCGGAGCTTTCAAGTTTTTCCAACTCATCGGATTTTTGTTCTGATTTGTCGTCAGATACGGTGCGACAAAGTCAACTAATACTTGAGCTTCATTGATGGTCATGGGCAATATTGAATGTCGAATTCACTAAGTTTGATCGCCTATTTTGCTATACGGCCAGAAGTGCCTGGTCAGTGTAAGATCGCCTTCAATGGTTGATCTATTAGTACCACGACCAAGTGAGCTTGGAAGTATGGCCGGAGTCATTGGGTTGATATGAGCAAAGTGTAGACCATTTTCTCCGCCTTTGAGTGCCAGACCACGACATTGTGAAGTACCTTACTGGTATAGTGAATGGGGCTTTAAATTCAATTCTTGTCTTCTCTGGTAAGGGCTGAACTGACCACTTCCGTTGATGTAGCCATATAGAGATATAATGTTTCTCCCACCTTTGGCTTTGAGAGTAATGGTGGGGACATCGGATACTTCTTCAAGTCTTCGAAGGACTGCGACATTCATCCAACCATGAGCAGTCATTCGTTTGTCGTAGAGTTTTGAAGAAGGATGGACACCTTTTAGCTAACTTTGAGACAAATCAACGGAGTGCAGCAATTCTTCCATTTAATTGCGGTATTTTCTTTTTGGAACTTGGGTGCTTCATATCAATGATGGGCTTAATTTTCTCTGGGTTTGCCTCGATTCCTCATTGCGATACAAGAAATCCGAGAAATTTTCTGACAGTTACACCAAAAGCAGACTTAGTCAGATTTAACTTCATCCGATGTCGTCAAAGTATATCGAAGGCTTCTTCCAAATCTCGGACATGATCGTAGGTCTGGGTGTTTTTTACCAACATGTCGTCGACGTAGACTTCCATATTTCGTCTGATTTAGTTTTTAAAAACCTTGTTGACCAACCGTTGATAAGTTGCTCTTGCATTTTTTAAACTGAATGGCATCACTTTGTAACAGTAAATGCCTTTGTCGGTTACGAAGGTTGTGTGCTCATCTTCTAGCGCCATTCGGATTTGATTGTAACCCACAAAGGCATTCATCAATGTTAATAATCAATGTCCCAACATTGCATCGACTAGCTGATCAATTTTCGGCAAAGAAAAGCTGTCCTTCGGATAAGCTTCATTTAAGTCGGTACAGTCGATGCAAGTCGATACAGTCGATGTAGATTCGCTATTTTTCGTTGGCTTTTTTTACCACTACAACATTAGCTAGCCAGTCGAAATAGTTAGTTTCTCTGATGCAGTCATCAGCGAAGAGTTTGTCAATCTCTTCATCAATGATATTTTATCTTTCAGGGGTGAAAGGCCTTTTCTTCTATCTCACCAGTTTAACTTTTGGATCAATGTTTAGTCGATGAGTTATTACTTCTGAAGGAATTTCTGGCATGTCAGTTGCCGACCAAGCAAAGATATCAGTATTTGCCCTTAGTAATTTTATTAATTGGTTTCACTTTAGGTAAGATAGCCATGATCCGATCGAAACGATTTTTGTTGAATCTTCTTCCTTTAGTGGGATCATAACCAGTTGTTCCACTAGTTCACCCCTTCATTTTTCCTATGATCGAGTTCATCGATCGTCAGAAGATCTTCGGGCTTAACACCTTTAATGAAAATCATGAAGCAACGTCTGGCCAGTTATTGATCCCCACGCATTTCGCCGATTCCTTCTCAAGTTGGAAATCGGACAAGGAGATGGAAAGTCGACACTACCGTTCTTAGTGCGTTGAGTGCAGGTCATCCAAGTATGGCATTGCAAGCCGAAGGAACTCGGACAATCGTGAATGTAATAAGAATGGTACTTTATTGTGGTTTAATTCCAACAATGAGGGAGAGAGTAATTTCTCCTTCAACGTTGACTACATCTCCAGTAAAATCGACTAAAGGTGTAGAAACTTTTCTGAGTCGATCAGTTGGTAGTCGCATTTGGGAGAGTCGAAATAAAAAGGACATCGGACAAACTTTCATTATCTACAAGGATTCTCTTTACATCATAATTAGCTATCGTTGTCAAAACAACAACAGCATCATTATGGGGAGTTTGAATTTCCTATACATCATTCAAAAAAGAAATAATATTGTCTTCGCATCATTTCTTGGCTGATTCTTCTTTGGAAGTTGTCCCCATCCCTCGATCATCCGAAAATCATATTGATGACTCCTGTCGTCGATTGATTATCGTGCATTTCCTCAGGTTGATGCTAAGGTTGTCAATTGGCAAGAGATTGAGTTGGAGGATTATGCCGATACTTGCCGAGGAAGTCTCAACCAATCAGGGCTTCAATTTCATCCGAATTGGATGCACTATTCGGTGTCATGACCGTGACCACGACAAAACCAACAGTACTTCTTTCTATCCCTGCTCCTCGATGGGGCTTTCATCGGTGGGGGATGTCAGAGGTAGTCTGCTCCTTCGATTTCCATCAGAATTTGCGCACGAGTAGTCAATGGAGTGTAGGAGCCATATTTAGTGCCGTATTTATTCGGCCTTGGACTCCATCAGGATGGTGAAGCTCTTTTGTTGATCGATCGCCAACTTGGTTCAGGAGCTCCACTCTTTTTTTGCTTCTTTTTCAAACATTTTCCTTCTGATTGGCGCTGGTCACTAGCGCCTTCATCTACGCAAATATGTTTGAATGCACGCTCTAGAAGTTCAGCATATGTCCGAGAGTGATTTTGAAGGAACCAGATCTAAGATTTCATAGGTAGATCTTGAAACTTTTTCAAAATCTTACAGCGGAAGACTTAAATAAATCTAAAATTTATTTAACCATGTAAACACCTAGATCTCAGATCTATTACATGATCAAGGCATAATATTAAATCATAAATTAAAATTAAATAAGAAAGAAAAAAGGTTGATCAAATCAACCTAGATCTACACTACATCAAATGTAGGTATGAAGTTTATAAATCAGATCTATTACCTGAGCAAGTTTAGACGTTCTAACTTGCTGATCCGGGCTTGAGGATGAAGTCATAAGCTACACACGCGTCCGACCTCTAAGAGTCGTTCACACGAGCCTACGATCTCTGATCTGAAGTCCGATGCAGGAAATCAGCATAGCATGCTAGTACTGTACTGATCCTTCTTCGACGATCGATCCGATGCTCCCTTCTTCGAAATTTGGACTCTCCAAAATATGAGAAGGAAGATGAGAGTTTGCTAATCTGAAACTCTCAAAAAAACTCAAAAAAAAAAGAAAGATTGAAAATAAAACAACCCTAGAAGAAGACCCTCTTCTTCTTCTCTTTTCTCTCACCTAGACACCTAGTTTGGTGCCTATGGAACCCCACGCCCAAGGACCCTCCTCTGATTTTTGCACACCCCAAACCTCTCCGAAAGCTCTGTATTCCACGAAAAATACCTAAAAAATAGGGATGGGGGACGTTGGGAACAAGGTGGCGCAAGAAGATAGGGGAGTCCTAGTCACACTAGGACTCCTGTTTTAACTTGGTCAAACAAGATCTTTTAACCAAATAAAATCAAGATTAAACCAACCCAATTAAATAAGGCCCTAACCCATTTAAGGACTTAATCAAATCAGATTTAATTCTGATTTATTTTCTAATCAAAATTAAAAAATTGGGTTAATCCGAGTCCTACTTAGACTAGGACTAGTTCTTCCTTGCACTTGGCTTATCCAATAAACTAATTGGACTTGATTCAATCAAGCCCAAACTAAATCTAATTAAATCATATTTAATTAGACTTAATCTCAGCCTATTGGCTTAATCAAATTAAGCCAATTAGCAATCCACTTGCTAATCGATCCTCTTGCAACACTTGCACTAGGTTAAATACCAATCGTATTGATTGTTTAACCCTAGAACGATTCTTAATCGTTGATCAACCATCCGATCAGATCGTAAGTTCTAATGTGTGACCTAATAGGTCCAAACCTAAGCCGATAGCATAGGAATAAATTTCTGTACCAATTGAAGTGACCATCTAGCAATGATATCCGACGGCCGGATAGGTCAAAGGTGTAGAACAGCATCCTTAGAACCTATGCAGATATAGTTTTCATATAATTCATCCCCTTGACCACAATGCTCGTAGGACACATCAAAGTTCAACTGTCAACTCTGATAAGATTGTCCACATTGTATTTCAAAATACCAAATCCATCTGATGGATTACCCTAGTCAAGGTTTTGCTATATTGAAATACAGTGATACATTCTTCTCCAACTCTTGGAGTGGTCAATTCTATCTTGATCACACTCTGACTTCGCAAGTACTTGACTATGCCCAGAAGCCTTCCGTTGCTGAATTAGAAATTCAGTTAGTCCGATACCAAAGCACAGTGAGTTGCTTGCAAATTACTGAGGTGATCTCAGGTCTAAGGGATACTTATACCTATATCCCATCAGAGACATTCTCGACAGCAGAATGCTCTGAAGTTGGTCACATTCAATGACGATGTACCCATACATCTCACCTGTATGCCATACTAGTATCTTCACACATCTTGGTTAAGAGGACAATCAACCTATATGGCATATAGCGACCTATGCTCGATAGATGCTGTCGTCCTAATTAACAACCTATCATTTAGTCATGAACAAATTTAAGAACTAATCGATAAATCCTCTCTTTATCGAAACTAAATAGTCTTAAGGACTTCATCACAACAATGAAGTTCATTAGAAGATGTAAACTTATAATGAAAAAAGATGCCAAAATATTTTTCATTAATTACTAAATCAATTACAATATCTCAACCGTCAACAGACTGACAATTGGCTTTGGGGCACAATTTCCGACAACTCCCACTTGTCCTAAAGCCACTCGGTACAGTATTTAATACCCATCTTCAACTTATGGTTGTTGAACTCCTTGATTGCCAGGGCTTTAGTGAAGGGGTCGGGTAGATTCTCCTTTTCATCGATCTTCTGAAGATCGACGTCACCATGATCCACGATCTCACGGACCAAATGAAAGCGGCACAGAATGTGCTTTATTCGCTGGTGTGCCTTCGGTTCCTTTGCTTGAGCTATGGCGTCAGTGCTGTCACAGTAAAGCAAGACTGGACCATCAATGGAGGGTGCTACTCCTATCTCGATGATGAACTTCCTCAGCCACAGCTTTCTTTACTGCATCTGATGCTGCCATGTACTATGTTTCGCAAACAAAGTCAGCCACTGTATGCTGCTTGAAATTTTTTCAGCAGATAGCTCCACCATTTAGAGTAAAGATATACCCTGACACACTTTTACTGTCATCATGATCATATTGAAAGCTAGAGTCTATAAACCCCACAAGCTTCAGATCTGACTCACTATAAACCAATCATTGGTTCTTAGTATTTCTCAAATACTTAAAGATGGTTTTAACCACCTTCCAGTGATTTTCTCCAGGGTCAGACTGGTATCTACTCACTACTTCTAGTATGTCACATCTGATCTCGTACATGTCATTGCATATATAATAGATCCCACTGTCGAAGCATATGGAATTCTACTCATACGCTCTCTCTCTTCAGGAGTTGTCGGATAATCCTTCTTAGAGAGAAATTTCTTAGCCTATCGGAAGATAGCTCCTTTTGGAATTTTCCATGCTGAACCTCTTCAGCACAATTTTTATATACGTGGATTGGAATATACCAAGCATCCTTTTAGATCTATCTCTATAGATCTTCATCCCTGGGATGTAGGATGCTTCACCCAAGTCCTTCATGGAGAACTATGATGACAACCAGACGTTTATTCCTTGCAGTGCGGAGATGTCATTCCCGATTAAGAGAATATCGTCCATGTACAAAATAAGAAATACCACTACTGGACCATTTGCCCATTTGTAAATGCAGGATTCTTCTCCATTCTTAACAAAGCCATACATTTTGATCACTTTATCAAAACGCATGTTCCAACTCTGAGATACCTGCTTCAATTCATAAATGGATCTCTGAAGCTTGCACACCTTGGACTCATCTATGGATGTGAACCCTTCAGATTGTATCATGTACACCTCTTCGATCAGCTCTCCATTTAGAAAAGCTGTCTTCACATCCATTTGCCAGATCTCATAGTCCAGATGGACAGCAATGGCTAACATGATCCGAATGGACTTGAGCATTACCACAGGAGAGAACGTCTCGTCATAGTCAATACCATAACGTTGATGATACCCCTTAACAACCAGACGGGCTTTATAGGTCTCCACCTTTCCATCTGCGCCCCTCTTCCTTTTGAAGACCCATTTACACCCAATGAATTTAACCCCTTCAGGTGGGTCAACTAATGTCCATACATCATTGACCTTCATGGAATCCATTTCGGATCTCATTGCTTCTAGCCATTTCTCAGAGTCGGATCTCTACATCGCATCCATATAAGTGATCGGATCCTCATCATTCTCATCGAGTTCGATGGGATCACCATCCTAGACCAAGAATCCATAGTATCTATCCGAATGGCAGGGTACTCTATCGGATCGTCTTAATGGTGCGGGTTCACTAGGCTTCGGATCTGATCTGATCAAATCCAACTTAGGTTCAATATTCTATGTCGGACTTTCTACCTATTGAACTTCATCAAGTTCAACCTTAGAGACAACAGTTCCTTCATCAAGAAACTCCTTTTCCAAAAAGGTTGCCCTAAGGCTAACGAACACCTTTTGTTCATCAGCATGGTAGAAATAGTATCCTTTGATCTTTTCTGGGTACCCTATGAATGTACACTTATCAAATCTAGGTCCAAGTTTGTCTGTAACTAACTATTTGACATAAGCAGAACACCCCTAAACTCTAAGGTGTAAAAGTGCTGGCTTACACCCTGTCCATATCTCATATGGGATTTTAACTACAGACTTATTTGGAACCCTATTTAATAGATAACAAGCCGATTCGAGTACATATCCCCAAAAGGATATCAGCAAGCTGGCAAATCCCATCATGGATTAGACCACGTCTAACAGAGTCCGATTCCTTCTTTCAGACACACCATTATACTGTGGTGTTCCAAGAGAAATCCATTAGGAGAGAATTTCATTCTCTCCTAGATATGTGAAAAACTCATCAGAAAGGTATTCTCCTCCTCGATCAAATCGAAGAGTTTTAATAGTCTTTCCAATTTATTTTTCTACTTCACTTCGGAATCGTTTGAACATTTCAAAGGAATCCGACTTATGTTTCATCAGATAGACATATCCATATCTGGATAGATCATCTATGAAAGTGATGAAGTAGACATATCCACCTTTGGCACTTATGCTTATTGGTTCACATACATCAGTATGTACTAGACTAAGAGCTCATTGGCTCTCTCACCTTTTCCAATAAAAGATGACTTGGTCATTTTACCAATAAAACAAAACTCACAGGTTAAAAGTGATTCACAATTATTAACTTCGAGGATTTTCTCCTAAGTCAACCTATTTATCCTGTTCTTGTTTATATGACCTAGCCTACAGTGCTATATATAAATATCCGATACACAATCTAATCTAGGATACTTACCAGTAGAATAACTACATTAACAGGTTGTGATAACATATATACACCATTGTTCAATCATCCACAGAAAGCAGTAACACCATTCACAATGACATTACAAACTCGTTTCTTTATTAAAATTTCATAATTGTTCATGGCCAAAAAGCCTACAAAAATGATATTTAAAAAGAAACTAGGACATAAATGACAATCACTAAGAACAATGGTATGAGATTCAAATACAAGTTTCAAAATTCCTAAAGCTAGAAATGGAACTGGTCTTCCATCTCCAATGTTCAGGAATCTCTTACCTTACTCGAATCTTCTACTGACCTGCAACCCCTGCAACGAATTGTAAATATGGTAAGGACTATCGGTATCCAATACCCAATCAGTAATATCATAAATAGAAAAATTGCAAGAAGTTATCATATAAATACCTTGCCCAACAACAACAGCTTGCTTCTTTCTCTGCCTGTTCAAGTCCAAGGAGGCAATGTACTGAGGACAGTTCCTCTTCCAGTGCCTCCGCTTCTTACAAAAAAAGCATTCGGCTTGACTCTTATCGGACTTGGTCTTTGGGGTCTGAGCCTGCACAGGTGTCCTAGCATGAACATGCACCTTCTTGGCTTTCTTCTTCTTGTTCTTCTTCTCTTTCTCAAAGGATCAAGAACGAGAAGACGAACCTCCCACTAAGTTCACCGACTCCTTATGGAGTTGGTGATCCTTCTCAAAGTTCTGAAGTAATCCCAGTAACCCGTGGTAGTCTACTTCAGGCTTTGACATTCTATAATATGTAAGGAATGGGAGATAAGACTTGGGCAGCGAGTTCAGTATTGCATCTTTCCCAAGTTGTTTGTGCAAGGGAAAGCTGAGCTTGCTCAAGCGCTCTATCAGCTTGATCATGTACAATACATGATCAGTGACAGAGGCCCATCCCGCATTCTGGCATTGAAGATGGCACAACTAGTCTTGTGCCTCTCAACATCATCGGATGTGCCAAAAGAATCCTCCAATACTTGGAGCATTTCGTTTGGCTGAGCTGTCTCAAACTTGTAACTGAACTCGTCGCTCATCACAGCCAGCATAATGCAGCGCACCGTGGTTCGATCATTGGGCCACTTCTGATAAGTGTCTCTGACTGTTTCACGTGTAGGATCCGTTAGCACATATAGGATCCGTTCATGCTCCAGGACAATCTTCAACTTTCGGTACCAGCTACCGAAGTTGGGTCCCACCAACTTATCATTATCCAATAATGATTAGAGCGATAGGGAAGTAGCCATGTCTGCACAAAGGAAAACCTAATTAGTAATTGATTCATTTAACCTAAAGATTTGGACTTTAATCAAAAGATTTCTCCCACTATTTTATTCGAATTGGTGGTCTCTACCTCCAGTTCAAGGAATTACCCTAATTCCTTAGTGGATGCTAGAATCCACATAGACTATACACAAGCCCAACTTTGGTTGGCCCACCCATGTATATCTAAGGGTAGGTTCATAACCAATTGTTTCTTCAAACAATTTTCAGTAATTAAATTTTGCCCCAGACCCTGATCAGTTGGCTTTGGCTTTCTCAGAAAAGGGTCCAGTTAGGTCCAACCATTAACATGACCATACTTGGCCCATCCAACCAATGAATGATCAGGCCCAACTTTAGTTGGCCCACCTGACCATCATTTAGAAAAATGTATCCAAGAGATCATATAATGAATGATGATTCCATCAACCGATAAACACCAGGCCTTTGGGCCTCCAATGATTATCCAACTGATGGACCCATTATCATCCACTTTAATGGGAAGGCTATGATCCGATTATCATATAACTATTTCATTTTAGGAACCTAACAATTTTAAAGAATTTATTTATAGAAGTGAGTAGGTCAGATTAACCAGCTTGTCATGATTCTCCCACTAACTTCACCAAGTCAACTTAAGAGAGATCATTAATAGGCTAGTCTAGGAGCACCTAAATCAGTTAAACTGATTTACCTAGCTGACATGGGTTAGCTCGAATAGTCAAGCGATCCGATCAAAACATAATCTCACCAAGAGGCCAGGTAAGTTCGATCAGTGGAAGGGTCTGCTAGGCTTGCCTTAGACACCATCAGAAATGACCAGATAAGCAGGCTGCCAATTAAAAACCACTGATCTGGTTTATCTTAGATACCAACTGATTTAATTAGTTTTAATTAGATCAACCTAACAGTTTGTGCTAGACCGCGTAGCCAAGAATCAAGTCCATCTTGGGTCTTGTTAAAAATATGGACTTGACTAACTACAACTATTGCAATTGATCTAGAGAATCCTTAACCTAATCTAAGACAACAATTGATTAGATTTAGTCAATTCTCTAATTAACTCCATTCTTTAATCTAACCCTAGGTCTAACCCAATTAATGAACCTAATCCCCACTAACCCATTTAACCCAATGTGTTATGATTTGTGTCTTAGGATCTTCAATTCACAATCTTAGATCCTAATCAATCAACTTCTTAATTCTAAATTAAATTTTGAGCTGAGGGTTGGGATTCGGCTTTTCGAAAATGATTTTCATGTTTGTAAAATGTTTTTACAACATGTTTCCATCAACCAAGTTGCATGTTTGATTCATAATCAATATGCAAGTAAAATAAACATAAAACTACTTTAGATCTAATCTAAACGGGTTCATATAATTGAAACAATTTCAATAATAATCAATCATAAATCTTCCTAGATCATATCTAACACATTTATGATGATTGAAATCAGATTAAAACATTTTTAATCAGATCATAAAATCTCTTTAATCTAATCTAAAATTTTATGATCAATATTTTAGATCAGCACGTACTAGGATAACCTATTCACTATAAGGAGTAAACCTTACAACAGGACAACCTTATAGCAGTCCGTGCAATCTAAAATATTTTATTTTTTTTAATTCTAGATCAGCACGTACTAGGATAACTTATTCACTGTAAGGGGTAAACCTTACAGCAGGACAACCTTATAGCAGTCCGTGCAATCTAAAATATTTTATTTTTTTTTAATTCTAGATTTAATAATTAGATTATAAATTAGATCTAATCTAAGAAATAATCTAGACATGCACAAAAATTATGTAATAAGAACCTAGGCTCTGATACCAATTGAAGGAACCAGATCTAGGGGTTTCACAGATAGATCTTGAAACTTTTTCAAAATCTTACAGCAGAAGACTTAAATAAATCTAAAATTTATTTAAATAACCATGTAAACACCTAGATCTCAGATCTATTACATGATCAAGGCATGATATTAAATCAGATATTAAAATTAAATAAGAAAGAAAAAAGGTCGATCAAATCCACCTAGATCTACACTATATCAAATGCATGTATGAAGTTTATAGATCAGAACTATTACCTGAGCAAGTTTAGACATTCTAACTTGCTGATCCGGACTTGAGGATGAAGTCACAAGCCGCACACGCGTCCGGCCTCTAGAAGTCATCCACACGAGTCTACGATCTCTAATCTGAAGTCCGATGCAGGAAATCAGCACAGCATGCTAGTACTGTGCTGATCCTTCTTCTTCGATGGTCGATCCGATGCTTTCTTCTTCAAAATTTGGACTCTCCAAAATATGAGAAGGAAGATGAGAGTTTGCTAATCTGAGACTCTCAAAAAAGCTCAAAAAAAAGGAGAGATTGAAAATAAAACAGCCTTAGAAGAAGACCATCTTCTTCTTCTCTTTTCTCTCACCTAGACACCTAGTTTGGTGCCTATGGAACCCCCACGCCCAAGGACCCTCTTCCTCTGATTTTTGCACACCCCAAACCTCTCCCAAAGCTCTGTATTCCATGAAAAATACCTAAAAAATAGGGATGGGGGACGTTGGGACCAAGGTGGCGCAAGGAGATAGGAAGTCCTAGTCACACTAGGACTCCTGTTTTAACTTGGTCAAATAAGATCTTTTAACCAAATAAAATCAAGATTAAACCAATCCAATTAAATAAGACCCTAACCCATTTAAGGACTTAATTAAATCAGATTTAATTCTGATTTATTTTCTAATCAAATTAGAAAATTGGGTTAATCCGAGTCCTAGTTAGACTAGGACTAGTTCTTCCTTGCACTTGGCTTATCCAATAAACCAATTGGACTTGATCCAATCAAACCCAAACTAAATCTAATTAAATCATATTTAATTAAACTTAATCTCAACCTATTAGCTTAATCAAATTAAGCCAATTAGCAATCCACTTGCTAAGCAATCCTCCTGCAACACTTGCACTAGGTTAAACACTAATCGTATTGATTGTTTAACCCTAGAACGATTCTTAATCATTGATCAACCATCCGATCAGATCGTAAGCTCTAATGTGTGTGACCTCATAGGTCTAAACCTAAGTCGATAGCATAGGAACAAATTTCTGTACTAATCGAAGTGACCATCTAGCAATGATACCCAACGGCCGGATAGGTCAAAGGTGTAGAACACCATTCTTAGAACCCATGCAGATATAGTTTTCAGATAATTCATCCCCTTGACTACAATGCTCGTAGGACACATCAGAGTTCAACTGTCAACTCTAATAAGATTGTCCATATTGTATTTCAAAATATCAAATCTATCCGATGGATTACCCTGGCCAAGGTTTTGCTATATTGAAATATAGTGATACATTCTTCTCCAACTCTTGGAGTGGTCAATTCCATCTTGATCACACTCCAACTTCGCAAGTACTTAACTATGCCCAGAAGGCTTCCGTTGCTGAATTAGAAATTCAGTTAGTCCGGTACCAAAGCACAGTGAGTTGCTTGCAAGTCACTGAGGTGATCTCAAGTCTAAAGGATACTTATACCTATATCCCATCAGAGACATTCTCGACAGCAGAATGCTCTGAAGTTGGTCACGTTCAATGACGATGTATCCATACATCTCACCTGTATGCCATACCAGTGTCTTCATACACCTTGATTAAGTGGACAACCAACATATATGGCATATAGCAACCCATGCTCGATAGACGTTATCGTCTTAATTAACAGCTTATCATTTGGTCGTGAACAAATTTAAGGACTAATCGATAAATCCTCTCTTTATCGAAACTAAATAGTCCTAAGGACTTCATCACAACAATGAAGTTCATTAGAAGATGTAAACTTGTGATGAAAAAAAGATGCCAAAAAATTTTTCATTAATTAATAAATCAATTACAATATCTTAACCGTGGCTGACGATTGGCTTTGGGACACAATTCCCAACAGATTTTTATCCAAAGAATAAGTAAACCTGAACCCCCTCAGACCTCTTCTCATGGTCGAAATAGCCATATCTTCATTAAGATCTTTGACCTCGAGTGTGGCAGCATTAAAACGTGCCACGAAGTTTTGTAATGTCTCTCCTTCATTTTGTTTTATGAAGAGACTATCGGAGGTTCGCGGCATCCTTCGGCTAGTGCTAAAATGTGCCATAAACGAATCTTTAAGCTGCTCAAAGGAATGTATGCTTCCTGGCTGGAGCCTAGAATACCAAGCCCGAAAAGCCTTCCGAATGGTTGCCGGGAAGCCTTTACATAAGAGGGCATTAAAAGCCCCCTGAATCATCATGAGAGTTTTGTAACTCTCTAGATGATCAACTGAATCCGTGGAGCTATCGTACGGCTCCATTTACGGCATCTTGAACCAAGATGAAATCGACTTATTCATGATGCATCGAAAAAATGGAGGGGCTGTGCAGATGTTAAGGTCGCTTGGACCCTCAATTGTTCACCCGTAATTGGGCGAGTTGATGGTTGATTTTGAACTTGTGTTCGTAATTGTCGAGCCACAGCTTTTGCAAGAATTCAAAGGTAGAACTCCCTGAAGAGCTCGAGGATTAGGAAGTTGATGATAGATGCGGTCTCTTCCTTTTCTTAATATTGCGTCGAAGAGGAGACCGTCGTATATGGCAGGTGGCATGATGAAAATGCCGGGATGGTTACGGCTCAGCACGACGGGAATGCCGTGCTGATCGTCATTCCAATGAGGGGGACAACGATCATCGGGGAGCACAACGACTGTGTCTGGACAATACTGTATGTGCCGCTGGCTCTTCTGCCATCAATTGTTGTTACTGTTGGAGGCTATGTACCGCCTCCGTTAAGACTCATTTGCTACATCAGTGCAGCGAGTTGTTGAGTTTGGGCATCCGTTGTAATGGCTGGACGCGAAGAACCAGGCTCTGTCATTGGAGGTGGAGGGAGGTCTTCCTATCGAGAAGATTGCTTGGCGGAGCCGGTGAAGTTTTGGACTCATGTTTTTGGCATCGTAGTTATTCTTTAAGAACAATTTGTTTCCCCCTACTTGGCGCACCAATCTGTTGCGGCCAAGCCTCTGATGTGCCTGTCGCCGGAGAAGATCCCCTGCAAAAGAAGTGTACACTAACTAGAAATATTTCCGGTGGAGACCCTCCGATGCTTAAGTCAGTGGAGGAGTGGTCGAACTGGTAAGTAGAATTAAAATTGGCAGAGTATCGACCAGAATTATCTTACCAATATCGTTTGTTTACTTCTCTTTTATAGGCAAATTGTTGGTAACCATTTATAACAATTAAGCACGTGGGTCTCGCTTATTCCAGCGTTATCTAATTGTGGGATGAGTAGTTAAACTCGACAAATTGTAGTTATGCGCACTTTGCGCTAGCGGTTTATAATATGCCGATTATATATCGGTAAACCTTACACTGACTATATATTGATGTCATTATTATACCTACTGACTGTCGGTTGGCAATTAGTTGGTTGCTTGAGCCGTCTTGTTCATTAGAAAAGCCAGTTGAAAATCACCAACTGTCAATCGATTTGCCGATCAACAGTCGATTGCTGATCTGGTCACCGACCATGAGTTGGACATGGAGGCCGGTTGATAGTCGGTTTATTCAGTGGTAAGTCGTCTGACTTCTATTTTTGATTTATAATCGGTGAAATTGGACTTCAGTTGAAGGTTGGATGCTATCTGTCGTTCAGTCGGTGATTCCGACTATCAATTGTAGTACGAATCTCAAATCGGGGGGAGCAAAATCAATAACCCCAACAAGAAGATGCCCCAAGTTCTTGAACTCTAGCACTCAGAATATGGAGAAGTTCAAATATTAGGCTCACTCAAAGAAGACTTGCCTTTAGTTATTTAGGGGAAAGATTTCTGCAACTTACACATTGAATGTTATGTATACAACCTGTAAAAGATATAATGCATAGCGCATTTGTTTTTTTTCTATTATTTAATCCTACTTACACAATTGCATGAATCATACACACTGCATTTGCCATTTAATTTATTGGAATGGGTTAAACAATGCTTAACAAATGAATTGAAGGTGTTCCTTATCCAAGGATGTAATTAACTGTGCTTCCATCAGGACTGCAAGAGATAGATCACCCACATCTTAAATTGAATCCTATTGAGGACTGAAAACTTACACCACAACCATTCTCTTCACCAACAACACTCCTTGATTAATACTGATGATTCTCTATCTTATCAGTGTTATAAGTATGCGTCAACATTACTTGACCAATAAAAGCAGCAAATAGAAGGTTTTTGGCAGATGATGAAGACAAAACTTATACTAGACAACACAACACACCAAGGCATGCAAGCAAACGCACAAAATGGACTATTTACCATTTATTTTCAAACTCCATTAATTGTTCAAATCTTTTCCTAGGTAAAAATCATATATAAGAGTAAAAGAACTGAACATTTCTTGTTAAAACAATCTCCCATTATCTGTTGTTTGTCTATTTTTCCCCCAAGTAGAATTCATATATAAGAGTAAATGTATTGAAGATTTCATGTTAAAACAATTCCTATAATATGTTGAAGAATGCAGCCATGTCCATGACATCCACATTAAAACTTTTAGCTGGTAGGTGCACATTTCTTTCTTTTATGCAAAGAAAGTTTGAAGTTATCACTTCATTTTATTTAGAAATGGTATGGAAAACAAGGCATTAAACAAGAGGAAAGACAATATGAGATCCCAAGAAGTAATCAAATTTGCCTACTCCAAAGTTATGAGAATTACAGCTACATATAACTAAATAATCACATCCAACCAACATGAAAACAGAACAAAATATCTATATTAAAATTAAAAGGAGATAGTCTTAAATTTTGGCATGTTCCTTTATAGATCCCATCAGTCATAATTTTAGATTAAAATATCCTTTAATAAATCTCAAGCTATCTATTAAATACACAAATTAAAAAATATTTGTGCTTAATTGAAAAAATGGCTCCCTTCCATATTTTGGAGACACGCTCTTGGTAAACTCTCGATTCCCACTTTGCTCTTTCTTTGATCTCTATCTCTCTTACACATCTCTTTTCCTGCCCCTGCCTAATTTTCTATTCCATCTCCTCTCCACCAATCCCATCTCCCTCATGCCTCCAACACCCCTACCTTCCCCCTTCGCCTCCATGACTTCTCTCTCCCAGCGCCCCCTCTTTGGCCCAACACCCCACACACCATCCCTATTTCTCTATCCCTTTCTCACCCAACTGTCACCGTCCTCTCTAGCCTAGCCCTTCACCCCAACACCTTGACACCCCTCTTCTTCTCTTTTATGCCTTGGGTCTTGGACCTTTCTTGATTCTTTCCCTTTAGTGCTAGCCTTCATCCCTCCATAGACCTATAAAATCTTTTAATTTTAATATTTTATATTATTTTATTATTTAATTTATAAATTTTATTTCAAACTCATGAACATTACTTTTATTTTCACTGTATCTATAAATTTCTTTTGTTTCTATTATATTACACCTGGTGATCAATGTTTGAATTTCATTCTTTTATTTTCTGTTGGCCATTTTGTTTTATGTTCTTATTAAATATGTTCATATTTTTGTTATCTCAATTTTGATTTCATCTTGTGTTATAAGTTTTATTTTCATTCTAAATCATTTTCTTTAATCCTAATTCTGTATTTGATTGTATATTTTCTGGTTATCTTTTCTCTAACTATTCATATGTCATTTCAACTAGAAACTGAAATGTTAATAAATAATTTATTGTCTCACTGTTTGTATCATTATTCTGATAAGTGTGGACTGCACATGCTTATTTGCTAGTATTCCTAAAAGCAAAATAAAAGAAAAGCAAAAACAAAGATATCTGATGACAACATTCTAAAGACTCACTTGAGAGTCCAGATAAGGCCTGTCTTTCGGAAGTTGTCATTCTTTCTATTTGCCTGCACGGAGCGTGCAACCAAACTTGTATCATCTTCTTTTGAGAATCAGAAAGGCCGCCTGTTCAAAAGGAGATATGAGCTATTATTCAATGGAGAAATGAATCATGTTTCTGACACGAAGATTCTACCATTCTATTCATTTCAAATCTTTTAACCTAGAGCAGCAGTTCTAATAGATGATTAGGCCTGAGAATTTGAGCAAATTATTTTATTTTCATATGCATTAAGAACTTGTGATAATTGTTACTCAAAAAGAAAATGACGTAGATAATGATTTGAATCTACTGCTGATAGTGATGGTGGAGATACCTACACTTCACCGTATTTGGTTACAGGATAACTGCAGCTTAAAGCTGGGTTATCTCACTAACCTCCTGTTGGGGATAAACTCCGCTCCCGCCGAAGTTCAGTATGAGGCTTAGCCTAATGCAACCGATAATCACGAAAGATCTTCAATCAGAGATTCTCTCCCCAGCGGCCGAGCCCAATCGAACTCCTCTAACGATCGAATCCAACCGAACTCCTCTAGCGGCCGAACCCAATCGAACTCCTCTAACGGCCGAACCTCAACCGAAGTTCTCCAGCGGCCGAACTCCTCCCGCAGTCGGACTTCTACGGGAGCCAAACTCCTTCCAGCAATCGGATTCCTTCAGAAGCCGGACTCCTTCCGAACTCCTCTAGCAGTTGGACTCCTTCAGGAGCCGAACTCCTTCCGCAGTCGGACTTCTACGGGAGCCGAACTTCTTCCAACAATCGGATTCCTCCAGGAGCCAGACTCTTTCCGAACTCCTCCAGCAGTCGGACTCCTCCAGGAGCCGAACTCCTTCCAGATTTCTCCAGCAGTCGGATTTCTCCAGGAGCCGGACTCCTTCCAAACTCCTCCAGCAGTCGGATTTCTTCAGGAGCCGAACTCCTTTTGAACTCCTTCTAACGGTCGGATTCCTACAGGAGTTGAACTCCTTCCGAACTTTTTCTTCAGACGGATTCTTACAGACGATTCCACTACTAAACGATTACGATTATCATTTATCAGGACAGTTACGATTGTCATTTATTAGGATGATTACGATTGACATTTATCAGAACAATTACGATTGTCATTTATCAAGATGATTACGATTGGCATTTATCAGGACGGTTACGCCTATTACAACAAGCTCTATCTATAAAAAGAGACCCTTCAGATACGTTTTCTCTAAGCTCTCTTCTCCTTCTCGAAACTCTGCCGAACTCTTTCCCGAGCACTCCATTTCTATTGGCCAGAAGAGCTAACTTGACCATTGGAGGGTCCTACCAGAGCCACCACCACCGACTCCAGACGGAACTTTGTTTTGCAGATCACCGGTGGTGACCTCGTCTTCCTCGACTCCAGTTTCATCCGGCATCAACCAAATTCTACACCAATAGAATTGGCGCTAGAGGAAGGGCCCTCTGTTCTTGAGGTTCCCTTGATCTTAAAGGAGTGCTCAACAGCGATCTAGAGTTCTTTCCAAAAAAAAATGCCTTCCAGAAAAGCTTCGACCCGGCGATCAACGGCCTCTGCAGTCAGATCCCGTCCAGATACATCCATTCCCGCTCCAGCTCCGGTAACTCAAGCTCCACCTGCAGCCATGGTGGATGCAGAGCAGTTCAACTTGCTGGTCCAATAAGTCCGCGATCTCATGGAGGCGGTACAGGCCATACATCGGCAGGCTCCAACGCAAATTCGACTGGAGCGGGCTTTTTTAGAGCCCCATGATCCAATTGGAGAACGGCCGATTCGAATTAGCCGACCGATGACCTCCAAAAAAGGGAAACAGAGGGTGGAGAGCCATAGCTCAAATCATGATTCAACCCCGAGGGCAGCTTTGCCCCAATCCCACCAGGAAACTTTGGAGATCAACGATCGTGAAGATCTCCTCAATCAAAGCCTCCAAAACATGAGCCGACGGATCAAAGAGCTCCATCATACTTCCCCCACACAGTAATAATATTTGCACTGACCCTTCTTTTTCTCAGAAGATTATGCAAGAACCCATCCCGCCGAACTTCAAGCTCCCGCAATTTGAGAGTTACAATGGGACCACTGATCCGATCGACCACCTGAAGATCTTCCAGACAATGATGTTGCTCCACGATGCGCCAGATACTATTCTGTGTCAGACTTTTCCGTCCACCCTTAAGGAAGCTGCCAGGAACTGATACTCAGCACTTAAGCCGGGTACCATCTTTTTCTTTGATCAGATGAGCCATCAGTTCGCGGCTCACTTCGTCAGCAGCCGACGTCCACGTCGAGGTTCGGATTCCCTGATGACCATCAAGCAGGAGGGGGAATTCATTCGGGCTTATGTCACCTAGTTTAATGCCGCTACGTTGGAGGTCCGAAACCTGGACCAATCCATTACCATGGCCACACTCAAGGACGGCCTTTAGAAGAATGATTTACTATTCTCCCTAGAAAAAAAGTATCCCAAGAACTTCGTCGATATGCTAGCTCGAGCTGAAGATTACGTCCGAGCTGAAGAGGCCTTCAAGGCCAAAGATGATGAAACCTTTGGTAAGCGGCGAATCAATGAGCCAGACGGGCCCGCTGAGAAAGGAAAGCCGAGTGAAGCTCGGCCGCGCTCTCGAACTCCCTCTGAGCGCAAGTGAGTCCGAACTCCTCCTCGGGCTCAGAGGCAGGGAAGCCCAGACAGAAGAGCGCGGCGAGATTCTCCCCAATGAAGATTTCACAACTACGCCCCTCTCAATGCTCCGAAAATCCAAGTGCTGATGAAAATCAGGGAGCAATTGCCGAGACCGAAAAGGATGCGCTCTCACCCCAGCAAGCGCAATCCTAACAAGTTCTGCCTTTATCATCGTGATCACGGTCACGACACTGAGTGTATCCAACTCCGAGATAAGATCGAGGAGCTCATCAGACGAGGCAGACTAGGCTAATTCCTACGACGACGGCCTGAAGGGCAGGAAGATCAGCCGAGGGCATTGCCGCAGCCTGAGCCACCAAAGAGAGAGGATCAACAAGAAGATCGACTGCCTCTCGGTATCATCAACACTATCTCGGGGGGACTTCGATAAGGAGAAGCCAACGGATCTGAGGGATCAGTGAAGAGATGGAGGACTGAAGAATCCATAACCTTCACTGAAACAGATGCTCAGAGGGTCCAATTCTCCCACAATGATGCGGTTGTAATCTCTTTAAACATTGCCGACTATGATGTACGCCGCATTTTGGTAGATAATAGAAGCTCGGCCGACGTATTATTTTATGGTGCTTTCTCGAAAATGTCCTTACTCAATAACCACTTGGGGCCTATGAACTCCCTATTGATAGGCTTCACTGGCGATGCCGTAGCAGTTGAGGGCATAATAACTTTGGTCGTGACTACAGGGCAATGCCCGAAACTGGCTAAGGCATAGGTTGATTTTTTAGTCGTAAGGACGTCGTCCGCCTATAATGCTATTCTCAGCCAACCTGGTCTAAACGCACTTCGGACGGTGGTGTCTACTTATTATTTGAAGATGAAGTTCCCGACAAGTTGCGGGATTGGAGAGGTCAGGAGAGATCAAGCTCTGGCAAGGCACTGCTACTCAATTGCCCTGCAAAAGAAAGCACGACCCGACCCTTGTCCTATTGACGGGCTAGATGTCCGCAATGACTTTGCCGAAGAACGGGGCAAGCCCTTGGAAGATCTTGTGACCATCCCCCTGAATGATGAAAATGTGCAGCATACGGTGCAAATTGGCTCCAATCTGGAAGATGAAGTTCGGGAGCAGCTCATCGCCTTCTTACGGAAAAATGCCGACGTCTTCGCCTAGGTTCCGGCAGATATGTCTGAGATTGACGCCGAGGTTATGAAACATCGACTAGCCATTGACCCCAAATATTAATCAGTGAAAGAAAGAGTTCGAGACCATGCACCAGAAAGGCAGAAGGTAATAGCAGAAGAAGTCGACAAGCTTCTCAACGTCGGATTTATCCGAGAAGTCAGCTATCCGACTTGGGTTTCAAATGTGGTTGTGGTCAAGAAAACCAACGACAAGTGGAGGATGTGCATCGACTTTAAGAAGCTAAAGAAGGCCTGCCCAAAAGACAGCTACCCTCTACCCAGGATTGATCAATTGGTGGATGCGACCTCGGGCCACAAGCTCCTCACCTTCATGAACGCCTTCTCCGGTTATAACCAGATACGGATGGCGCCGGAGGATGAAGAGAAAACTGCTTTTGTAACTGACCGTGGTCTTTATTGTTACAGAGTTATGTCCTTTGGACTCAAGAATGTAAAGGCAACGTACCAGTGTCTGGTCAACAAGATCTTTAAGGAGCAAATCGACCGCAACATAGAGGTGTACATAGATGACATGCTCGTCAAAAGCCGAGCTTCTATAAACCATCTCGCCGATCTCGAAGAAACCTTCAGCGCACTCAGGAAGCACAAGATGAAGCTGAACCCGACCAAGTGCGCCTTTGGTGTGACCTCTGAAAAATTTTTGGGGTTTATAGTGTCGAGGCATGGGATTGAAGCAAATCCAGAGAAAATCCGAGCTATTCAAGAGATGACCACTCCAAAGACAATCAAAGAAGTTCAGCGCTTGATTGGAAAAGTGGCGTCCCTAAATCGCTTCGTCTCGAGATCAGTCGAGCGATGCATGCCCTTCTTCCAAGTTCTCAAGCAACCAAAGAATTTCTGCTGGACGATGGAATGCCAACAGACATTTGAGGAGCTCAAAAACTACCTTGGCTCGCCCCCACTACTGGCAAAGCCCGAACATGGAAAAGAATTGTTCTTGTACCTAGCGGTTTCCCCAGCGGCCTTGGCAGCAGTCCTAGTCAAGGAGGAAGCGAAGATCCAGCGGTCGGTCTACTACATAAGTCAGATCCTAAGAGATGCAGAGATCAGGTACTCTAAGCTAGAAAAATCGGTTTACTCTCTTCTAATTGCTGCCAGGAGGCTCCGACCTTACTTTCAGGGGCACACCATAACAGTCCTCACGGATCAACCAATAAAGACAGTCCTTCAGCGAATGGACAGTTTCGAGAGAATCGCAAAATGGACAATCGAGCTCACGAAATTCGATATCAATTATCGACCCCGGCCATCGATCAGAGTTCAGATATTAGCAAATTTTGTAGTGGAATGTACCATTCTCAATGATGCCGAGCTTGAACAGAACGAGACCGGCGCTCTGCTATCGCAACCGAGCCCCCCCCCAAAGAGACAGCCAACCTTTCCAAAGATTTTTGGGCTCTGTACGTGGATGGTTCATCCAACTCTACTGGAGCGAATGTGGGGTTGATCTTAGTCAGCCCCGAGAAAATCGTCGCCGAGTATGCGTTGCGCTTCGAATTCCCTGCGACTAATAATAGAACCGAGTATGAAGCGTTGATCGCCGGGTTAAAAATAGCAAGAGAATTAAAAGTAGATCGACTTCAAGTCTACCGCGATTCCTAATTAGTGGTAGGCCAAGTAAGTGGCAGTTATGAAGCACAGGAGGAAAGTATGATGAAATACCTTGAGAAAGTAAAGGACTTGACTCCTACCTTCAACTGTTTCGGCATTCGACAGGTTTCGAGGGCAGAAAATATAAGAACCGACCTCCTCTCTAAGTTGGCCACTTCAGCTCCAGCCGAACTGCCCAAAGAAGTATTTTTTAAGACTCTAAAGTGTTCAAGCCCAGAATAATCACAGGTCGTTTTGCAGATGGAACGAGCCGAGCTGGATCGACCCGTTGGTTAATTACCTCAGGGAGGGAGTTCTTCCTCGAGATCCGAAAAAAGCTCGGAAACTTAGGAATCAAGCCTTTCGGTACATTTTGTATGAGGGCAGGCTGTATAAGAGGTCGTACTTACTACCACTACTGAGATGTCTCCAACCTTCAGAGGCCGACTTCGCATTATGAAAAGTACACGAGAGAATCTGTGGAAGTTATGTAGGAGCCAGGTCCCTGTCGCAAAAGCTACTTCGGTAAGGATACTATTAGCCGACCTTGTACCATGATTCTGTGAAATATGTTAAGAAATGTGATCACTGTCAGAAGAATGCAAACGTACAAAGACAGCCAGCCTTCAAGCTTACTCCGCTAAGTGCACCCTGGCTATTTGCGTGGTGGGGAATGGAGATACTTAGCTCTTTTCCAATAGCATCCGGACAACGAAAATTCCTCCTAATCGCGATCGACTACTTCACCAAATGGATCGAAGCCGAACCACTAGCCAAAATTACCGAAGCCAAGGTATAAGACTTCGTCTGAAAATCAATAGTCTGTCAATTCGGTCTATCCCGAACCCTCATAACCGATAACGGACGATAGTTCACTGAGACGAGATTCGCCAAGTTCTGCGAAGACCTAAACATCTCCTACCACTTCACATCAGTAGCTCACCTATAGGCAAATGGGGAAGCTGACGTGACCAACCAGACTCTGCTGCAAGGCATCAAGACAAGGCTCGACGGAGCAAAGGAAGCCTGGATGGACGAACTCTACCACGTCCTCTGGACATACCGAACTACTCAAAGACTGCCGACTGGGGAAACACCATTCGTCTTAGCCTTTGGAATGGAGGCAGCATCCCGATTAAACCTAAACTTCCATCAGCATGGATCGTGGCCTTCAACGAGCAGCACAACCCATAGGACCTTAAAGTCAACCTTGACATGATGGAAGAAAAAAGAGAGAAAGCCTAGGTTCGGATGGCGGCCTACAGACGAAGGGTGATCCGGTACTATAACTCCAGAGACAGAAGTAAAACATTCAAAGTGAGGGATTTAGTGCTTCGGTGAGTCGCCGTCTCTCAGCTTCAAAGCCAGGGAAAGCTTGCCCCAAATTGGAAAGACCTGTAAGAAGTGGTGGAGGTCGTCTGGCCCGGAACTTATCGCCTGAAAGAGCTCGGAGTAATAATACTTTTACGATCTTAGAACTCAGAAAATCTGAGAATGTACTACCAGTAATCTTCCTTCAATAAAACTCCTTCATTTCAGCATTATTATTTTTTGGTACAAGAACTATATGATGATAGGAAAGAAACAACCGAAAGTGGCCACGTTAGGAACAGGAGGAGAACTTCGTCCTAACGTGAGCAACGTCGAAGGCCTCGTTCATTTTAAACAAGATGGGAGGAGAGGCCCTGACAACGGTCCTTATGTGCCCCCACAGTCCGTTAGGAACGGAAGAAGAACCTCGTCCTAACATAGCAAAAATCGAAGGCCTTATTCATTTTAGACGAGATGGAGGGAAAGGCCCTGACAACGGCCCTTATGTGCCCCCACAGTCCATTAGGAATGGAAGGAGAACCTCGTCCTAACGTGAGCAAAATCGAAGGCCTCGTTCATTTTAGACGAGATGGAGGGAGAGGCCCTGACAACGGCCCTTATGTGCCCCACAGCCCGTTAGGAACATGAGGAGAATCTCGTCCTAATGTGAGCAAAGTCGAAGGCCTCATTCATTTTAGATGAGATGGGGGAGACTCTGACAACGACCCTTATGTGCCCCCATAGTCCGTTAGGAACAGGAGGAGAACCTCATCCTAACGTAAGCAAAATCGAAGGCCTCGTTCATTTTAGACGAGATGGGGGGAGAGGCCCTAACAACAGCCCTTATGTGCCCCCACAGTCCGTTAAAAAACAGGAGAAGAACCTCATCCTAATGTGAGCAAAGTCGAAGATCTCGTTCATTTTAGACGAGGTGAGAAGAGAAGCCCCGACAACGGCCCTATTGTGCTCGAGCTTCAATTTCGACGTCAACCTCGGCTGGAGACAATATCTCCCCCGGGTCTCGACTTCAACGTCAACCTCGACTGGAGACAAGATTTTTTCCGAGCCTCAACTTCAACGTCAACCTCGACTGGAGATAAGATCTCCCCCGAGCTTCAACCAGAACTGGTGCAGAGTCCTGAAGAGGACTTCGACAATCGTCCTTTTTGTACTTTCTTTGAATTTCGAACTCAAAAGTGGAGGGACTATTATTGGGGATAAATCCCGCTCCTGCCGAAGTCCAGTCTGACGCTTAGCCTAATGCAACCGGTAATCACGAAAGATCTTCAATTGAGGATTCTCTCCCCAACGGCCAAGCCCAACCGAACTCCTCCAGCAGCCGAGCCCAACCGAACTCCTCTAACAGCCGAACCCCAACCGAACTTCCCTAGTGGCCAAACTCCTTCCGAACTCCTCCCGCAGTCAAACTTCTATGAGAGCCAAACTCCTTCCAGCAATTGGATTCCTCCAAGAGCTGGACTCCTTCCAAACTCTTCCAGCAGTCGGACTCCTCCAGGAGTCGAACTCCTTCCGAACTCCTCCCACAGTCGGACTTCTACAGGAGCCGAACTCCTTTCAACAATCAAATTCCTCTAGGAGTCGGACTCCTTCCGAACTCCTCCAGCAGTCGAACTCCTCCAGGAGCCAAACTCCTTCCAGATTTCTCCAGCAGTCAGATTTCTTCAGGAGCCGAACTCCTCCAGCAGTCGAACTCCTCCAAGAGCCGAACTCCTTCCAGCGGTCGGATTCCTACAGAAGCCGAACTCCTTTCGGACTTTTCCTTCAAACGAATTCCTACAGACGATCTCACTATTGAATGGTTACGATTATCATTTATCAAGACAGTTACGATTGTCATTTATCAGAACGATTACGATTGGCATTTATCAGGATAGTTACAATTGTCATTTATCAAAACGATTACGATTGACATTTATCAGGATGGTTATGACTGTTATAATAAGCTCCATCTATAAAAAAAGATTTTTCAAATACGTTTTCTCTAAGCTCTCTTCTCCTTCTCGAAACTCTGTCGAACTCTTTTTTGAGCACTCCATTTCTGTTGGCCAAAAGAGCTAACTTGACCGTCGGAGGATCCTACCAGAGCCACCACCACCGACTCCGAACGGAACTTTGTTTTGCACGTCACCAGCGGCGACCTCATCTTCCTCGACTCCAGCTTGATCCGGCGTCAACCAAATTCTGCACCAACATCTCCCAAACAAAGATTGCTTTCTTGGAGTAAAGCGATATGGTCAATGGGGCAAAAAGTGAAATAATTAGTTAAGTCTAACACACTAAAAATGTTGGAATAAAGATAACCCAAGGAGGTCTGCTTCCATCATGTACTTTTCTCAGTACTTTTCTCATCTTTTCCTACTATAACCCAAGTTTCAACCAAACTCCACTCTTTATGAAGACAAGGATAAGGGAATCATGAAGCATTTCTAAGATTCAAGGTTAGCTAACATGAAATTTGCTATCTTACGATGGAACAAGGCCTTAGGGAATAAAATAAAGGTAAAACCATTGATAAGAGTTAAAACAATTGATAAAAGGTAAAACCATCACCCACGAGAGTCTAACATCAAAGAATCAATAGATGACAATGCACATAGTTACTTCCACATGCACATATTAGAAAAAATGTGCGATAAAATTGAGAAGCAATAAGAAGAATATAAAAAATCAAAATGAGGGGAAAAAAGAGCAACAATCTATCTTCAGGATCAGCCACCCATCACTGTCAAGAAGGTAATATAATTGACCCTTCAGAAGGGCAAAAGGGAAAAACTTCAAGAACACAAGGCCAATAATGGAGCAAAAAAGATTAGTTTTATCCAGAAAAAATGCAGCAAGCTTCATTTTATTCTCTTCAAGAATTAAATAGTTAAGATCATAAAAACATAACTAGATTGCTAACAAAAGCAATTCTTATTACCTACTACAAGATATGAATGGTCATAGTTAAGAGGGGTAATGTGAAACAAAAAATAAAATTTGCTCAACGACTCCTTTAGAAATTCAGTTTAGAAAGAATTACTATAGAAAGTTTTTCTGCCCATCTTTAACTACATTAATTTACTTTGTTGCAAGATTCACCTTGCCGATATCAAATGCCGGATAGGTCAGCCAGCGGCATGATTCGCTATGCCCTTGTGCTGCTCTGTGCGGGGTCCATACCAACATAGAAGAGAAGGTAGGGGAGAGGGAGAACGAGTGAGAGGAAAAGAGAGAGGGGTAAGTGACAGAGAGGAGGAGGGAAGAAGGGAGGGGGATGGATGGTGAAGGTCGATGGAGCTCGGCTGAGTACGATCCGACATGGTAGAGAGGGCAGGGGAGAGGAAGAATGTGAGAGAGGAAAAGAGAGAGAGGGCGGGGCAGAGGTAGAACATGAGAGAGAAAAAGTGAGAGAATGAGTGGGAGAGGAAGAGGGAGGAAGGGCTGCCATAGGGCCGGATGAGACGCTCCACCCTCCAGATGATCGAATAGGGAAAATAGGGTTCCATCATATCTCCCTTTTTTAGTTTACAATTCCATGTGAAGTCAGCAACGAGGACCACCCTCCGTCTCCCTCCCTACCAACTCTCCCTCTTTTTCTCTCTTTCCTTCTCCCTCTCCTCCTTCGCCAGTTTCTCGTTTCAAATGCCAGAACCATACTGATCTGCCGCCAGCACGGCTTAGTACACCCTGAACTGAGCAGTTCATGAAGGTTCTACATTCCTTGCTTTGTAGGTAAAAGTTAAAATATACTATAGATAGAAAAAGCTAAGAATGTTAGAAAGGAGACATGTAATATGTAAGAATTCCAAGACCTTGTAATGACTTAGGACCTCACCCAAAAAGGTTGGCTAGAAGGTGCTATTTGAGTTTCTTCGCACTGTATAAGTGCCTAAGATTTACCCAATGCATACTAATATAGGACTAAATACATGCTCGCACAGGTCTCATATTCTCCTCCTATTTAAGTCCTAGCATCCTTGCTAGACTAAGGATCCAAATCCAATCACTAAAACCACGATCAGCTTATGGTCAACCCCAATAAACCCATACTGTAAGTGTTCCTTAGTCCATATAGGCGATGGACTAGGTCCGCTTTGATATAATTTGAGATGACCCAAGACCTCACTCAAAATGGTTAGCTAAAAGGTGTTATTGAATTTTTTGATCTATATAAGTACCTAAGATCTATCCAGTGCATAGCCAACATGGGACTAAACACACCCCTATGGGTCCCCATAGAACTAATGCTTTAGAATGAACAGAATGTGAAACCAATGCAAATTAAAAATGTATTATCATTTGTATGTGAGTCAATAACAAATCATCAAATAGAAAGGATGAAAACAAACAAGTATATGAAATCCCAAATAGGAATTATCTCAAGCTCCAAATATCTTGTTCAAAAAGAGCCAAAAAATAAAACTACAACCATATTCAGACATTTAATAAAAACCATAAGTACTAGTTATGTCAAACATAGGATATTTTTTATTGGAGTCAAAGATTTGCAAATAGGAGTGCAATGAGTTAAATGATCCTTCCATCGCACATTAATGTGGTTAAGAAAAAAATGAAAGAGGCAAGAATTTTTGAGAGATCCATAGTTGAACTTTGGACAAAAGAGAGAACAAAGAAGCAAACAATATTACCTTCTACATACCTTCTCTTACTTCAAGAATGGTGCACTAGATATGCTCATACCAAACCATTTAACAGCAATTCATCATGAAGCTGAATAGTCTTTATCAAATTTTTGCGACGATTTGAGAAGGTTGAACACTTCACCAGATTGAAACCCTCTGCTAATCGTTCTCTTAAAAACTGAATGGGATTCTCATGAACTTCCTGTTTGATGGACTCAATTCATGAGCAGTTTGTATGATTTTGTCAAGTTATACTATCATCCAGAAATCTTCATTGTCTATTTGTAAATTACATGAAAAGTTGATTAAATCTTGTCTTCTTTATTGAGACAAATTAGAGTGTTGGCCTTTACACAGACTGTCCATAACCATAACTGAATCTTAAGTCACGATATCAGGAAAAAGTCAGCCTACAATTCCATCTCAAATCTTGATAAAAATGCACAAAAGAATATCAGAACTTATCATCAGGCACAAATCCTCTCTGCAGCATTTCATCATGAAGCCGAAATGCATCCTTCAAATTATCAGCAGCCACAAAGCCATTTACTAATGTTGTATATGTAGATCTATCAGGTTGAATTCCTCTGTTGGTCATTCTCTTGAAGACCCAATCAGCTTCTTGCATCTTCCCTTGTTCACAAAAACCACTTATGATCACATTGTATGTGATCACATCAGATAGCACCCCTTTATCATCCATCTTGTTAAGCAAAGCAAAAGCCTCCTGCATCCTTTCTTCTTTCACAAACCCATGAATGAGAGTGTTGTATGTTATCCTATCAGGAAAGACACTTTCTTGAATCATCTTTTGTAAAAACTCTTCAGCCTTTGATGCATTGCCCAACCGACAGTAACCTTTGATAATTGAGTTACAAGTCACAATATTAGGCAAAATTCTTTTTTCCGCCATTTCATCCCAAAACCCAAAAGCTTTTTCAACTTGCCCCTTACTACAATGGTAGTCTATTAGAATGCCATAAGTAATGTGATTGGGCAAAATTCCTCTATTGCACATATCATCCCACAACTCATTAGCCTTCTCCATGTCCCCTTCTTTGCAGAAACCATCAAACAAAGTATTGTAAGTAACAATATCTGGTTTCAAATTCCTCTCCAGCATCATATCAAACAAATTCAAAGCTTTCTCTATGCACCTATTTTTACAGTATCCATGTATGAGAGTTGTAAAAGTGCAATAATCAGGGGAAACCCCTCTTTCCATCATTTCACTGAACAGCTCATCTGCCTCTGGTAGCCTCTGCTCTTTACACATCCCATTCAAAATTGTATTGTAAGTGACCACATCTGGCATGCAACCATGATCTACCATCTTATCACGCATCTTAAGAGCCTCAGAGATCAAACCAATCTTGCAAAAACCACCAATAAGCATGGTATAAATCACAGTATCTGGAACCAAGCCAGCTGCCTTCGTCTCTTTAAAATACTCTAGTGCCCTATTCATATCCCCTTTCCTAGCAAACAAGCCTATCATAGAGCTAAAGCTAACCATATCAGGAACAAGCCCACAATGCAACATTTCATTATAAAAGCTTACTGCTTCCTTCACATCCCCTTCCTTACAAAACCTGCCAAGAAAAATGTTAAAAGTAGAGGCATTCGGCACCAATCCACCGGCCATCATTTCTCCAAGCAAGTCCTGCGCTCTCTTGTACTTCCCATTCTTACAGAACCCATTCAGAACAGCATTATAAGTCCGAACATCAGGCTTCAATCCCTTTCCAACCATTGAATTCAGCAACTCCAAGGCTTCTTCCAGACGCCCATGGTGACACCATGCATCGACCAAAGTATTGTAGGTCACAATATCCGCAAAAATTCCTTTTTTCTCCATATCTGACAAGAACAAAGCAGCATCTTCAAACCCCCCATCCTTGCAGAAGGCATTCACCATGATATTCAAAGTGTAGACATTCAGTTCGGTCCCCATTCCGACGACCTCTTTATAGATCTCCAACGCCATGTCAACCCAACCCACCCGAACCAAACCAGCGAGAAGGCTATTGCACGCATTGACCGAGACGGATTGCCTCCTCGCCTTCAAGACCCGGAACGCCTCCGAGGCCTCCCTTAGCTTCCTCGCCTGCACGTAAGTGCGGATTAAGAGGTCGAACACAGATGGATTCGAGCCGAAACGGCCATAGGTGGAGAGAAAAGCATCAACGATCTCCAACCTCGAGGTGCCCCTCCGCCGGACCATCCGGAGGATCAGGGACTGGGCGTCGGAGGTCCTCTGGTTCTGGATACAAATATGGATCATCGCGCTGAGGGACTCCGAGGAGAGCTTGAGATCGGATCTCCGGGCCAAGAGATCGACGAATCTCTGGGCTAATGCCGGGCTTCTTCGGCTGCATTTGGAGAGGACGTCGAGGACGATCGGGGGGGTGAGACTGGAAGGGGAATGAACAAGAGGACTGGGAATTCCGCGCTCGAGGTCAGAGAGGATCTCATCTACGTTCTCTGAGCTAAGGTTAGGGTTTTGGAAGAGGGTTTGGGTTTTGGGAGGGTTTGGGCTCAGGAGGGAGCTCGAGGAGCGGGGGCGGGGAGAATACCTGGTGGCGTTCCTCAAACGCGACGCCATTTGGGAAGAAATCCGACGCTTCCTGGTTCGTGCTCGGCAATGATTCAGCGACCACCGATGGGAATGTTACTGGTTGCACCAGGTGCACCAGCTCAGCTATAGACCATTCCAACCATCAATGGACAGAGGGCCAATGCAGCATATATATATATATATATATATATATATATATATATATATATATATATATATATATATATATATATATATATATATATATATCTGAATTGGACTCTCTTTTTGGATTTCAATCTATATCCAATCAGATTCTTGACCATTAAATCAGCATACATTTATGCATATATATCTTGAATAAAAAAAAATAAGCTTGCACGTATGCCTAAATAAAATTTTTTTCTTCAAACACCCTTGGGCCCAATAAAAATTAAAAAAAAATCAAAAAAAATAAAAAAAATGGAAAAGATGCTTATAGACACCTTCGGGCATTTTTTCTTCTATAGCAATTTTTTTAGGTGTAGAATATTTTTTGATTTTTTTTAAGTTTTTTCAATCTGAAAGCACCTTCAAACATCTTAAAGATGCCTAAAAAAATTTTAAAAAAAAAAAATTTTAGATGCAGGCACATATTCTTTTTAGATGCGTGCACGTAGATATGTACTGATCTAATGATCGATGATCCGATTGGATATAAACCGAAATTTAATCGAACAAAGCTTAATATATATATATACACACACATATAGATAAAGTTAATAAAAAAATGGTATAACAGCGTAAAGTGTTGAATGATTAAATAATAGTGTATTGAGATAGTTATAATGTTAAATAGTGATGTATTCAGATGATTATAAAATTTTAAAATTTAAAATATTAATATAATATTTTTTAATGGATCTGTCTATGTGGTAGACTAAGTTTATAAAAAATTTCTCGTGATTGACACCTGCGTGTGGTAGATAAAGTTAATGAAAAAATGGTATAACAATATAAAGTGTTGAATGATTAAATAGTAGCAATTGAGATGGTTATAATGTTAAATAGTGATGTGTTGAAATGATTATAAAATTTTAAAATTTAAAATATTAATATAATATTTTTTTATTGGATTTACCTATGTGGTAGACTAAGTTTATAAAGAATTTCTTGTGATTATGGTTTCCCGTCTCTTTGTAATTGCACTAATGCACTGCTTGGTTGTTGGACGTGGCGGGCGGATAATTTCACCTATTGATGGGCCTATGGTTGATGGGCTAGGCTGAGTGGACAATGATTTAGTGAAGTTATCAAGAGTAAAGAAAATTTTTTCTACACTGCAGGTGGTGTACCTTTGTGAATACTACCTATGGTAATTAGCTCTCCCACGAGGCCGAAGCATGGTATCCAAAAAAAAAATTTATTTTACTCTGACCCCACATGAGAGCCAATCACCATAGGTAGTGTCCATGGAGCTACACCGTCCGTAGTATAGAAAGTATTTTCCTAAGAGTAATTCTTTGTCCATCGCTTTCAATGGAGAAAAATATACTGCTTCACTTGATTGGATCATATAGCATAATTAATAATGGAGTAGGAATTTAATACATCTCAGTTTTTCCTCTAAAAAATTTTTTAACCAAAATACAATTTTTCTCCTTTTACTCAACTTTGCTTATGCTTGGCCAAGATGTCATGTAAAATAATAAGACGTCATAATGGTATGGCGTTCTATGGCATCTTTTTGCATCCTACAGATGTCATAGAAAATAATAGGATATTGTAATACTGATATGACATCCTATGACATTCTTTTACATTGGATGTCATAGATATTAATCTCAAAAAATAATTTTGATGATTATAAAATATTATAGTACAAAAATATTCTAATGCCTTTGAAATGTGCTTTAAGAATGATTTTGTAGGATGCTAATACTTTTGACAAGCTTTGAAATCACTTGGAAGAAGTTGGAACTAAGAATAATCAAATTTAGAGATAAATTTAATAAGAAAAGCCAAATTGAGAATGACAAGTTGACTCGACTTGAAGGAGTTGACTCTAACACTTTGCACATAAGTCTAGCACGTTTGTGAGTTGACTCATGGATGTCACGAGTCGACTCTCTTAGTAGGATAGAAAGCAGAATTTTAGCATTACCTATAAGAGTCAACTCATGACTACGGTGGGTCGACTTTTGAACATGGGCAAGTCGACTTTTGAACATGGGCAAGTCAACTCTTCGTATGGCAAAACGATTCTCTCAAGAAGGACAAAACATAGAATTTTGAAGACCTGAAGAAGAGCCAACTCATGATCTACACAAGTTGACTCTAAGATCTTCATGAGTCGACTCTTGAGTTTTTGATAGTTCAAATGGCTATTTCTATAAGCACTACTATAACAAGGAGCCATAACAGCGCATACTATGGCAGTAGTTTTTGAAACCACTACAATAGACTCTACGACAGTGATTACAAAGAATCGCTGCCATAGATCTGATCTATGGCAGCAGTTTACACTAACCGCTGCTATAGGTCCTACCTATGGCAGCAGTTATGTTAAACCATTGCTATAGGTCGATCTATAGCAGCGACAATAGATGCGACTTATAACCGTGGTTTCATATAATCGCTATCGTAGGCCCAACATATTGCAACGGTTGGACATAACCGCTACCATATTTTTTTATATTTTTATTTTAAATATTATATAATTTTAAAATTTAATATTTATTTTCATCATTCATTATCTAAATAATTATCATTAGAGTGTCATCACAAAAGGCCGCCTCGATCCGATGGCCCTAGCTTCATCGATCAAAAAAATTTGATTTCAACGACCACGAACGACGATGCGATAATTTGATAGATGGAGATCACCGATGGATCCAAAAATCTATAATGATGATCTTGGTAACATTTATAGCATATTATCAAAGTTTTACTTCAATCGGATATTGTTATCATGATTAATTTAATATGGAATGATTTTGATCGTTAAATGAGAAACAAGTGATCGAAGGGCCAAACGGCATCCGATTATGAGGTAATTTTTTAGTTAAAGAATCTTTGCTATAATTTTAATCATTTTATATAGCAATAATTATAAAATTTAAATTATTTTTATATGAACTATTTACATTAAGTAGATCTTGCAAAAGCACGAGCATAATTACTAACGGAGTTTAAGAATGGGTATTAAGCGACATATAACTTTGGTTCTTAGACCCACGAGTTGAATTTTATGATCACCATCATAAAAATGATTAAAGTAGTAGCCAAGATCATTTATGAAAAAAAAATATCTCATAATCGAATATCGTCTGATCCTTTGATCACTTATTTATCATTTAATAGCCAAAATTATCTTGTACTAAATTGACCATGATAACAATATTCGATTGAAGTAAAACTTTGATAGTATGCTATAAACATCACCGAGATCATCGTTGTAGGTTTTTGAATCCATCGAAGGTTTTCATCTATCAAATCATCGCATCATCGTTAGTGATCATCGAAATCAATTTTTTTTTATTGAGGAGCTAGGGCTATCAGATTGAGGTGGTCATTTGTGATGACACTCTAATCATAATTATTTAGATAATGAACGATGAAGATTGATATTAAATTTTAAAATTATATAATATTTAGAATAAAAACTAAAAAAATTATTTTCAACCTATGATAGTGGTTACTGAGAACCGCTGCCATAGATCTATTGTAGCGATTTTATAACTGCTGCCATAGACCTATTACAGCGGTTCTCAGTAACCGCTGCCATAGATTAGGTTATTTTTGCCCAACCTACCTCCAAATTAGTTTTTCCTCTACTAATAGCTCTCTCTCTCCCTCCTCTCCACCGTCGATGAGGCTCCATCCCCTCCATTTCTTTTTCCGACCAGCGCTGCTTCGTCCCCCACCTCCTATTGGCTCCCAGCCAGCCTGACCGCCAGCTCCCCCTCCTCCTCCTTCCCCATCCTCTCCGCCGCTAGCTCCACCACCTCCCTACTTGCCCCTTCTTTCCTGGTCGGCTCGGCCGTCGGCCTCACCACCTCCCATCCTCCTCCTTCCCTGATCGGCTCATCCATCGGCTTTGCCACCTCCCCCTCCTCTCTTTCCTCAACCCAATCCGCCCCCTCTCTTCTCTCTCTACTCTCTTCCGAGGTTGCCGGCCCTGCTACCTTGCCTCCTCCTCCTTTTTCGACCGACTCGCCCACCTACTCCGCCACCTCCCCCTCCTCCTCTCTTCCCTCAATCATCCGCCCCCTCCCTTCTCTCTCTACTCTCTTCTCCGGCCAACCCAGCCACCAACCCCGACCTCTTCCTGCTCTCTCTCTTTTCTCTCCTCTCTTCCCCGACCTGATCCACCCCCTCTCACTCTCTCTTTCTCTCTTCCCTTTTTCTTTCTCTTCCCTCTTTCTCTTTCTCTTTCTTCTTTCTTTCTCTCTCTAGATCTTTTTTTCTCTCTTCTCTCTTTCTTTCTCTCTCTTCTCTCTCTGTATCTCACTATCTTGTATCTCTCTCGCAGGCTACCTCTAGTGCCACCATCTCTCTCTAGCACCGCCGTCGATGACCCTCGGAGCTCTATGCGATCCCCTTTCCATAGCCACAAGTATGATTTTATTTTTTAAAATTTTATAATAATATTTATTAATTATTTATAATATTTATAATAAATATTATAAATATTTATTATAAATATTATAATTATCCACTGATCATGGATCATGTCGGTGGATAAGAAAACTCCTGTCGATTGACTTTGGATCATGCTGATGGATTCCGGACCGAGCCATGCTGGTAGCTTTAGATCGTGCTGTGTCGATGATCATGGACAATCCTAGGTCATGCCAGCGGCCTTGGACCATGCCGTGTCAGCAACCGTGGATAGTCCTGATCGTGCCGGTCGATAAGGAAACCCACATCGATGGGTTCTAGGCCATGCCAGCGGTCATGAGCTGGGTTAATGTTCACTAACGTTATATGGATTAATGTTCATTAACGTTGTAGGTTGTGATGGCATCGAAATGTTATCTTGCGTGAACCATCTGGTATGTGGTGCAACTCTACTTGGAGGGGGAGAAAATCCTTCGCGTTATGTATTGCAATTTATTGGATATCTATGATGAGCTCAATCTGTCCATGTAGACATCAAAAAGAACAATTATCTAGATTAACCAAAATGAACTTTAACGAACCTTAACATTGATTTTTAATACAACATTTTCTAGATACTATTTGTTTTCCTTACTAGATACATGCTTTGGTAAGCAGCATTATCTAGTAGGAGAAACAAAGTAGTATCTAGTAGGGAAACAAGCAGTATCTAGAAAATATTGCATTAAAAATCAATATTAAGGTTTGTAAAAGTTTATTTTGGTTAATCTAAATGATTGTTTTTTCTAATATGTCTACATGGATGGTTGAGCTCGTCGTAAATATCTAACAAATTGTAGTACATGATGCGGAGGGTTTCCTCCCCTTCCAAGTGAAGTTGCACTGCATACCAGGTATTTTGATCTATGCGAAGCTCTACATCTAAGTCATAGATGGAGCATACTCCATCCACCTTCATATCAACTGCCCAAGGACCACTGGCATCTACTCCATCGACATCTGAGCTCCAACTCATGCTCCATCTCTTTTCGATGATAATGACTTAGATACAGATTTAGCAGACTTTTGATATATTTTTTTAAAAAATATTATAATAAATTTTATTCAATAATAAAAGTTAAGTATTTCAAAAATATTTTTATGTTTATAATATTTTCTTATATTATATATATATTTAACTATATTTATTAGGTTAAAAAAAATATTCATTAACGTTGTCGATCATGATGGCATCGAAATGCCATCTAGCCTTCACCCCTATCTCTTGGCGGGCTATGCGGAACTCTAAATCTAAGTCGCAGGCAGAGCATACTCCATCCATCTCCATATCAACTGCTCGAGGACCATCGGCATCTAGTCCTTCACCAGCATCTAAGCCTCCAGCATCAGTCACATCTCTAGCACATGCTCCACCCACCAATGAGTCTTCACTGACATCCACGTCGCATGATCCCATGATCAGTAAGTCTACATTTTTATTATATTATTTATTTATTTATATAATTATTATACACTCTTATATATTTGCATAATATATTTTTATTATAGGTGCATCATCCAGTAGCATATTTTGTGGTCCCACATGCATGCCGCATGTATGGAACCGCTAGCATCAGGTGATGGTGGACTACGATGTGAAGGAAAGGCTAATAGGGGAGACTAGACGAGAGATGCATTCCTTTTTTGGAGTGTTTATGAGGCGGTCTGACATCATTTTGGTACTGCCTATAGACTGATGATTGATGGACGCTGGTGTCAGAAATTGAATATGGAAGGAGATATGGATAAGTATATCTTAGTTATATTTATGCATTTGATATTTTTATACTATGTTTAATTCATATAATTTTGTAACCGACTTTTGATAACTTTATGAAGAGGAGGTACGACTTTCTAAATCATGAGATGATTCAAGATGCCTGATTGAAAAGATTGAAATATTGTACCAAAACTGCAAGGTCAAGCTCCACAGAGGGTAGCTCGAGTATCGATGGAACACTTCGAAGGAGCTTGTTCCTTGGATTCAGGACTGTCCCCCGAATCAGTGGGAGGGGATGGTTAGACATTGGAGGAGCTAGGAGTTTGAAGTTTAATTTCTAACTTTTGAATTTTTCAATACACTTAAAATTATATTTAAATATTTTTTTAAATATTTATTATTTATTTAAATACTTGTTAGGCTATCTTTCATCAGAATCGGAAGAATTGGACAGTTCAGGAGTATACGCACACTCTCGACTGCGAGTTTATGGCCAGTCATTTGCATAGAGAGATAATGAATTCTGAATCTTACTAAATAAATTAAATTAATATATTTTTTTATATTTTTAATAAATTGATCTATTATTATAGCTGATGAGAGATGGGATGATGCTCAGCTGTAGCGAGATCTTTCGATCTAGCCATACGGACAAGAAGGGCAGATCGATGAACGTCGTGATCGAAAGAATTTTTGTAAGTAATAAATATATTAGTATGATTAGTATTATAGTATTTCTTATAAAATTTTATTTAAATTTATAATTACAAAAGTAGTTAGATGTGCTCACGAGCGAGGGCTCGGATACCTCTAGCCCCCATGACCATCTGTCTTAGGTCTTGGGGCCTGAGCAATATGGAAGGATCCGATGCAGGCTTGGACATATGTCGATGAGCTACTAGTCTGAGGCGAGCGTCTCTTTATATGCTTCTAGTGTCGTTAGTCGGGAGCAACTTAAGGAGGCGTTGGCGCAGGCAGCTCAGGCTATAGTGCGGGCAGATTAGGCTATGGTGCGAGCTGCTCATGCTGAGGAGCGCACATCTCATCTGGAGGACATCTTGAGTGCCATGGTGATAAGACTCAATACGTATTTTGGAGCTAACTTCATGGGCCTTGAGGACATGTTGGCCGACATTCCAGCTCCTACAGCTCCAACCCCTCTAGCTCCAGCCCCTCCAGCTCCGGCTCCAGCTCCAGCTCCCAGCAACGATGATAATGTAGATTTAGAAAACTTTTGATGTATTTTTTAAAAAAATATTATAATAAATTTTATTCAATAATAAAATTTAAGTATTTTATAAATATTCTTATATTTATAATATTTTCTTGTATTATTGAACTGCATTTAATAGGTAAAAAATATAAAATTTATATTTTTTTTATTATTCAAAAGCTATGGTAGTGGTTGCAAAATCACTACCGTAGGCATATCATCCATTACCGTAGGCATCGTGCCAACCACTGTCATAGATCTATAGCAATGGTTCTATAACTGTTGCTATAGAGAGCTATGGCAGTGGTTAAAAAATCACTGCCATAGGTCAAACCACTACCATAGCCTATGGTAATAATTTTTTAGGCTATAGCAGTGGTTACCAATCGCTGTCGTAGTCCTGTTCTGTAGTAGTGGGGAGATCCTGTTTCATCTAAAAATTTTTTCAATGATTAAATTTTTTCTTCAATGGTCAAAAATGAGTAGAAATGGATCTAATATGATAATCACACAGCCCATAGAGCATCTAATTTTTCTTTTATAGGTGGCTGATCTTCTCTCTCCTCACCCTCCTTCTTAATGCGGATGATCGATAGAAATCACCACATCCTCCTAAGAGTTGGAGAAAAGGGACCAGACCATCTCTATTTATATCTACACCTATCTTATCTTATCAAAAGACTTATTTCTAATTAGAGTTAAAATTTTAGTTTAAGTCTTATCAGAAATAAAACTTTTTAATTAATTAGGCTCATTGTAATTGATTCAGGACTTAACCCAATGAGTTAAACTTGACTAAGTAACAATTAGGTCACATTAGGAGCCAAATTCAACGTTCTCCCACTTGGCTTATATTATCATTTAAAATTAACTCTTTAGTTTTTCTAAAATATTTTAAAATAAATAAAAATATTTTTTAATTTTTTAAAATAATAATCTTGAATCAAAATTTTAAAATTGGCCTAACGAGTGCGTACTTATTTTTTAAAATTTATCCAATTATCTATTCCTTCAAAGATCTTTTATACATTGATTAAGTAAAAACTATTAATGCAGATCATGGTGATTATATATCTTAATTGACATTCTTCCTTCCATGTATCATGACATCAATAATTCTCACTTAACCCAATCTTATATACTAAAATACATAGATTATCAAAAATCAGAATGCCTATGATAATGATCCCACTGTTATGTCATATAAATAACACTTCTGTTTACTTTAATTTTAACAAAAGTCAACCATAATGTATATAAACAATAATTAAAGAGAAGTAATAGCAATTATCAAACCATTAAAAGATCTCAAAATAAATGTCTATTATAAATTAAATATTCTAATAACAAATGCCCATAACTTTAATATACTCTTTGAAGCCTTTGGACATTATTTTTTATCAAAGGGTCAACTATCATACAAGCTATACCAATAAAATCAATAGACATCTGATGACCACTAATTCTCTCATTGACAATAAGATATTTAACATCAATGTGCTTGTTTGTTTTGATCCTCTTGCTATTGTTAGAGAAAAAATTATAGTAAAATTATCATAATAAATTTTCAGTGGCTTGTAAATAAAATCCATAACTTTGAGCTCTGAGATAAATTTTCTTAACCATATAGCACGCGAAGAAGCCTCATAGCAGCTTATATATTCAGCTTTCATAATAAAGTAGGCAATAATACACTGTTTTGTGCTCTTCTATGAGATTACTCCACTAGCCAATAGAAATATGTAACCTGATGTGGATTTTCTATTATCGAGATAACTAGCATAATCTATATCTGAATAACCGATCACTTCCAACTAATCAGTCATTCCATAAGTAAGCATGGATCTTTAGTTTTCTAAAGATATTGCATCACCTTCTTAGTAGCTTTTTAATGGTCCATACTTAGATCACTCAGATATCTACTAAGCAATTTTAAAGTAAAATTAATCTAGGATGAGTACATATTTGAGTATATATCAGACTATCCACAGTAAATGCATAGTGTATATCCTTCATCTGATTTTTCTCAATTTTGTTTCTGGGATATTGAAATTTATTGAATTTATCATCCTTAACAATTGACACTTCACTTAATGTGCAATTTGACATTCCAAACCTTTCTAGAATCCTAATAATATAATTCCTCTAAGATAGACCAAGTGAGCTCTTATTCTATCATGATGGATTTCTATATCAAAAACATAAGAAGCATATTTTATATCAAAATCTTCAAAAAGCAAACTTTTAGTTTCATGCAAGAGACCCAAATCATTGTTGGCTAGTAAGATATCATCTACATATAGAATCAAAATATAAACTTACTCCCATTTACCTTCAGATATATATATTGATTAGCACTATTTTTCTTAAATATGAAGGAAGCAATGATATGATTAAACTTTAAGTACTATTGCTTAGAAATTTATTTAAGATTATATATAGATTTTTTTAATTTATATACCAACCTTTTATTTTCTTGCACTAAAAATCCTTCAGACTATTTCATATATACCTCTTCCTTTAAATCTTCATTTAAGAATATAGTCTTGACATCCATTTGATGTAGCTCTAAATCAAAATAAGCTGCTATTAATGCCATAATGATTCTAAATGAATCCATTCTAAAAACTGGAGAAAATATTTCATGATAATCAATACCTTTTTTTTTGAGTGAATCCTTTTATTACAAGTCTAGCCTTATATCTTTCGATATTGTCTTGAGAATTTTGTTTGGTTTTAAAAATCCATTTACAATCTACATGCTTAAATCCTTTAGGTAATTCGATAAGTTTTCAGACTTGATTCTTATTCATAGATTCCATCTTATCTTTCATAGCATTTAACCAAAGTTTAGAATCATCACTATTTATGATATCCTTAAATAAAATAGAATTGTCCTTCATCCTAATATCATAATCACATTCTTATAAGTAAATAATATAATCTTCTGAAGTAACCGATCTTCTAATTCTAGTAGATCTTCATAATATTTCAAATTCAATAATATTATTATGATTATTTTCAATCGAATCAAGTTCATTGATAGTTTGTTCAGAAAGTGGTATATCAATCACTTATTGACAATACTATAAAAAAAGGCTACGACAGCGGTTCGTAACCACTGCCGTAGCCCAAAAAATCGCTGCCATAGGCTATGCGTATAATCTGAATGCTATAGGTCTGACTTATAGCAGCGGTTCCTAAAAGTCACTGCTATAGATCCGACTTATGGCAGCGGTTATAATGAACCACTGCTATAGGTCAACCTATAGTAATGGATTTTAGAAACCACTGGTATAGATCCGATCTATGGCAGCGATTTTCAGTAACCACTGCTATATGTTGAACCTATAGCAGCAATTAACAAAAATTACTGCCGTAGGAGCTATGGTAGCGATTTCGAAAACCGCTGCTATAGACCATTTTTATAGTAGCGTGATGTTCCATAATTTCAAATTGAGCAGATTTAAGTGGAATATCTCTAAGTATTACTATAATAGAAAGAGATTTTCTTATTTTCTGTAACACCATATTATACAGTTCACCACTCCTACTATTTTCATCATTTTTAATGAACCTAGTAGTTCTAATTTCAATAATTATAGTGATTTGTGATGGATAATAAAATTTAAAATCCTTTGATTTTTTTGGATATCCTATAAAATAATAACTAATAGTTCTGGGATTCAATTTCTTTTCTTACGGATTATATAATCGAGCATATTGGTGTAAAAAATGATGCTGATGTTGAAGTTGCTGGAGTGGAAGGAGATGAGACCACTAATGGGACCTATAAGAAGAAGTCCAGACCAAAGAAGGGTGGCTCCAATAGGACCCATCCTATTGGTGTAGGATCCTCCAATGCTTAAATTAGTTCTTTGGCCAACAAGAATAGAGTGCTCAGGAGAAGATGAACAGAGCCTTGAGTAGAATATTAGAGCCTAGAGAGAAAACATATATGGAAGATTTCTTATATAGATGGAGCATGTAACAAACTAATAGTAATAGCTGTAACTATCCGCTAGTGGGCCGTTCGGACCACATGGAGTTTGTTATGAAGAGTAGTATTCTTTATCATGACCTGCCAGTCCGTTGAAGATTGATAGTTAGAGTTTGGATAGGATTTCTACACATGTGAGCAGGCTATAAACAGTGAAGAATTCAGAGTCCCGGTGGTCTAGAGAGGTTCAGACATCTTCAAGGTCATTCATAAGATGGCCAATGTTTGCAGAGTTGGGACTTGAACTTATATTGATGACGAGATTCTTTTACTATTTAAATCCATTCGGCTGATGTGCATAATGTAAGTGGGTTTGTTCAATTACTAAAAAGGGCTCATCAGGCGACTAAAAGGAATTTGACTTAAAGAAGTTCAACTGAAAGGAGTTCGCTAGGTGACTGAAGGAAGTTCGGTTGGAAGGAGTCCACTAAGCGACTGGAGGGAGTTCGGCTGCAAGGGGTTTAGTAAGCTTTCGATAGGCTTTGTAGTGCGGAATTGTTGCTGAGAGGATTGGCAAATTTCATAGAATGGAGGTTGGCCATCAAGAACTTTGGTGGGGGTCATTTTACCTCCAACACTTATCTCTCTATTCCCAAATTCAAATTTTGAATGAAGGGGGTACCAGAATGACAATGGCTGAAGTCCATCATTTTTTTGCTCTCAAGAAGTAAAAAAGTTTGGCCTTTTTTGAGTTGGCGCCAAAGCTTCTTAATGGATGAATGATCTGAAAAGACATATTTCTTTGAAAGCTCGTCCGGCACAGAGCCCCATGTATGGTGCAATTATAGCTCTATCAGGCATCGGGGCTGAGCACGATGGATAGGACACGTGGTAGATCGGGGCTAGTAGAGGAGATCTACAATCATAACCACCTCTAGCTTCTTTCTGCTATTTAAATCCTTCCTCTTCTTTCAGTCTTTCATTTTCGCCTGAGCTTTCTTTCTTCCTCTTTCGCTCTTCATCTCCTCCGAATGCCTTGCTCTCCCCGTGCTGTGATTTTTTGGCCACTAACATCCTCCTCGACCATCTTTCACCTTTTCGATCATTCCTTCGAGTTTCTCGTCTAAAATGGGTTAGTTCCTCATCTTCTTTTTCTTTGATTTCTCCATTTTTTACAGGTGTTTTAGATCCTTTTTTAGGTTTCCTAAGTGGGTATCACTATTTTTCTTTTTGGGGTTTTACTATCCTTTTTTTTTTATTTTTTAAAGATTTTTTAGATTTATTTTGATCCAAATATCTTCGAGAATATCTTGGTCATCCAGTTCTAGAAGCTCGATCGATTCGAACTCTCAAAATCTTGACTTTAGGATAGAAGTTGAATTTAGAATATCACATCATCCAGTTTTCATAACTGAAACCATCTCCTGCTCTCTTTGTTCCGAGGATCTTTTTTTGATAAGAATCCAGTATGGGGTGCCCTCATAGTATGAATTGGAGCTTCCCGGATCTAGTGATCGAGCTTATGCTCCTCCTCCAGATCACTTTTGTTTGTATACTAAGGCTCTTTGTGCTGGACTTTGTTTTCTTATTCCTCTTTTTGTTATAGCTCTTTTTCAGTTCTTAGATATCTCCCTCGCTTCCATAGTTCCCAATTCCTTCAGGTTTATTATAGGTTTTCTTTCCTTATGCATCTTGGCCGAAGTTCATCCAACTATTTTATTATTCCGTAGCTATTATACCTTCAAATACCATTCTACTATCAAGAATTGGTGGTACATGGCCCCTCAGTTTGATAAGAAGGGGTTGCTTAAAGGTGCCCCTTCTTCCATTCATCACTAAAAGGAAAAGTTTTTCTTTATCTCATGCCCATCTCTTAGGTTAGGACTTCCTCCTTGGGGGCAACTGAGGGATTCGATCCATCGAGCTTCCAGCTTGGAGAGGGATGATCTTGATTCTGCCAAAAAAGTCAGAGATTATCGAGCTCCTCCTTTATCCAAACTCATAAAAGATCAGACCTTGTTCAATATGGGCTTGAGCCCCTTCAATCCTGTAAGTATTTGTATGGATTTCATAAGTTTCTTTCTTTCTTTCTTTCTAATTATGAATCTTTTCTTATTGTAGAAATGGATGCGGATGAACTTCAGCATTTCTCGAGAAAGCTTCGAGCCTGCAAAAGGAAGGGTCCTGCATCTGGAGAGCCTTTGAAGAGAGCAAAGGTCAATGCCTCGAGATCCATAGCATTTGCTAACACCACTATCATCCCTGAAACTTATGCTGCTACCGATGTTACAGCGGCTGCCGAGGTTGTTGCGCCTCCAACCTCCTCAAGTCCCCCAGCTGAAGTCCAAACTTTGGATCCTCCCATTGAGAGGGAGAAGGAGGTAGAAAAGAAGAAGAAGAAGAAGTCGGCCACTACAAAGGTCCGATGGAAGACTAGCTCTAGGGGGTCCAATGTTTCAACGAGGATCTAGAGGAAAATCCCTTTAACAATCAAGGAATTATCAGGAAGTTGATCGATGGGTGCACCTTACCCGAGGTTGTAGATGGAATTGTTGATGCCGACTTCAAGCAACGTATCTGGGATTCTCGAGTCCTTTCTTGAGGTAAATTACTTCATCTCTCTTTTTCTCTCTCCTTTTTTTTTTTTGACTTGCCTATGTGCTTCTTCATCAGTATGATTCACTTGATCATTTTTGCAGATGGGGCATCAACTAATTGTTAATATCAAGGTGATGAATTGCATGAGGTCGAAAGTGGTGAAGGTTCAAGAAGATCATCAAGCTAAAGTCAATCGCTTTCTTAAGGAGAAAGCTGAGGTCAAGCATCTCCTTAAGAAGAAAATGATCGAGATCGAGGGTCTTCAAGAAACAGTCCAGGATGCCGAGCAAGCTTCGACGAAAGCAAAGGAGAAGCTAGCCTTAGAGGTCCAAAAGAGGAGGAAGATCGAGGCTGAGATGGTGGAGAAGGATGGACCTTGGAGTGGATTTTGGAGGCCAGAGTTCAGGCAGTGGAGTTCAAAGCTTCTTCAGAGATGAAAAATATAAAGATCGAGTTCACCCAGTTCATCAAGGGGTACAAGCTCTGTCAGAAGAATGTGATCAATAAATTTTTCGAGCTCGACCTCAGCTTCCTAGATGAAAGAGCTTCTGATGATGAGGCAGGGCCATCTACCACTACTGTTTATCTTTTGCCAATCGATCTTTCTTCTACTGTGTCTCCTGTCACATCTGCTTTCTCTGCTATCGAAGATCTTGCACCAACTGAGTCTGCACCGAACTCTTCTACTACTCCTCTAGAGGTCGGAGGTCCCAAATAGTTGTATTTTTTTTAGTTTTTTGTCTACCTTCTTCTATATTCAAAAATATTTTAATTAATGAAAACAAGCATTTTCTATTAGAATTCCTTTGTGTTATAATGTTTTTGTGCATTAAAATGTAGCCTCATGTTGAAATTGATCCCTTGCCTTAGGGTGTCCCCTTGAGAGCTTATATAAGAAATTTAAAGAAGAAAGTTCGTCAGCTTAAGAAAATTTAGGGAAGATGGACAATGAACTTAAAAAATAAAAAAAAATTACGTCGATGCAGTTGTCGAAATCAATCATCTGCACCAATCATCTAGACAACTCTTCCAAGAGTTTAATACTAAGAAGTACCATCTAAACAAAGAGCTTGAAGAGGTCAAAAAGCATGCGGGCAAGAAGTCTTGAGCTTTGATAGCCAAGGCTAGTTTCCTGGAGGTTGAACTGAGAGTGGCATAGGAGAAGATTCGGCTGCTCAAAAGAAATTTTGTGTGGTCCACTGATCAGGAAGAATATGGCTAGGATTGGTCGAAGATGGTTTCCAAACTCCAAAGCTAATTGTAGGTAGCCGAAAACTCGTATAATGAATATAGACGTGGCTAGTATGATCAAGTCGCTAATCAACAAAAAAAGCTTTGGAAGGCTAATGATGAGATCGCGCGACTTCGATAGTGGTCGTCCAATAAGGCCCAAGCTAGTTCAAGGATTTAGAGGAGATTCTTTCTTTAAGGAATTTCTTAGAGAACTTGTCAATGATATATGTAAAGAAAATGGCCGAGCTACAATAGTTGAGGATTCAGATGACTTATCAAAAAGGTGCCATCAAGGATGCTGAAGCCAAATCTGTGATTCTTAGGAAGAAGTTGAGAGAGATAGAGAAAGAACCATGCAGGTGGGAGAGGATGCTGAGGGAGAGCCTGACAGCAAGGCAGAGGCTTGAGGAAAGAATTGAAGGTCTAAAACTCTCCCTTATAATGGCTGGAGCTAGCAGTCCAAAGTCCGACTCTGAGTAGGACTTCATCTTCTTCCTCTTTTTTGTAATCGAACTTGATGTCCCATGTAACAATCTTTATTTTTAATGAAATGAAGTTTCTTTCATTTATCTATTTATATTCCACCTTAGCCTATCGCTTGCCAATGTACTTTATTTTCTTATTATGTATGTTGTTTTAGAATTACAATTCTTGTTCTATGTTTTGAATATTTGTCCCCCATGTTCGTGAATGAGGGTTTTCTGGTCCATTTAGGATCTAAAACTTCATACTTATATTTTTCTCCCTGTTTAAGAACTGAAGGTCTTCAATTTTCCACAGGATCTTCATTCACATTAGGATGAGATCCACCTCCTACTCTTGACGTGGTCGGCTAATATTTTTGTTAAGATAAGGTTCTTCTTCTATTCCTAACTAGGTTATCGGAGCACAAAAAGGCCGTTGAGAGGGCCTCTCCTCCATATCATCGGTTTAAGAACTGGAGGTCTTCAATTTCTCATAAGATCTTTATCCATGTCAGGATGAGGTCTACCTCCTGTTTCTGATGTGGTCAGCTAATTTCTTTGTTTGGTTGAGGTCTACCTCCTATTCCTAACTAGGTCGTCAGAGCATAAAAGAACTGTTGAGAGGGCCTCTCTTCAACGTCTCTGATTTAAGAACCGAAGGTCTTCACCCTCGTTAAGATGAGGTTAACCTCCTGTTTAAGAACTGAAGGCTTTCAATTCTTTGTAGGATCTTTATCCATGTTAGGACGAGATCCGCCTCTTATTCTTGACATGGTCGATTAATTTTCTTGTTAGGATGAGGTTCACCTCCTATTTCTAACTAGATTATCAGGGCACAAAAGGGCCATTGAGAGGGCCTCTCTCCGACGTCTCTGATTTAAGAACCGAAGGTCTTCATCCTTGTTAAGACGAGGTTAACCTCCAGTTTAAGAATCAAAGGCCTTCAATTTTTCATAGGATCTTTATCCATATCAAGATAAGGTCCATCTCCTATTTCTGACATGGTTGGCTAATTCTCTTATTAGGATAAGGTTCACCTCCTGTTCCTAACTAGGTTGCCGGAAATAAAAGGATCATTGAAAGGGCCTCTTTCCAACATCTCTAGTTTAAGAATTGGAGGTCTTCATCCTCGTTAAGATGAGATTAACCTTTCATTTAAGAATTGGAGATCTTCAATTTTTTATAGGATCTTTATTTATGTCAGGACGAGGTCCACCTTCTATTTCTAACATGGTCGACTATTTTTCTTATTAGGATGAAGTTCACCTCCTGTTCCTAACTAGATTATCGGGACACAAAAGAACCATTGAAAGAGCCTCTTCTCGACATCTCCAGTTTAAGAATCGAAGGTGTTCACCCTCATTAAGATGAGATTAACCTTCTTTTTAAGAAGCGAAGGCCTTCAATTCCCTATAGGATCTTTATCCATGTTAGGATGAGGTTCACCTTCTATTCCTGATATGGTTGGCTAATTTTTTTATTAGGACGAGGTTCATCTCCTATTTCTAACTAGGTTACTAGAGCACAAAAGGACCATTGAGAGGGCCTCTCTTCGATGTCTCCAGTCTAAGAACTGTGTGAGGATTTATGATGCTCCCAAGTCTTGAAAGACCACATGAGGAGCCAGGGTGTTGGCTTCGGAAGACTAGGATGAATATGAGTCCTAGGGCTAGGACATGAGTTATCCTAGGTGAAGGCAGCATGTAGACCTACACGAACTTGAGGTTCAAGTGTAAAGACCTTGAGGGGCTTGGTAGATGCTCCAAAAATCTGGGATATAAGATGGAGTAAAGGACCAAAGCCAAAAAAAAGAATCAGCCAAGACAAGAGGCTAACACATAGACAAGCTGGCTCGGATACGTAGTCGAGCCAGCTCGGACTGAGATCGAGCCGGCTCGGGATGTAGTTGAGTTAGCTATCTCAGGTAGACAAAAGACAGGATTTGAGCGAGACGTAGTCAAGCCAGCTCGGCTTTTAAGAGAGTTGGCTCGATGATGGTGAACAAAACTGGACAGGGTTTTCTTTTTGATCTTGGATTGGGATTAATCCAAAAAATCTTAAGGCCTGATCCAATAAGATCTTAAGGGGGCTAACTCATTATGGGTCAGGACTAGATCAGGGGATGAGAGCATATGAGACATATGTACATGGGCTCGATGAGTGCTTTTATGTATTGGGTTAACCAGAAGAGTTTTTGGTTTGGCTTAATAGCTATGTATAAATACATAGGTTATATTAGGATTTCATTATGCATTGGAATATAGATCTTTTCTCCCTCAATCTCTCTTCTCTCTAGAGTTGCCACCCCAAGGGGGCACCTCCCTTAATTCCAAGGAGGGAGGTGTCCTATCACATATCCAGATTGGTGGATCAGTGATTTGCTGCTATAGAGAACGTCAAAGATCTTCTCAAGTCCATGCTAAAGATCATGGGTTTTCACTGCAATTGATATCAAAGTAGTACTGATTGTTCCAATATTTGGTATCAGAGCCCGATGGTGCATGGAAGAGAAGGAAAAGTCATACAGGAAGAAATCAAAAATCTACACACATATTTCATGGTATGTCTCAGATCTATTTTTCTTATTATTGTGGTTTGGTCAATCGGGAGCAACAGATTGAAGGTGGAGGCTAAGAGGATTAATGGGAAGGGTTTTTTTTGGGATGGAAGATTTGGATGCATGATTTTCTGATCGATCTTGATTGGAGAGACCAGGATGTATGATGGGTGACAGGATTCTCTAAGAAGATGGATAGTATGGGGCTGTTTGACGGATGATGAGAGATTTTCCAAAGGATAATGGTCGAGGAAAGGCTAAAGAAGCAGCTATATATCCTTCGATTGTAGAAAGATAGAAAGTAGTCAGGGATGCATTCAATGATTTGACCAAAGCATGAATTTGTAAAGCCTTGGGGATGATGGAGATGGATGATCGATGGAGCTCCAATAAGTTAGAGCTGAACGACTGTAAAGCAATGTAGAAATGAGATAGAGAGCATTGGAGTGCTACAGTAGTGCTTCCTTGAAGGCACAGGGGCTGAGAGAGGCTTGGTGGTGCAGTAGCCGAGGGATGTATTATTGAAAATAGTATTCTAAAGCCAATCGTCAGTTTATTGATGATTCAACTAATTTATATAATTATATATGAATTATTAATTGAATAAAAATTATTCTAGTATTTTCATCATAAATCTTTCTTCTTCTAATGAACTCTTGTTTGTTGTGATGAAGTCTTTAGAATTATTTAGAATCGATAAAGGAGGATTTATCATTTAGTTCTTAAATAAGTTCACGATCAAATGATACATTATTACCAAGGATGACAACGTTTATCGAGTATAGGTCATTGTATGCCATATAGGTTGGTTGTCCTCTTAACTAAGAAGTGTGGAGACACTGGTATGGCATGTAAGTGAGATATCGGGATACATCTGCATTAAATGTGATCGACTTTAAAGCTTTTCTGCTGTCAAGAATTACTTTGATATGGATATAATTGTCCTTCCAATCTAAGATCACTAAGGTGACTTCCAAGCAACTCACTATGCTTTGGTGTCGGACTACCTGAATTTCTAATTCAGTGATGTAAAGTTTCTAGATATAGTCAAGTACTTGAAGAGTCGATGCGTGAATCATGATGAGATTGACTATTTCTGAACTCAGGAGTTGTGTTTAATAGTATTTCAATTTAGCAAAATCTTGATCAGGATAGTCCTTATGAGGGGTCACGGGACTAATTGCTTTGAGATACGATTTGGATGTATCTTTTAGATTGACAGTTAAACCCTGAGTTATCCTATGCATAGAGATCAAAAGGTTGAATTATGTGGTAACAATATTCATGTAGGTTATGAATGTTGTGATTACACTATTTAGCCTATCCAAACATCGAGTACCATTACTAGATGGTCACTTCGATTAGTACAGAAAATTGATTTCTGTGCTACTAGCTTAGATTCGAACCTACGGGATTACACACACTAGAGGTTCCTACCTGATCTAATGGCTGATTAAGAGAAGATTGATTAATAATTTGATCACTAATTAACTCAATTTGATTGAGTGATTATTTTTGGATCAAGACCAATTGAATTTGATTCATTTGGATTTGATTCGATTAGGTTATAAGATGATCTAATCGTCAAGGAGGTTTCATCTCTAATTTGATTAGAGGTTTGGTTTGATTAATTTCTAATTTGATTAGAATTTAACTGAGCATAATTAAGCCTAAATAAGTTAGATTTAATCTGGTCTAATTGGACCTAGCCAAATTAATTTGGATTGGATCTTAATTGGATAAAGTTTGAAAGACTATTTTGACTAGTCTTATGCACCACATCACCCTGATCTTGCACCACCCTTTTCTTCACAAGAATTGAGAATTCTCGTGAAGATATCCATGCACAAGAGGGTGCATGCCCTTCTTTTCTCATGCCTCATGTAGATAAGATAGGCTGGTTGTTATTTAAATTTAAAGAAGTTTAGTTTGAATGAACAAGTCAACCATCTTATCTAAAACTCTCATGCCTCCCATGTTTGTGTGCACATATAAAATCTGATTTTATGGACGTGCGTAAGGTGAAAAAGGTGAGAACATTAAGAAGAAAGAGAAAATAGAGAGAGGAAGGAAGAGAGAAGAGAAAAGATTTCTTAATGTGCATGAACCTCTCCTCCTCTGCGTGAGAAATCCAAACAAAAGAAAGAGAGTTCTAGGCACAAAGGATTTTGGATGAGAGTATATCCTAGAATCTCTCTAGGATTTGGAATTTAGATCTATGAGTTACGAGGGTTGTGACCTCATGGATCCAACTAGAAGACCTCCTCTTCATAATCTTCTACACTGATCGGAATTCTGAACATCCGAAGACCCCGTAAAGAAGATCAAAGGAGTTTGATCTACATCAACCGTTGAAGACTTCTATTTGAGCTAGCACTCGAAAGAAATTGATCGAAATTTAGGCCTCGTGTGGATTACCCATGGAGGCCAGACACTTGTGTGGCTACATCACAGCGATCAGATCTACATCGAGGAGATCAGATTGTGGATATCATCTATCCGAAAAAAGGTAACGTGTTCTGAATACGTAGAAGTAGTAAAATAGTTTTACTGCACTTGCTTTTTTATATTTTAGATATGCATGCATATATGATATATTAGATCCTATAGCATGTAGGATGTTTAGATTAGATTTGTAGCTCTTATTATTAATTTGATTAATAATAGTTTCCACTGCGTATGATTTTTGAAATTTTTTTTGAAAGTAGAGCTAAAAATCCTGCACGTTCTCTTCAATTGGTATCAGAGCGATAGGTTATTTGATGTATTATATATGCATATTTTAGATTATTTTTAGATTAGATCTAAATAATAATCTGATCTAAAAAATAAAAATGATGATCGCACGGACTATAGGTTATCCTGCTATAAAATTTATCTCTTACAGTAGAGAGATTGTCCTGGTATGTTGCGATCTATAATACTGATCATAAAAATATTAGATTAGATCTAATGATTCTTTTATGATATATTTAAACATGTTTAATCTAAATTTTATCATGATTTAGTATTTGGATTAGATCTAAATAGTTTCATGATTTTTATGTAGAGTACAAAGATTTAGATTAAACATGAATAGGATCTTAGGAAGATTTTGTTCATTGGTCGAGCCGGTTCGCTCGAGAATTAAGCTAGCTCGACTAGTGTGCCAGCCATGATACGCTTTCTGGATTGATACTCCAATCGGCTCGATCAGAAATTGAGTCGGCTCGGCTTTAATTCAGGCTAGCTCAGATGGGATTCGAGCCTGCCCGACGGAAATGTTAGGCTTCTGACTTTTTGCCCGAGCCGACTGTCTCAGAAATTGAGCTGGCTTGACTTCTGTTTGAGCCAGCATGGATGGGATCCAAGCCAATCCGACTGAAAAGTTGGATAAAGATCTAAATTGGCTGGTTTAATGTGATCTAACTTACATCTAGTGCTTGTTTATAAAATAAATCAATCCATTTTTAAAATGAGTTGACCTATTTATTGAAACAATGCTGGGATGTAGAGAATATTTCAAAATTAAAAAAATATTTTTGAAATGTCGAACCCTAACCATCAGTCTTAAACTTAATTGAGCATTAAACATGATTAATAAGGATATAGAGTTGTGAATTAAAGATTCTAAGACATTGATCATAAAAATGTGGATTATTGGGTTAGTCGAATTAGGTCCATTAATTGGATTAGACTTAAGGTTAGTTAAAGAATAGACTAAATTAGAGTAATTGTTCAAATCTAATCAAATGTTGATTTAGATTAGGTCAAGAACTCTTTAGACCAAATTATAATAGTTGTAGTTGGTCAAGCTCATGCCTTTAACGAGGATCAAATGGACTTGATTCGTGGCTACGTGGTCGAACCTAAAATTGGTAGGTTGGTCAAATTGAAATAAATGAATTGGATAGTATCTAAGGTAAGTCTGACAGCTCAGACCAGTGGTTTTTAATTGAGAGCTACTCGCATTAATTCAGTCTTTGATGAGTTAAAGGCATATTCCTTCCATTGATCTCACTTACCTAACCATCCTGGTGAGTTAGATTTTGATTAGACCACTTTATGATTTGGACTCACCCATATCAATTAGGTAAATCAATTTGACTAATTTAGGTGCTCCTAATGCTAGCTTGAATTAGATCCTTATTAATCTGACTTGGTGAAGTCAGTGAGAGGATCCAAATTGGCTGGTTAATTTTTTTTAAAATTAATTAATAAAATTTTTTAAAATTATTAGATCCCTAAAATGATAAAGTTATGGTGATAACTAAGTCATAGCCTCCTATTAAGTTGAGTGATAATGGATCCATTAGTTTAATAATCATTGGAGGTCCAAAGATCTGATGCTTATTGACTAATAAAATTATCATTCATAATATGATAATTTGGTCATGTCTTTCTAATGGTGGTCAGGTTGGCTGATCAAAGTTGGGTTTGATCATTCATTGGTCTAATGTACCAAATATGGTCATGTTAATGGTTGGACCTAACTGAATCTTTTTAGTGGAGATCAAAGCCTACTGATTAAACTTTCAGGACAAAAATTAAATTACTAGAAGTTGTTTGGTGAAATAATTGGTTATGAACCTATCTATAGGTACACACGGATTGACCATAAGCTCGTGTGTAGTCTATGTGGATTCTAGTATCCACTAAAGAATTAGGGGTAATTCCTCGAATTGAAGGTAGAGGCTACCAATTCAAACAAAATAATGGAAGGACCTTTAGACTAAAGTCCAAGTATCTAGAGTAAATAATTCATATACTAATTAGGTTTATGATTTTTTTTTTGTGTAGAAATGATCACTATCCTATCGCTCTGATCATTGTTGGATAATGACAAACTCATGGGATCCAACTTTGATAGCTGGTATCAAAAGTTGAAGATTATCTTAAAGCTTGAATGGATCTTATACGTATTGATTAATCCGACACCTGAGGAGCCAGCCTCAAATGCTATTAAGGTAGTGAGAGATACTTACCAAAAGTGGCTTAATGACCGCATCATCGTTCGGTGTATTACGCTGGCGACAATGAATGATGAGTTCAGCTGTAGATTTGAAAATGTCCAGTCTGAGAAGATGCTTCAAATGTTGAACGACTCCTTTGGCATGCCTGACGATGTTGAAAGGCATAAGACTAGTTATGCCATTTTCAACGGTTGTATAAGGGATGGAGCGTCAGTCACTGATCATATATTGTACATGATCGAGTTGATTGAATGCCTGAGTAAGTTAGATTTTTTTCTGCATGAGCAGCTCGAAAAGGATGCGATCCTAAATTCATTGCCCAAGTCCTTCCTTCCTTTCCTTACTTATTTCAGAATGACAAAGCCTACAGTGAACTATCCTGGGTTATTGGGGTTGTTGCAGAACTTTGAGAAGGATCATCAGCTCCAAAAGGGGTCGGTGATATTGTGGGAGGATCTTCTTCTGGTAGACCCTTTAAGAAAAGAAAGAAGAATAAGAAGAAAAAGGGCAAGAAGGTGCAGTCGCATGCTGGGATGTCTGCACAAGATCAGACCAAGAAGCATAAGCCCAATCAGAGTCAGGCAGAGTGCTTCTTTTGTAAGAAGCAAAAGCATTGAAAGAAGAATTATCCATAGTATATTGCCATCCTAGACCTAAACAGGTCGAGGAGAAAGCAAGTAGTTGCTGCGCAAGGTAATTATATGATAATCCCTTGCAACTTCTCAATTTTGTGATACTACTGCCTGGGTATTAGATACCGAAAGTTTTTATCATATTTGTAATTCGATGCAGAATTTATAGGTCAGTAGGAGATTTAGTGAAGGTGAGAGATTTCTGAACGTTGGAGATGAAAGATAAGTTTTAGTTCTAGCTTTAGAAATCATGAACCTTGTAATCAATTCTCATAGAGTTATTCTTAGTGATTATCATTTTTGTCTAAAATTTTTATTGAATGTAATTTCTATAAGCCTTTTGGCCAAGAACAGTTATCAATTTTTAATAAAAGCAAATTTTTGTGATATCATTTTGAATGGTATTATAGTTTGTGTTGGATGATTGAATAATGAAATATATCTATTATCACAATCTGTTAACATAGTCCAAACCTTTGATAAATGTTCTAGAATAGATGATGTGTCAGATGTCTATCTTTGATATTGTAGGCTAGGTCACATCAATAAGAACAGAATAAACATGTTGGCTCAAGAAAGAATTCTTGAGGTCAGTGAATTTGAATCACTACCGATCTGTGAGTCCTATCTTCTTGGAAAGATGACCAAGTCACCTTTTATTAGAAAGGATGAACGTGCCAGTGAAATTCTGGGTTTAGTACATACTGATGTATGTGGATTTATGAGTACAAGTGCTAGAGATGGATATTTCTACTTTATAACCTTCACAGATGACCTATCGAGATATGGATATGTCTGTTTAATGAAGCATAAGTCGAAGTTGTTTGAAATATTCAAACTATTTCATAATAAAGTAGAAAAGCAAACTAGAAAGAATATTAAAACTCTTCAATCTAACCGAGGGGGTGAGTATTTTTCTAGTGAATTTCTGAGATATCTTGAAGAGAATGGGATTCTTTTCCAATGACTCCTCCTGAAACACCACAGCATAATGATGTGTTCGAAAGGAGAAATCAGATCCTATTTGATATGGTTCGATCTATGATGAAATTTGTCGATCTGCTAATCTTCATTTAGAGATTTGCACTCGAGTCAACTTATTATATTCTAAATAGGATTTCGAGTAAGTCTATTTCTAAAATGATATATGAGATGTGGATAGGGTATAAGTCAGTACTCTCACACCTTAGGATTTGGGGGTGTTCGGCTTATGTCAAACATTTAGTAACAAACAAGCTCGAGCCTAGGTCTAATAAGTATAGTTTTATAGGATACCCAAAAAAGATCAAAGAATATTTCTTCTACCTAGCTGATGAATAAAAGGTGTTTGTCAGTCTTAAGATAGTCTTTTTAGAAAAGGAGTTCCTTAGTGAAGGAATTAATGCCTCTAAGGTCAAACTTAAGAAAGTTCGACAGGTGGAAGAACCAACACATGTTGCTAAACCTAAACCGGATTTGATTCAATTAGATTCGGAGCCTACTAAACCTGCACCCTTAAGATGATCTGATAGAGTATCATGTCAACCGAATAGATACTACGATTTCTTGGTTCGAAATGGTGATCCTGTTGAACTTGATGAGAACAATGAGGATTCGATCATCTACATGGATGCAATGTAGAGATCCGACTCTAAAAAATGACTTAAGGCCATGAGATCCAAAATGGAGTTCATGAAGGTCAACGATGTATAGACATTGGTTGATCCACCTGAAGGGGTAAAACTCATAGGATGTAAGTGGGTCTTCAAAAAGAAAAGAGACGTAGATGAAAAGATAAAGAATTATAAAGCCTGTCTGGTTGTCAAGGGATATCATCAATATTATGATATTGACTATAATGAGATATTTTCTCCTGTGGCAATGCTCAAGTCCATTCGGATCATGCTTGCGATCGTTGCGCATCTGGACTATGAAATCTGGTAAATGAATGTGAAAATAGCTTTCTTAAATGGAGAGCTAGATGAAGATATGTGTATAATGCAACCTGAAGGTTTCACATCCATAGATGAGTTTAAGGTGTACAAGCTTCAAAGGTTCATTTATGGACTAAAGCAGGCATCTCGAAGTTGGAACATACATTTTGATAGGACGATTAAGATGTATGGCTTCGTTAAAAATGAAGAAGAGTCCTGCATATATAAGTGGGCTAATGGTTCAGCAATTTATTCATCATTCTGTATGTGGATTACATTCTTTTAATCAGAAATGATATCCCTGCATTATAAGGAATAAAGATCTGACTGTCGTCATAGTTCTCCATGAAGGATCTGGGAGAAGCTTCCTACATTCTAGGAATGAAGATCTACAGAGATAGATCTAAAAGGTTGCTTGGTTGTTTCAGTCCACGTATATAGATACTGTGCTGAAGAGGTTCAGCATGGAGAATTTCAAGAAGGACTATCTATCGATAGGCTATGAAATTTCTCTCTCAAAGAGAGATTGTTTGATAACACCTCAAAAGAGAGAACATATGAGTAGAATTTAATATGCTTTGACAGTGGATTCTATCATGTATGCCATGATATGTACATGATCAGATGTGGCATACTTACTAGGGATAGTGAATAGATACGAATCTGATCCAAAAAAGAACCACTGAAAGGTTGTTAAAGCCATCTTAAAGTATTTGAGAAATATTAAAGACCAGTAGCTTATTTATGGTGAATTAAACTTGAAAATTATGGGTTTTACCGACTTTAATTTTCAGTCTGATCATGATGATAGTAAGAGTGTATCGGGATGTGTTTATCCTTAATGGTGGTGCTGTCTGTTGGAAAAGTTCCAAGCAGCATATCATGGTTGATTCAGTGTGTGAGATAGAGTATGTTGCTGCATCATATACTGCCAAAGAAGCGATATGGTTGAAGAAGTTCATCATCGAGCTCAGAGTAGCACTCTTCCTAGATGGTCTAGTTCTGCTCTTCTATGATAGCTCTGGAGCCATTACTCAGGCGAAGGAACCCAAAGCATACTAGCAGATGAAGCACATTCCACGCCGCTTCCATCTTATTCAGAAGATCATGGATCAAGATGATGTTAATCTTCAGAAGATCGATGGAAAGGAAAACCTAACCGACCTATTCACTAAAGTTATTGCGGTGAAGGAGTTCGATGACTTCAAATCGAAGATGGGTATACGATATCGCACCAATTGATTTTAGGCCAAGTGGAAGATTGTTGGAAATAATGTTCCAAAGCCAATCGTCAGCCTATTGACGATTGAGCTAATTTATATAATTATATATAAATTATTAATTGAATAAAAGTTATTCTGATTTTTTCATCATAAATCTTTTATCTTCTAATGAACTCCTATCTGTTAATAAAGAAGAATTTATCAGTTAGTCCTTAAATAAGTTCATGATCAAATGATACGTTGTTATCAAGAACGATAATATTTATCAAGTATAGATCGTTGTGTGCCATATAGATTGATTGTACTCTTAATCAAGGAGTGTGAAGATACTGATATGACATGCAGATGAGATGTAGGAATATATCTGTACTAAACGTGATCGACTTTGGAGCTTTTCTACTGTCAAGAATTGCTCTGATGAAATATGAGCATAATTGATCCTCCAACCTGAGATCACCATGGTGACTTTCAAGCAACTCACTATACTTTGGTGCAAGACTACCTGAATTTCTAATTCAGTAATAGAAGATTTTTGGGTACAGTCAAATACTTAAAGAGTCGGTGCATGAATCAAGATGAGATTGACCACTCCTGGATATAGGAGCTATGTTCAATAGTGTTTCAATTTAGCAATGCCTTAGCTAGGATAGTCCTTATGAGGGGTCATAGGACTAATTATTTTGAGACACGATTTGGATGTATCTTTCATGGTTGATAGTTAAATCTTAAGTCATCCTATACACAGAGGTTAAAGGAATGAATTATGCGATAACCATATTTACGTAGGTTCTGAATGTTGTGATTGCACTATTCAGTCTATCCGAAAGTCAGGTACCAGTGCTAGATGGTCACTTCGATTAGTATAGAAAATTGATTCCTGTGCTACCGGCTTAGGTTCGAACTTGTGGGGTCACATATATTAAAGTTTTCTATCCGATCTAATGATTGATCAAGAAAAGATTGATTAGTAATTTAATTACTAATGAACTCAATTTGATTGAGTGATTATTTTTGGATCAAGACCAATTGAATTTGATTCATTTGAATTTGACCCGATTAGGTTATAAGATGATCTAATTGTCAAGAAGGTTTAATCTCTGATTTGATCAAAGGTTTGGCATGATTAATTTTTGATTTGATTAGAATTTAATTAAGCCTAATTAAGTTTAAATAAGTTGAATTTAATCTGGTCTAATTGGGCCTAGCTAAATTAGTTTGGATTGGATCTTAATTGGATAAAGTTTGAAAGACTATTTTGACTGGTCTTATGCGCCACATCACCCTGATCTTGCACCATCCTTTTCTTCATGAGAATTAAGAATTCTCATGAAGAAATCCATGCACAAGAGGGCGCATGCCCTTCCTTTCTCACACCTCATGTAGATAAGATAGGCTGGGTGTTATTCAAATTTAAAGAAGTTTGAGTTTGAATGAACAAGCCAACCATCTTATCTAATACCCTCATGCCTCCCATGTTTGTGCGCATATATAAAATCTAATTTTATGGACGTGCGTAAGGTGAAAAAGGTGAGAATGTGAAGAATAAAAAGAAAAGAGAGAGAGAGGAAGGAAGAGAGAAGAGAAAAGGTTTCTCTACGTGCATGAACCCCTCCTCTGCATGAGAAATCCAAACAAAAGAAAGAGAGTTCTAGGTACAAAGGATTTTGGATGAGAGCAGATCCTAGAATCTATCTAGGGTTTGGGATTTAGATCTATGAGTTACGACGGTCGTGACCTTATAGATCCAACCAGAAGATCTCCTCTTCATCATCTTCTACGTTGACTAAGATCCATAACATTCGAAGACCCCATGAAGAAGATCAAAGGAGTTTGATCTACATCAACTATTAAAGATTTCTATTCGAGCTAACACTCGGAAGGAGTTGATCAGGATCTGGGCCTCCTATGAATTATCCATGGGGCCAGACATTTATGTGGCTACATCACGATGATCAAATCTACACCGAGGAGATTAGATTGCAGAGATCATCTAGCCATAAAATGATAACATGTTCTGAACACATAGTAGTAAAATAGTTTTACTGCACTTGTTGTTTTATTTTTTAGATATGCATGCATACATAATACATTAGATCCTATAGCGTGTAGGATTTTTAGATTAGATCTGTAGCTCTTATTATTAATTTGATTAATAATAGTTTCTATTGTGTATGATTTTTGAAATTTTTTTTAAAAGTAGAGCTAGAAATCCTGCACATTTCCTTCATGTATCTTAGCAAAAAGTGTCAGGGGCACTCAAGAAGATCGAAAATAGGTCTCAGGGAGAGCTAAAGGGTCTCAAGGAGCACTAGGAGGATCTAGCAGTCGGAAGTATCATGGATCAGGTATCTTCTGCAGGAGCACCAGGAAGAGTCATGATTTCGATAAAGGATATTTCTTCGAGTGCAACTAAAGTGATGGTTGGTGCTGGGGTAGAAGAGGAGAAGTGCTAGGGTAAAATTTTTTAGGATTCAGTCGCTGCAAGTGAAGAGTCGGATGAGCTCTTGATGATCTTAAAGGAGCCCATGGGGTGCGGTGTATCTGAGATGGTTTTGAATAGGTTTGTAGAGTGCGAAGGGTCCGAAGGAGCAGCGATGGTATTCGAGATGTAGTGGTAGGCTCAGTAGTGTAACGTTGAGTGGTTGGCCTCGAGGGACTCGGTTATAGAGTTAGAAGCTTCTGCGGCATTAGGTGAACTTCGATTTTAGGTGGAGCACAGGACAGAGGTGGCTTCACTGGTGGAGATGTGACACAAGTTTAGAGCGGAGGAGTGTAAGAGAACCAATATTCTAACACCAACGTCAGAGATGTATAGTTCCAGATGGAGCAGTATGTGTAGGAAGGATAGGCAAAGTTCTGAAAAAATCATGTTAGGATATGCAGCGAGTGTCGGTACAAGAACGCTGCGAGATCTCAAAGAAAAGTTTAGGATAATTGATGCAGCTGCCAAGCAGAAGAATTCCTATAATTTTTAGGATGGTGCATAGGTGCAAGCCAAGATCTTCAGCGGTGGAGGTGGTCATTCCAAAAACCTCAAAGGGTGCACAGTAATTGAAGAGGATTAGCAGAGATAATGTTTGCATAAGAGGCTGTCAGGGTGCGTAGTGATAGCAGGATCGTGTAGGAGGGTATTGCCAGGGATTTACTATGGCTTGGGAGCACCAAGATAGAGATTATGAGGATTTGTAGTGCTTCCAAGTCTTGAAAGGCCATAGGAGGAGCCAGGGTGTTGGCTCTAGAAGATTAGGATGGGTGTGAGTCCTAGGACTAGGACAAGAGTTTTTCTAGATAAAGATGACGTATAGCCCTACACGAACTCGAGGTTCAGGTGTGAGGATCTTGAGGGGCTTGGTAAGTGCTTCGAAGACCTGGGATACAAGGTAGATCAAAGGATTAAAACTAAGAAAAAGAATCAGCCAAGACAAGGAGCTGATACACAGGTGAGCTGGCTTGGATACGCAGTCGAGCTGACTCGGACTGAAATCGAGCTGGCTCGGGGCGTAGTCAAGCCGATTGTCTTAGATAGATAGAAGATAGGGTTCAGGCGAGATGCAGTCGAGCTAGCTCGGCTTTTAAGAGAGCCAGCTCGACGGTGGTTAATAGAATTAGATAGGATTTTCTGTTTGATCTTAGATTGGGATTAATCCAAGGGATCTTAAGGCCTAGTCCAATAAGATCTTAAGGGGGCTAACTCATGTATGGGTCGAAACTAGATCAAGGGGATGAGAGCATGTGAGATATATGTACATGGGCTCAGTGAGTGCTTTCATATATTGGGTTAGCTAGGAAAGTTTTTGGTCTGGCCTAATAGCTATATATAAATACATAGGTTGTATTAGGATTTCATTATGCATTGAAATATAGATCTTTTTTCTCTCAATCTCTCTCCTCTCTTCTTTTTAGTGTTGCCATCCCAAGGAGGGCACCTCTCTCAAGTCCAAGGAAGGAGGCACCCAATCACATATCCAGATTGGTGGATCGATGATCTGCTGCCATAGAGAACGTCAAAGATCTTTTCAGATCCATGCTAAAGATCAGGGATTTTCGCTGTAATTGGTACTAGAGCAGTGCCAATTGTCCCAACAAACCATTGGTCTTCATCCTTGTTAAGATGGCTTTAACCTCCTGTTTAAGAATCGGAGGCCTTCAAATCAATTTTCTTTTATAATTTTCTTCCATTGCATAGTTTTGCACCAAAGATAGACACCAAAGTAAGAATTTTATTGAAATGTGATTATTGATAATACATTTGCAAATTTTTTGAGTTCCACGGCCATGGTAGTGCTGCCCCTCCAAGCTCCTTCAGGTAGTAAATTCTAGGTTGGATGACTTCTATGACCTTATAAGGGCCTTCTCAATTCGGAGCGAGCTTTCCTTGATTCTGAAGTTATGAGACATCCGCTTGTCGAAGAATCAGGTCTCCCATCTTGAATGCTTTGCTTCTAACCCTGAAATTGTAATAGTGGGCTACTTTCTGCCTATAAGCTGCTATCCTGATTTGGACCTTCTCTCATTTTTCTTCCAACAAGTCGAGGTTAGCTCTGAGATCTTACAAATTTCTCTATTCATTAAATGCTTCGACTTCCGTCGAAGAAAGTTTAAGCTCTATTGGGATGACCACCTCCATTCCAAAGGCCAAACAAAAGAAGTTTCTTCAGTTGACAATCTCTGAGTGGTTCTGTAAGCCGAAAGTACATGATAGAGTTCGTCCACCCACGTTTCTTTCACTCTTTCAAGCCTTACCTTTATCTCTTATAATAGGATCTTATTGGTCACCTCAACTTCATCATTTGCTTGTGGATGAGCTACCAAGGTGAAATGATGGTTGTCTAACGATCCTTATTGGGATGAGTTGAAATTATTTTAGTCCATCAAAAGGAGTTTCAATGATACTGTGATGAAGATCATGGTATGTCTCACTACCACATAGAATAGAACCTAAGAAGTCACACACAAAAGGAGTTTGTCCTAATTAATTGATTAGATCATAAGCAAATTATCAATTGGATTGATGGTTTGAATTTAGAAACTGTTAATTTATAAAAATTATAAATTAGGAAACTACTAATTATTTGCATGAGGGACTTAATTACAAGTATTGCAATTCAATTGGGCTTGATTAAATTATAGTCTTAATTAATTTAAATTAGATTTAATTTAATTAATCTTGAATTAATTTAAGGCTAATTGGGTTTAACTATCCAAGAAAGATTTGGATTTCAATTTTGATTTGATCAGTTTGACAGTCTTTTCGAATTAGATTTGACATTCTTTTCGAATTTGATTTGATTCGGGTTCGAATTTGATTTGGATTGAACCAAAATTAAATTCAATTGATTTAGACCACCTAAGCCCACTTTTAGTGGGCTTCTCTCTCTTGTTTTCATACTAAAAGAGGGAGGGTGCACGTCACCCCTTTTCTTGTGCTTGCGTGAGATAAAGAGGAGGTCCCCTTAGGGTTTGGGCTCTTCTTGATAGAGTTTGACTCTAAATCAAATTTGAATTGATTCCTTATCAAGTTAGAGCCTTGGAGGGCATGGAAATCAGATTTTTGTGTGATAAGAATAAGAGAAGAAAGAGAGAGCGTGCTGTAGTGTGTGCATGGTTCCTTTCCTAACTGCAAGATCATCTTCACGCCTCCTCTCCTTCTTCCTTCTATCTCCATGCCCCACATACTCTGAGATTAGATCTGACCTGATAGAGAGAGAGTTTAGAGAGAAAAAAAGAGAAGAATGGTTCTTCTTCCTCTTCTAAGTGTTCTGAATAGATCCAGAAAAAACTATGCAAAGGGTTCATGCAGTAGATTTTCTTCTTCAAGATCTTGAAGAAGAAGATTGTTGATCCAAGAAAGGAGCGAGGCTTGCAAGGTGATAGCACTCCAGTAGCCACGATACTTCGATTAGGACATCTCCATGTGGATACCAGCAAAGGTTGGGCACGTGCACAACTCCGACAGAAACCCCAGATATCCATAGGATCCGATTCAAGCAAGAACAGGGACAGTGATTAAGATAATTATTTTTCCTTCGTTTTTTCTTATTTTTAGATCTCAATTATTTATTATAAAGCATATTTAAAATGATCCTTAGGTGATTTTTAGAATTAGATTTATTCATGCTTAAGATTAAAATTATTTTAATTTTATCTTTTCATTGCATAGTTTTATGAGATGAAAAAATCAGCATGCTTATCACCTAGAAATTCTAATAGTAGCATTAGAGCCACGTCGATTTTTAACATGCATGAAATAGATTTTGATCTAATTTCATTATAGATCTAAATATTAGAATTGATAAAAATCAATTTTATACTGAAAATTATTCTAGCAAAAGATTGATTGGTTTTGAAAATAGTTTTCTAAACAATTAAATTTATAATCTTAGATCTGAATTTACATGCATTCAATATGATTTAGATCTGAATTTAAATATATTAGATACATACCATGATAGTTTTAGATATGGAAATAATATATGAGGTATGTGTTTGATGTGTTTTAGATCTACATCATCAATATGATTAAACTAGTCCTAGTTCTATGTAATCAGAATTTTTGTAAAAGTATTTTCAAATAATTTTAATCACATGTCCAGATCTGAATTTGCATATATGAGATGCATGAAAAATTAGTTTAGATCTGAAATCAATATATGAGATATATGTTTTATGAATTTTAGATATAGAAAATCATATATGAGATATATGAGATTAGGTTTTGTTGGGGATAATTAGCTCCCGCCAAAGTCCGCTAGGTTATATATAGCCGACTTCTGACCTATGAGTGTTGAAAAATTTTCTCAATGATAACCTCCGACTGTAGAACTTCTCCAAAGCATATTAAAGTTCGACTGAATGACTTTGAACGCTGAATCCCTTTTACTAGAACAGACGGCTCCTTCCCAGCCGAACTCCTTCTCGAACGAACTCTTTTCTAGTTAGGCTTTATTTAGATGAATTGTTCTCCAGTTAAATTTCTCCATTCAATAGGCAACGGCCGAACTCCTCTTTAATTGAATTTCCCTTCCGATCCCATCTCTCTACCACAGTTGGTAGATTCCACTAGACCCACGTCTGGAACCTCGGGTTGACAGAGCTCTCCCCCAATTGAACTTGTGTACCCCACTCTATGAAAGGCAAACCTTGGCACCCTCCAGAATTGGTTGTATGAACTTAAATCAGCTAAAGGACCTCATCAACAACATCAGTCTGAGCTTCCCCCCAGAGAATCTGACTGCAGAACCCATTAAAGAGGTGATGAATTTTGTTCGACCGAACTTGAATAATAAAGAGGGATTCATTGACCATCTTTAGTCCTGACATCTGTAGAATTCCATCAATCCTAGCATCACCTGACTTTACTTATGGTCGACCTTGAATGTGACTAAATTCTTCTATGATAAATAGTGCATCTCATCAATTTGGAACTCCATCCAGTTAGATTCCTCTCTAATCTAGATGGCTTATATCATACATGACTTCTGGCCGAACTTGAATAGTGAAATGACTTCATCTTCATCATGAGTCTGATTTCTAATGTGAGACAATCACCACAACACTCTTTCAATCCGAACTTTAGGTCGATCTTAAGGGTAGCTAAACTCCTACAAACTAGGTTGAATAGCTTTAGCAAGAAGTTTATTTGTTCTGGCTTCAATCGATCTCGGCATAGTCAAACTTCTTCAAGAAGTCTGGTAATGATTCTTATGGGAAGTTCTGCAGGATACTTCTATCAGTCCCTAGCTAATCTAAAAGATGGCCGAACTCCTCAAAGTTTCTAAGGACAGCACCAATGGACATTAGTTGGTTATAGATTCATCGCCCACCACTTCGAAGCTGGCCTTTAAGTTTGGCCTGAAGGAAAAAAATTATTTTCCACTGTAGGATCATGCAGATCTAATCAGATCTAAGAGAGATTTTTCTAAAAATTTCTAAATGATCCGATCAGATCTAAAAGTTCTCAAATCTAATCATGATGATCTGATATTAAAAATTAAAAATTAAAAATAAATTAGATTTAATTTAAAGTATCTGATTGGGTAATCTAATTATCCTGCAATGATCCTGTTGATTTCTGAGATTCTGGAAGGAGCCATGCATGTGCCTAGCCTCTACTGATATCCACTTGAGCAGGATCTGAATGTCTTCTCCTGATGAACCTTTTCTCCAAAAATTAGATCTAGATCTGATCCAAAGAACCTTAAAAACTATTTCTAAAGGCAGCCCATCCATCACATGAACACCATCGCATAGATCCTGAATATTGTGCCAAAAATATTAGATCTTCTTCTTAGATTTGTGCCTAACTTTTTATGATTGTAGAAGAGAAGAAGAGAGAGGATAGAGGGGGTGTGGGATATTAGGGATGGTAGACTTTGGGCATGAAAAATTATTTCTTGCATTGAATGCACTTTGACATGAGAAAGGCTTTTATGTCCAATGCCTACTTAGAGTCCGTTTTGACCAAATAACTTATTTATTTTATCATTAGGACTCTAAGACTTATTCTCCATGAAAAACCATCAGATCTCATCTATTTTTTTTGCCAAAAATGATTCAAAAAGATATCAGCATGAGAAGATAAGGAAGAGTCCATTGCGCCTAGGACTCTTTCCTCAAGAGTTTGATCCAAATTAAACTCTATCATAACTTAGTCTAGACATCTCCAAAAATCATAAAATTTGGTACACCCAATGCATAACTCATGATCTACCACATATCCAAAAATTAAATCAAAATAATTTCTAAAAAATTTTTTAAAAGTATTTGATCAGATGACCCTCAATTCTTTCAAACAGGTCCACTTTTGATTCTAGTCCAATTTGACTATGAAAGGATTTAATTTCTATAATTAATCTAACCTGAACTTATTCCAATCAGATAAAAATAAATCCATTCTAAATATAAGGATAAGTTAAATCAAATTGACTCAATTGTGATAAATTAGAAAGATTTTAGAAGGAGAAAGTCAGGCTCAATCATGTGTTAGTATGATTACCTTGAACCTGATTGGATTTAATCAAAATCAGTCAAACTGGCTTAGCTTAATTGATAACATCCAGACCCAAACCCTTGTTTATGCGATCTAGTTAGATTTCATTCTATATAATAATGAGATATATCATGATTTCCATCATCGACATCATCGAAATATCTTTCGATGGACTAGAACTTTTTTTGATTCATATAATTAGAATGATTGATCATCAAAATTATCTTAATTGCTCTCAAAATCCACCAGTGATACCTAGCAGTATATGGTGGCAACCCATTAGAATTGAAAGCAAACCTCTCGGTATAGTTACCTCTGTGATTAAGTTCTTCTATCTTGAGCTCCCGATCAGATTAGGGTTAAGGTGAACTCGTCAAACCCTAATGTCTCATGTCATATGAATGTAATCATTCGATTCGAGTCCAATGTGAAAATCCTAAATAGAAACTCTTTCTATTACCTTCACTCTACCATGGCCATGGCTTATGGACTTGATTCTCATGATCATCATAGGGCTACTCCTCATCTACCGAGGTAGATAGATTCCATCTTGGTGCAATCCAGTTCCTACAATGAACATGCTATAGCCAACATACACCTCAGGATTCCATAATGGCTAGGAGACCGAGTTAATGGTGTAGTCAAACTATAACACCCTCAAGGTGAACTATCCGATGCACCTCAGGTCAAAGAATCCAGACACACCACTGCAGCATCGAGTCAGTCATTGATGAGAAGGTAGACTTCCCTAATGACTACTCGAGGTGGTCACGCTCAGTGCCCTCGTTCTCTAACGAGTACCTGTACTCTCGCTCCGTGTCTCCACACCATAGACTCAAGACTCATCTACTAAAGAGAAGCGATCATACACCAACCTTCCGGATCAATCACCATCCTCGTGATGATCCTATGGTCGAGGAGCTAGTTTATGAGTTAATAATGATTATTCATGTCTTAAATTTTCAACTCTTGAAAATATGAATTATCATTACCATTAACTCAAAGGATGTATCACAGACACTTTAAATACACATATGTGATAGAAAATAACCCATTTATTAATTTATAGTCAAAATTATAATTTTGCCCCTAGAAGTGTATTACAAGTGTCAGCCAATTCTGGCTTCTAGGGCACACATATCTAACAATCTCCCACTTGTCCTAAAGCCAATTGGCTACAAATCTAAGTCCCATCTTCTCAAGGTGGGCTTCGATCTTCTGCTGGCCCAATGGCTTTGTAAGTGGGTCTGCCACATTATCTGCGGAGTATCGACTCTCTTGACCTCGATGTAATCCTTCTCGTGATAATCGCGGATGAGGTGGTATCACCGCTCGATGTGCTTAGATTTTTTGTGAGACCTCAGCTCCTTAGCTAGGGCTATGGCACCATTATTGTCATAGTATAGAAGGATGGCATATGATGGCATCACTCCGAGCTCTGTAGTGAACTTCTTGTATTAGAATACCTCCTTCGCAGCTTTTGACGCAGTGATGTACTCTGCTTTCATGGTAAAATCTGCTATTACAGTCTACTTGAAACTCTTTCAGCTAACAGCACCACCATTGCACACAAACAGACTTTCAGATGTCGACTTTCGATCATCTATATTGAACATAAAATCTGAGTCTATATACCTCTAGACCTAGAGTTCTCCATTATCAAATACTAGAAACATATCCTTAGTCCTTCTTAAGTACTTAAGGATACATTTCATAGAAGTCCACTACTCTTCACCTGGATTCGACTAATACCTGCTCGTGATACTCACAGCATGGGCAATATCAGATCGTGTACTACTACAAAAATGATCTATAGCAGCATATACTATGGCAATGATTTTTGAAACCACTGCTATAGATCCTACGGTAGTAGTTTTCATTAACCGCTGCTATAGGTCGGACCTATGGTAGTGGTTAACGAAAATCGCTGCTGTAGGTTGGATTTATAGTAGCGGTTACAAAAAATCGCTATCATAGATCGACCTATAGTAGTGGTTCATTGTAACCACTGTTATAGGTTGGACCTATAGCAGTGGTTAGTAAAACCGCTGTCATAAGTTGGATCTATAGCAGCGGTTAGAAGGAACCGCTGCTATAAGCTTATTTATGGTAATGGTTAATTGTAACCACTATCATATATATATATATTTTTAAATATTATATAATTTTAAAATTTAATGTCCATCTTCACTGTTCACTATCTAAATAATTATCATTAGAGTGCCATCATAAAAGATCACCTCGATCCAATGGCCCTAGCTTTATCGATAAAAAAAATTTGATTTCGACGATCACAAATGATGATGCGATGATCTGACAGATGAAAACCTTCGATGGATCTGAAAACCTGCAACGATAACCTCGGTGATGTTTGTAGCATACTATCAAACTTTTACTTCAATCAAATATCGTTATCTTGGTCAATTTAGTAAAGGTTAGTTTCAACCGTTAAATGATAAACGAGTGATCAAAGGATCAAACGGTATCCGATTATGAGATAATTTTTTATAAATGATCTTGACTACTACTTTAATCATTTTTTATGGTGGTGATTATAAAATTCAACTCGTGAGATGAAGAATGATCTAAAACTATACGTCTCTTGATAACTATTATGAAACTTTACTGGTTGTTATGCTCGTGCTTTTGCAATATCTGCTTAACATGAACAGTTTATATGAAAATGATTTGAATTTTACTATCATCGCCATATAAAATATTTAAAATTATAACAAAGATCATTTAACTAAAAAATTATCTCATAATCGAATGCCATTTAACCCTTTGATCGCTTATTTCTAATTTAACGGTCGAAATTATTTCGTACTAAATTAACCATGATAACGATATCCGATTAAAGTAAAATTTTGATAGTATGCTACAAACATCATCAAGATCATCGTTGCAGGTTTTTGAATTCATCGGAGGTCTCCATCTATCTAATCATTGCATCATCATTCGTGATCATCGAAATCAATTTTTTTTAATTGACGAAGTTAGGGCCATCGAATCGAGGTGATCTTTTGCGATGACACTCTAATGATAATTATTTAGATAATGAATGATAAACATAGACATTAAATTTTAAAATTATTTAATATTTAAAAAAAATTAAAAAAATTATTTTCAACCTACGATAGTAGTTATCAAAAATCGCTGCTATAAATCTACAGCAGTGATTATAGAACCACTGCTGTATATCTATGGCAACAATTTTGGATAACCACTATCGTAGATCTATGGTAGCGGTTCGATAACCATTGCCATAGGTTAGGTTAAAAAATTTTAATTTTTTTCTGCTTTCCTCCCATGTGCGCTCGATCTCTCTCTCTCTCTATCTCTCCCTCTCCTCTCCATCATTGATAATGCTTCTTCCCCCCAACCGATGCCGCCCCTCCTTCCCCCTCAGTCGATGCCATCCCTCCTTCCCCCTCCCCCTCTAGCCCTCCATCCCCGATCGCCCCTCCCCGCCACCCACCACCCCTACCTAGTCCCCACCCCCTACCCTCCCCCATCGCCCTTCCTTCCCCCCTCCCGGCCGCTCCTCCCTGCCCACCCACCACCCACCTAGCCCCCACCCCCCACCCTCCCTGGCCTCCTCCAGCCCCCAACTCCCGATCGCCCATCCCCACCACCCCCAACCCGGCCCCTCCACCACCCCCGCCCAGCCGCCCTCCTTCCCCCCATCCCCGGCCGCTCCTCCCCACCACCCCACCCAGCCCCTCCCACCCTCCCCCGGGCCGCCCCTCTTCCCCCATCCCCGACCGTCGCTCCCTGCCACCTTGCCACCCCCCTAGTCCCCCATCTTCGATCGCCCTCCCGCCACACACCCAACCCCCACTTCCCCCTGGCCGCCTCTCCTTCCCCCATCCCTAGCCGACCCTCCTCGCCACCCTCGTGCCCCCACCCCCCAGCCCCATCCCGGCCGCCCGTCCCCGCACCCCAGCCCCCATCCTCGGCCGCCCTCCCCACCAACCCCCGGCCCCCCCACCCCACACTCCCCCTCTCAGTCATCGACCCTTCCATCACTATGCCTCCTGGGCCTCCTCATCATTATGCCCCCTTCCTAGCCCCCATCCCCAATCGCGCTACTCTCTCTCTCTCTCTTTTCTCTTTCTCTTTCTTCTCTATCTCACTATCTTACCTTTGTTTCATAGATTACCTTTAGAACCATCATTCTCCTCTAGCATCATCGCTGGCGACCCTCGGAGCTTTCGGTGCGATCCACTCTCTATAACCATAGGTATATATATATTTTAATTTTATAGTATTATTTATTAATCATGTATATTTATAATAATTTATAAAATATTTATAAAAAATATTATAAATATTTATTATAAATATTATAATTATCTGTATGCCATAGTTTTTAGGCTGTGTCATAGTGGTAGCCTTGGGCTGTGCCATGTTGGCGGCTGTGGACTAGATCTGTCAATGGATTGAATTTAGATCAAAATCTGGATATTCAAATCCAGACCCAATTTTAATTACTAATATTGGATCCAAATCCGAATACCCAACGGATCTATACTTGAAGTACCAGATCCAGATCCTAATGGATTCTGAAAAGTCGGACCTGATTTTGGCTTCTAAAACTAAGAAACAAAGAGACTGATAGATTGAGAGAGGGAGGGCCGGTTGCTCACCGACCATCGGTAGGAAAAATCGAGGGAGGGAGGGGGTCTGGCCTCGCCACCATTATCGATGAGGGAGATCGAGAGAGGGAGAGAGGAAGGGAGGGATCCACCTTGCATCATCATTGGGAGGGAGAGGGTCCGGCCTCGCTACCATCATTAGGAGGGAGAGAGTCCAACCTTGCGATGAGGGAGATCGAGAGAGGAAGAAGTGGGAGATCGAGAGAGCGAGAGAGGAAGGGAGAGGGTTTGGCCTTACCAGCATCACTGGGAGGGATGGGGTCCGACCTTGCCGCGAGGAAGATCAAGAGTGAAAGAGAGGGAGGGAGGTCCGGTCTCGTTGGCAATAAGATCGGAGGGAGAGAGGAAGACCGAGAGATGAAAAAGTTGAAAGGAAATGGTTTGGCCTCGCCGCCATCACCGGCAAGAGAGATCGAGAGAGGGAGAGAGGGAGTGATCGAGGAGATGGCACACAGCTGAGCTAGCTCGGATACGTAGTCGAGTTGGCTCGAGCCATGATCAAGTCAGTTGGGAGAAAATCTGAGCAAAATGTCTTAGGCACGGAGCCAACTATCTTAGGCACGGAGCTGGTTCGGCTTCTAAGCGAATAGAATTTGATATGTCTCTCTGAGGTTCCAACTTTAAGTCCTAAGGTGCCACCATCATCTACTTTGTTCTTCTTTCAGGTTTCTGGATTAACACCAAAATTTGTGCAAGAGATCGGATCTACGAGTGTTGTTCATCCTTAATTATTTATGAATGTAATTCATGTTATAGAATTTATTGCATAACATTTTCTGGATGTTTATATCTTGTTGCTTTTGTTTAATGCATTGTATAATGATAGATCTGCCAATTAATTAGTGTATATATTAGAGACTATTTATTGATGCTATACTAATATTATTGTTCAATATGTTATATTGATTAATGTTCATTAACGTTGTAGGTCATGATGGCACTGAAATGCCATCTAACTTTCACCCCTATCCCTCGATAGGTTATGCGCAGTTCAACATCCGAGGAGCAGTCGAAGCATACTCCATCCACCTCAACATCGACTGCTCAAGAACCTCTACCACCGACATCTACTCCATCGATAATATCTACTCCACCGACGGTATCTACTCCACCAGCAGCGGAGCCTCTACCGTCGTCCATATCCGAGACACATGCTACTACGCAGGCATCTAAGTGTACATTTTTATTATATTAGCACAACTTTATTTTTTATATAGTATTTGTACACATATATTTGCATAACATATTTACATTATAGGTGCATCATTCAGCCGGATATTTTGCGGTCCCACACATGTGGAACCGCCAGCATCAAGTGATGGTATATTATGATGCGGAGAGAAGGCCGATAGGAAAGATTGCATAGGAGATGCATTCTTTTTTTGGAGTGCTTGTGAGACGGTCGGACATCATGCCCGTAGAGCCCAGAGACTGGCATTTGATGGATGCTACCATCAGGGACTGGGTATGGCAGGAGATATAGGTAAGTACGTGCATCTTAATTATATTTATATATTTTATATATTTACACTATATATATTTGATTAGAATAATTTTGTAACTAATTTTTGATAACTTTGTATAGAGGAGGTATGACTTTTTTGATCATAAGAGGGCTTGAGATGCCCGACTGAGAAAGATCGGAGAGTTGTACCGGAGTTACAAGGTCAAGCTCCACAACGGATGGCTCGAGCACCAATGAGACAATCTGGAGGAGCTTGTTCCTGGATATAGGACTATCCTCCGAGTCAGTGGAAGAGGATGGTTAGACACTGGAGGAGCCAAAAGTTCAAAATAAAATTTCTAACTTTTAAATTTTTTAATACACTTAAAATTTTATTTAAATATTTATTATTTATTTGAATACTTGTTAGGCTATCTTCCATCACAATCGGAAGAACCGTGCAGCCCAAGAGTATACGCACACTCTAGGCTGCGAGCTTATGGCCAGTCGTATACATAGAGAGGTAATTAATTCTAAATCTTACTAGATAAATTAAATTTATATTTTTTATCATCTTTTTGATAAATTTATTCTTTGTTATAGTTGATGAGAGATGGAGTGATGCCCAGCCATAGCGAGATCTTTCGATCCAATCGCATGGACAAGATGGGCAGGCCAACGAACGCCACGATCGAACGTATTTTTATAAGTATTAAATATATTAATATATATGATTAATATTATAGTATTTATTATAAAATTTTATTTTAATTTATAATTACAAAATTAGTTAGATGTGCTCGCGAGCGAGGGCCTGGATACCTCTAGGTCTCATGACCATCTGTCTCAGATCTTGGGGCTTGAGCACTCTGGAAGGATCCGATGTAGGCCCAGACACACGCCGACGAGCTACTGGTCTGAGGCAAGCATCTCCTTATAGATTTTCGATATCGTCAGTCGCGAGGAGATTGAGGAGGCATTGGCATGGACAGATCATGCTGCGACATGGGCAGATCGGGCTAAGAAGCGCGTATCTCATCTGGAGGGCATCGTGAGAGACATGATGTCGATACTTAGCTCGCATTTTGGAATCATGGGCTTCGAGAATATGTTGGCCTGCATTTTAGCTCCAGCTCTAGCTCCAGCACCAGCATTAGCTCCAGCTTCGACTCCGGATGACAACGACGATGACGACGATATAGATTTAGGAAACTTTTGATGTATTTTATTTTTTTTAAAAAAATATTATAATAAATTTTATTTAATAATAAAATTTTAGCATTTTGGAATAATTTTTATGTTTATTATATTTTCTTATATTATATATCTATATTTATCAGATAAAATATATAAAAAAATAAAAAAAATTACTTTTTTAATTATTCAAGATCTACGATAATGATTTTATAACTGCTGCCATATCCGTGTCAACCGCTGCCATAGATTCTTGGTGTAAATGATATCAACTGCTGCATTAGACCTATGGCAGTGGTTAAAAAATCGCTGCTATAGGTAACCTATGGCAGCGGTTACATAATCATTATTGTAGGTCGATCTATTATAGCGGTTTATAAGCTGCTGTAATAGGCTATTTATGGTAGCGATTCAAATAACTGTTATCATTGATCTACGACGATAGCTGCAGTAGCAATGGTTAAATAATGGCTACAGTAGCAGCGATTAAATAACCACTGTCATAATCTATGAGAGTAATTTTTTGGGCTGTGGTAGTGGTTACGAACCACTATCGTAGCCCTTTTTTTGTAGTAGTATAGCATACATGAGACTTCCTATTGCTGAAGCATAAGGGATCTTGCTCATGCATTCAATTTTCTCAGATATGTTGGGACACATCTTCTTAGAGAGATGAATGCCATGTCTGAAGGACACTAATCCCCTCTTGAAGTTTTTCATACTAAACCTCTTTAGCAGCTCCTCTATGTACATCTTCTGTGAGAGATCCAGCATTCTATTTGGTCTATCTCTATAGACCTTAATTCCTAGAATAAAGGATGCCTCTCCTAGGTTTTTCATGGAAAATTCTTTAGACAATCACATTTTGACTGTAGTCAACATGGGAATATCATTCTCAATTAGAAGAATGTTATCCACGTACAGTATGAGAAAGACAACAGCGCTCCCACTGACCTTTTTGAAAATACAAGGCTCCTCTTTATTCTTGATAAATCTAAATAATTTGATCACATCATTGAAACGAGCATTCCAGCTCCAAAATGCTTGCTTAAGTCCATATATGCATCTTTGTAGCTTGCAGACCTTGTGATCAGTATCACTGGATGTGAAACCCAGCGACTATTCTAAATAGATATCTTCCTTAAGATATCCATTTAAGAATGCCATTTTCACGTCCATCTATCATATTTTATAATCAAAATAGGCTGCAATAGTAAGCAATGTGTGGATGGATTTGAGCATGGCTACTAACAAAAAAGTATCCTGATAGTTAATGCCTTCGCGCTGACTATGCTCTTTTGCTACAAGCCTTGCTTTGAATGTCTCTACATTCCCAATGACACCTATCTTTCTCTTGAAGATCCATTTACATCCAATAGGTACCATACCTTCAGGTGGATCAACCAAGGTTTAGACTTGGTTCCAGTGCATTGAGTCAATCTCTGACTTCATTGCCTCTAACCATTTTTCGGAGTCGATATCTGATATCGCCTCATCATAGATTTTGGGATCATCACCATGAACCCATTTTTCTATGAGGAATATTTTCTCTACATCCTCTGAAATAGTACCTAAGTACCTTTCAGGAAGATGAAAAATTCTTTCTGATCTACGAGGTGGACGAGGTAGTGATTGGACTGGCTCAATCTGATTGGATCCATAGGTTCCTTGGCTTGTGGCTCTTGGGAGACTTTCTTCTCGAGCCTAATCTATCTTTCGATGCCATTATCTTGAATAAACTATTTTTCAAGAAAGATGGCATGTTGACTCACAATCATATTATGATCTTCTGAGAGATAGAAAAAATATCTTAATGACTCTTTAGGATATCCAATAAATCAAGCTCTAAAGAACCTAGACTCTAATTTATCCATCTGTTGTCTCTTGACATAGGCTGGGTAACCCCAAATTTTGAGATAACTTAGACTTGGTTTCTTATCATGCCATATCTCATACGATGTAGTAGAAACAGTTTTAGATGGAACCTTATTCAATAGATATATAGCACTCAATAGACTATGTCCCCAAAGAAACTTAGAAAGATCTGTGAAGCTCATCATGAATCGAACCTTATCTAATAGGATCCGATTTCTTCATTCTGAAATCCCGTTGAGTTGAGGCATTCCAAGTGGAGTCCATTGTGAGACTATGCCATTGTCCTTAAGATAGTCTAAGAATTTTTGACTAAGGTATTCGCCTCCTAGATCTGATCAAAGAATCTTAATGAATTTTTCTATTTATTTTTCTACTTCGAGTCTGAATTCCTTGAACTTTTTAAAAACTTTAGACTTATGTCATATCAAATACACATATCCGTACCGAGATAAATCATCGACAAAGGTGATGAAGTAGATGTAATTGCCCTTGGCTGGCACATCAAATGGGCCGCATACATCAATATGTACTAGGGCAAGCAGGTCTGTGGCCCTTTCTCCATATCCCACAAAAAAAAACTTGATCATTTTGCCATGAAGGCATGATTCACAAGTTGGATATGACTCAAAAGTCAACAGACTCAATAGCTCGGATTTCTCCAATTTGTTAACCGTGTCTTCAGCTATATGACCTAGCCTAAGGTGCCAAAGATACCTATCGTTTAGACTATCCTTAGGTCGCTTTGATCCTATGGCATTCATGTTTTGCTCGATATTAAAAATAGAAATATCAATATGTAATTGATAGAGACCATTTATAAGAAAACCACCTGCAATTTTATTTTTTTCATAAAGAATATTATAATGGTCCTTAAGAAAACTAATTACATAGCCTCCCAGTGCTAAACATGAAATAGAAATTAAAAATCTGCTTGCTGTAGGCACATAAAAATAGTCCTTAAGTACTAAGTCTAATCCTGACAGTAATCATAGAGGGTAGGTTTCCATGGTTATAGCAGCAACTCTTGCTCCGTTCTCGATGCATAGGATCATTTCACCATCCCTCAGCCTCTTGCTATCCTTAAGACCCTGCATAGAAGTGCACAAGTGAGCACTAGAATCAGAGTCAAGCATCCAACTAGATGCAGAAGAAATCATAAGATTAGATTCTATAATGAGCATACCTCTAGAAGGACCTACCTCCTTCTTGTTCTTCAGATTGGTCAGATAAAGAGGATAGTTCCGCTTCCAATGGTCATCAGTGTTGCAATGAAAATATTTTTCTTTATCAGTGACCTTCTTCTTTAGCTCTACCTTCTTCTTCTTCTCATCATTTACCTTCTGCTTCTTCGAGGACTTCTTCTTCTTTCCAAAAGACTTTCTCTTGAAAGAAGTTTACTCCACAGTAAGTACTGAGTCTTTAGAACTTTTCATAGAAAGCTCAGCAGTAACCAGCATATTCATGAGCTCAGCCAAGGTATTCTAAAGTTTATGCATATGGTAATTCATGATGAACTACTCATACGCATCAGTCAAGGACTGTAGAATTATGTCAGTCTGCAGATCTTGATCTAACTTGATACCGAGCTTCTCAAGCTCTTCCAAGTCCTTGATCATCATTAGACAATGATCTTGGACTGACTGTCCATCACATATTTCAATCTTAAAAAGTCTTTTAGTGACTTAATATTTGGCTGTGCGACTCTATTCACCAAACAACTCTTGTAGGTGAGCCAACATTTGACGACTAGTCTTAATATCTTCATATTAGTACTGGAGCTCATCAGATATCGAGCCCAATATGTAATACCTGGCTTTGTTATCTTCATCCATCCACTTCTCGAGAGATGCTCTTTGATCAGCGGATGGATAGGCTGATAAGGTGGGAGGATCTTGTTCCAACACATGAGTCAACTTCTTGCAACCCAAAATAATTATGAAGTTCTAGAGTCAATCCTTGTAGTTAGATCTGGTCAGTCTATGAGTGTTTAGGATACGGGCTAATGGATTGGACGCAGACATTTTTCTATAGAGAGTCAAAGTTTCTAGTTAGATTTTATAATTAGACATAAATAATTTATTTAAAAATTTTATTTTTAAATAAATTATGTTTTCACTATTTACTCAGATCCCTATACTTTCTTGGCAGAGATACGAAAATCTTCACGATTATAGATTTTTAGTGGGTGGTGCGGTCCCACCAACTGACTCACCATCTCATCTAATAATTATTGATGATGGGTCAATCGATAAGTGGATAACTCTTGTTCAATGATTCTCTAATCACGGTGCACTCAAACTTGATATCTAATTCATGAATCTCACCATGTCTGAAATATTGATCTACTCCTTAGTTAAGTCAGATCCACCATTTGCATAGATTGGATTCCTGATTGGGTCCCTCATCATATCCAAAATATTGAGCCCAACTCATCCTCCAACCCGTAGCATCCAATACCGAATAGACATGGTTGCATCTTTTCGGTGCAATTGAACCACTATATCCAATCGTGAACAATCAACCCTGGAAAGGGCCCGCATATCTACAATGGTGGAAGATCTTAGATTTAATATTTTCTTAGGAAGATTTAATTTAGGTCTCTTTAAACTTGACTTGATTTAGTCATAACAATTATGACTAACCTAGTGGCATAGGTTGGCTCGAATTATTAGCCACCTCAAATCAGAATTGGATCGACATAAATGGCCAGATAAGTAAGATCGATAGAAGGGATATGCCATTAACTCGATAAAAAATACATTCAGATCGAGTAGCTCCCAATTAAAAATCAGTCGTTCGTATCTACCAAACTTACCTTAGACACTAAATTATCGAATCTGAATCAATTGAATTAGCCTACAATCCAGGCTCGAACCGCGAAGCCAAATTAAGTCTTGATTTGATCGAGTCACATCTCAATATGATTCGATCTTGATCCAGACTTAATCCTATTAGGCTGATCAAATCTAAGCATTCTTTGATCCCACCTAACCAACTCTTGATTCGATTTGATCAACCACTAGACCTAATTAAGCTACCCAAGTCCGAACCTAATTTTATGAATATATCTTAGATTTAAAAATTTATAATTTTAGATCTAATTAATTTTATAATCTTAATTTTTAATTAAGTTTTGGATTTATGGACAAAATATGTAATAGGAATTTTAGAATTTCAGGATCTAGAATTTTATTGAAAAATAAGTTTTGATTTCTGATTAAGGATGAATGCGCAGCACTTCTACACGCCATAAGAATATCCCATCAAATGAAAGGAGAGAGCCTTTAAATCCTACTTTATTCTTATAATCGGATGGTCATGAAAAACTCCTTAATCAGAAATATAATTTTTTAACTACAAAACTAGTTAGATCATATATCACATATAAAATAATTTAACTAATACATGTCCTGCATACATCTCATGTATCATCAATATGCATACTTTCAAATCTAAAATATTACATATTAAATCTAAAAAATAAAATTTTAAATTTGATCTTATCAAAATTAAAACTATTCTAGACATCTTATAGAACTATTCTATGACTAGTCTAAGCATGCATCTTTCATATCTCATATGAATAAATCAAAAATTAAAAATTTTATTTTTTATTTTTAGTTTTGATTACAGTAATTATAATATTAAAAAAATAAAAATTAAATAGATTTAAAATTATATTTAATTAAATTAAATACATGATCATACTAGACTACATATAGAACTATTTTATACCTAGTCTAGTCATGCATCTCATAAATATTAGATCTAAATTATTTAATTTTTAATTTTTTGATTTTAGATCTAATCACATCTGATATAATATCTAAAATTTTTTAATATTAGATTATAAATAAAAATAAAATTAGATCTAAGGTAGATCCGAAGAACTACTAATGCAGCTCTGATACCAGTTAAAGAAAAAATAATATTTTTCACCGTAGGATCGTGTAGATCTAATCAAATCTGAGAGAGATCTTTCTAAAAATTTCTAGATGATTTGATTAGATCTAAGAGTTCTTAAATCTAATCATGGTGATCAGATATTAAAAATTAAAAATTAAAAATAAATTAGATTTAATTTAAAGTACTTAATTGGGTAATCTAATTATCCTATAATGATCCTATTGATTTTTGAGGTTCTGGAAGGAGTCACACATGCGCCTGACCTCTACCGATCTACTCAGGCAAGATCTGAATATTTTCTTCTCATGAACTTTTTTTCTAAAAATCAGATTTAGATCTGATCCGAAGAACCTTCAAAATTATTTCTGAAGGCAGCCCGTCCATCACACGAATATCATTGCATAAATCCTAAATATTGTGCCAAAAACATTAGACCTTCTTCTCAAACTTGTGCCTAACATTTTAGGCTTGTAGAAAAGAAGAAGAGAGAGGATAGAGGGGGCATAGGATATCAGGGATGGCAGATTTTGGGTGTGGAGAATTATTTCTTGTGTTGAATTCACTTCGACATGAGAAAGGCTTTTATGTCCAATGCCTACTTAGAGTACCTTTTGACAAAAATAACTTATTTATTTTATCATTAGGACTCTAGGACTTATTCTTCATAAAAATCCATAAGATCTCATCAATTGTTTTCACCAAAACTGATTCAAAAAGATATCAGCATGAGTAGATAAGGAAGAGTCCACTGTACCTAGGACTCTTCCCTCAAGAGTTTGATCCAAATCAAACTCTATCATAACTTAGTCTAGATAATTTTAAAAATCATAAAATTTGGAACATCTAATGCGTAACTCATGCTTTACTACATATCCAAAAATTAGATCAAAATAATTTTTAGAGAATTTTCTAAAAGCATCTGATAAGGTAACCCTCAATTCTCTCCAATAGGTCAACTTTTGACCCTAGTCCAATTTGACTATGAATGAATTTAATTTCTATAATTAATCTGATATGGACTTATTCTACTTAGATGAAAATAAATCCATTCTAAATACAAAAATGAGTTAAATTAAATTTGACTTAGTTGCGATGAATCAAAAAGATTTTAGAAGGAAAAAGTCAGGCTCAATCATGTGTTAACATGATTACCTTGAACCTGATTGGATTTAATCCAAATCGATCAAATTGGCTTAGCTCAATTGATGACATCCAGACCTAAACTATTATTTATATAATTTAGTTAGGTTTAATTCTATATAATAATGAGATATGTTGCGATCTCTATCATCGACATCATTGAAATACCTTTTGATGGACAAGAACTTTTTTGAATCATACAATTAGAATGATTGATTATCAAAATCATCCTAATTGCTCTCAAAATTTACTAGTGACACCCAGTAGTATATAATGGCAATCCATCAAAACAAAAAGTGAACCTCTTGATACAGTTACCTGTGTGATTGGGTTCTTCTATCTTGAGCTCCGACAGGATTAGGGTTAAGATGAACTCGTCAAACCCAATGTCTATCATATAAATTAATCATTCGATTCGAGTCCAATGTGAAATCCTAATAGAAACTCTTTCTATCATCTTCACTCTATCATGGCCATGGGCTTATGGACTCAATCTCATGATTATCATAGGGCTACTCCTCATCTACTGAGGTAGATAGATTTTCTATTGGTGCAATCCAATTCCTACAATGAACTTGCTATAACCAACATACACCTCAGGATTTCGAATGGCTACAAGATCGATTTATGGTGTAGTCAAACTATAACACCCTCAAGGTAAACTGTTGATACAGCTTAAGTCAAAGAATCAGATACACCACTGCAATATCGAGTTAGTCATCGATAAGAAGGTAGACTTCTTTATGACTACACGAGATGGTCATGCTCGGTGCCCTCATTCTCTAACGAGTATCTATACCCTTACTTCAGTATCTCCATACCATAGATTTAAGACATGTCTATCCTAAGAAAGTGATCGTACACCAATCTTTTGAATCGATCACCATCCTCATGATGATTCTACGGTCGGGAGTAGTTTATGAGTTAATTATGAAAATTCATATCTTAAATTTTTAACTCTTGAAAATATGAATTATCATTATCATTAACTTAAAGGATGTATCACAGACACTTTTAAATACACACTATGATAGAAAATAATCTATTTATTAATTTATAATCAAAATTAAAAAAATTATCCTTACAAGTGTATTACAAGTAATAGCCAATCTAGCTTCTAGGGCCCATATCTAACACGGCCTACCCAACTCTAAGCTCTCCATCTTAACATGAGTAGTTCATCTATATGTGTAGAAGCTGCATCCGAGCTCTAGCACACAAAACTTAACTGCCTACAAGTCGAGATAAAGGATAGCCCCGCTCCATAATAAATTTTGTTCTAAACTCCATGTAGTCTGAATGGCTCACTAACGTTCTATTATAGCTATCACTATTATTCTATTATATGCTCCACCTATATAAAGGATCCTTCAGATATATTTTCTCTCTAAGCTCTCATCTTTTTTCTAATTCTCTTGAGTACTTTATTCTTATTGGTCAGAAAGCTAACTTAAGCATCGGAGGATCCTACCAAAGCCACCCACCTCCGATCTAGACTTCTTCTTATAGGTCCCGTCGGTGGCCTCATCTCCATCCACTCCAGTGACTCTGGCACCAACACTATTTTCTGCACCAACAGGTTTAGATTTGTAAATTTTTTGAGATCATAAACCAATAATTCATGCACCTTGAACCTAATCTAAAATTTAGGTTTTGAATGAGGGTATGGGTTGAACAAATTAGGTCTAATGATTGACTATAATTAGATTCATTGATTAAATCAGGTTAAAACCCTAGTTAATTTTGAGCTATTTAGTGAACCCAATCAATAGTTGATTTGGATTAGGTCAAAAGGGCTCAAAATTGATTTTAGTTGTAGTTGATCACATCAATTCACATTTGATATAAGTCGATTAACTCAACCAAATTTGGCTCAGTGGATCGAGCTCGAGTAGCTAGGCTGACCTATTTAATTCTGATTGACCAATTGGTGTCTAAGATAAGTTTGACATTTTTTATTGATAATTTTTAATTGGGAGCATGCTTACCTGACCAAGTCATTAGTGTCTAAGGCAAGCATCAACAGACCCTCCCACCAATCTCACTTACCTAGCCAAATTGATTGATTAAGTTTTGAATAAGGTTGCTTAGTCATTTAAGTTTACCCATGCTGACTAGGTTAGATCAGACATGAGATGCACTGACCTAAACCAGGTTAGATCAGACATGAGATGTGCTGACCCAAACTAGGTTAATTAGACATGAGATGTGCTGACCCAAACTAGGTTAGTCAGATATAAAATGTGCTGACCTTAATGAAACCAGTCATTTACATGAGATGTAAGTAACTATGTAGAAGAGACCTAAATAAAATCTTCTTAATAATATTAAGTCGAGGGGTCTTCCATCATTATAGAGTACCGTGCTCTTTTCGATATTGATTGTTTTCAGTTGGATACAATGGTTCAATTGCATTAGGGAAGAAGCAACCACTCTATTATTGTAGGGTAAAGATAGGGTTGGATCCAAGATTTGTTAGGTAAGGGTCCAATGATGGCTTCACTCATGCCAATGGTGGGTCTGACTAAGAAATAAGACCAAAATCTGTCAGGTGAGATCTCATGACTTAGAGATCAGGTCTACTATAATTTGCATGAGATGCATTGGATAAGAGTTATCCACCCATTTGTTGACATATTTACCAAGATCTATAAGATGAGGTAGTGTACCAATCAGTGGGACTACAGTATCCACTAGAAATTCTAGTAGCATAGAGGTTTCCGTTTCCCAAGCTGAGTGTTTGGATTCAAAAAAATAGTGAGAGTCTAATTTATTTCTTAAAGTTCCCAGAACAAAATTTTAAAATCTAGTATAAACATCTAATTAAAATTCTATTTTTTCTTCAATTCATAACTCAGCTTCAAACCCTAGCCCGATTAGAGTCCCACTTGACTGAGACTCTGTTAAATTGCAACTTACTAACAGCTAGTAAGGAGGAACATCTAGAGTCTCATTGGATTGGATCTCTAAGACCGGATTACTAGAGTCCTACTAGACTGAGACTCTCTCAAATTGCAATAGTTGCTAAATCATTTGATTTGATCAAATAATGGGATTGAGTCCTGATCAAGTTAAATCAGATTTAATTTGATTAGAGTTTGAGTTTGACTCAAATTAGGTTTCATTAGTCTAATAGGATTGGACTCAATAAGTGTTTGACTTGTTTTGAAATCCAAACCTAATTGGATTAGACCAAGTCTAAGATACAACCAATTGACCAAGAAGAACTATAAAAAACTGGCTTGGGACTTTAGAATGGTTCTAAACTCTAAAAAGGGTTAAGGTATGTTCTAGACCTGGATTCTCTTATATTACCAACCCATCCAACCATTGAAATGTTCAGTTCTTTATAAACAAATGGATGATGGTAATTAGATTAGGCGTTATATCTTGGCCTTAGTGCCAACATGAGGATATCAAGAATTCAGGGCTATGATAACTCACCTATAATAGTTGTGTGATGAGTAGAGCCTGACTATATATTGAGTAGTCCATCCATAATCATTTTTGATAATGGTTAAGGACCTAAATGAGCTTTAGAAGCTTAAGATGATCATGCGTAAGGAACTCAAGTGGATTTCATCCAACAGCCCCTTAATAGTTCATTTGGTCAATTTATAGTAAACTATTATATGAATGATAATGATAGCATATTATCAAAATTGCTAAATATATTGGTAATCACTAAGGAGACCTTGAAAAGTTCAAGGAGCTGTGTTCTTATTATGAAAAATCTGGTTCTAGGAGAGAGTCTCTTAGAACAACAGGACTATGGAAGAATGAGCCAAGGAAGGATCTTCTCAAGGAGAAGGTGTCAAGCAAGAAAATGAGTTTTCGCTGCGGTACTGATGGCACTCTATGAGAATTATCCTTCTACCTGGATAGCCTAAAGAAGAAGGATGACACACGTTATGAAGGTATGTCATATCTATTTACATGATGATGTATTCAGACAATGAGTGTGCCATAGGATCTAAGAGATCTACGGATGAAATAAACCTAAGTATATATGGTACCTCAGATAAGGTCATTTTGATGAGGATAGGATATACATACTTGGAAAGGAGTTGTCTCCTTGATACATGAATTTTGAGTTTATGGATCCTGCCCTTAAGGAAAATTGACCAAAATACCTCTTATGGGATATGAGGAGAGGACCACTACATATAGACCCATTTGATGGAAAATTCCTTAAGGTTCTTTGATTGGATCAAAGAGGTAAATATCTTAATGAAAATCTTGAGTTGATCTCATGAAAATGGCATAGTCTCATAGTGAACTTCTCATGGAATGCCTCAACTCCATATGGGGTGTCCGATACGAGGATTAGGATATTATTGGATATGATCCGATCTATAATCAGGTTCTCTCACTAATCCTTACTTCTTAAGGGACATACTTTAATATATTGAATAGGATACTAATTATACTTTATTGTGGACCACAATATGATTGTGATCCATCATACCATATTCTGAGATAATAGTTTATCCAAGATGGTGGTACTAGGAGGATATTGAAACCTATTCATTCTAAGCCAGTTTTCCACCTCTAGTAGAGTCTCCCATCCTTTTGAAAGATAGTTATGCTTTTAGTAGATGTAGAAGAAGTGTTCCTTGTGGGAGATAAGGATCAAGAAGTTGATCCTAAGATCTATGATGAGGTGATGTATAACATTGATTTCGAGAAATGAATGAAAGCAATAAAGTCAAAGATTGACTTGATACTTTCCAACCAAATCTCACCGTAGTGGATCCATCAGAGGGTATTATATCTATTAAGTGTTTATGGATCTACAAAAGGAAATTACATGTAGATGGATGTGAAAACTATTTTCTTAATTGATATCTTGGGAAGATATCTATATGGAGCAGCCTTATGGATTTCACTTCAGGTGATGGAGATCACGAAATCTACAAGCAACATGGACCCATTATTGGATTAATGCAAGCATCTCGGAATTGGATTAATGTAATCAAATAGTTTGATTTCATCAAAAGCAAGGAGAAACCTTGAGCTTTCAAAAGGATCAGTGGGAGGATGAGATTCTCCTAATTGGAAAGGCCATTTTCATGCTGACTTCGGTCAAGGGTTGGTTGTCTAAAGTGTCCTCTATAAAAATCTAAAGAAAGCATCTAGATATGAAGGTCTGTAGAGATAGATCTGATAAGATGCTAGGATTTCACAAAGAAAAGTACATAAAAGAGGTGCTAAAAAGATTCAACATGGAAACTCCAAGAGGGATTTTGTCCCTTGGACATGGCATTAGTCTCTTTGAGAAAATATATTCTAGCACATATGAGGAGATTCACCTCATGAGCTTGAACCCTTGCCCTTCGGCTAAAGGGAGCCTCATAAAAGTCATGCTATGTGCTCGATTTGATCTTGCTATGAGTGTCACGAGCAGACATCAGTCGTATTCAGATGTATGATACTGGATAGCTATGAAGAATATCCTTTAATACTTGAGAAGCACTAAGAATTTGTTCTTGATTTTTGGAGGAGGATTTTGAGTTGTAGGTTTTATAGGTACACATGCTCAAATTTTATGTTTGACACTGATTATAAAGAGTCTAGATCAGGATGTGTGCAATGTACGGATTGGTAGATTCGAAGAGTTCCAAATAACCAATTATTGTAAGAAGCTGATTTAGTGACCATTTCTCAAGGTGCTAGGTAAGATCTTCTGGTCCAAGTAACTTTGTTGCAATTTGATGTAATGAGATGTCATCATAGTAACAATGTTGGCATCATAGCTCTTTGCTTATGGAGCCTGGGTCTCACTAGATACCCAGCATATGGAAAAGAAGACTTTAAATAATACGCAGTTATCTCGACATGGAAGATGTCAAGATGAAGAGAGTAGATCCCAAGGAAACATGATGGACTCACTGACTAATTCATTTAGCTAGCTGAAGATTGAAGTCCATCTTGAGAAGATGGGATTTAGGTTTGGAGTAGATTGACTTTAGTCAAGTGAAAGATTGTTAGATATATGATCTAGAAAGTTAATTATTAGCTGATACATTATAATTTTTTAGAACATAAGTTTGTACTTGATTTATTGAAATCTAATTTATGGATAATTATTTTCATTCTAGAGTAATGTATCCTAGAAATGTCCAAGAAATTAATGGTTAATGATATATATTCTTAAGAGTTGAGAATTTAAGATATGTGTCATTATAGATTAATTTCTAAATATTCCCAGTCGGTGATCATCATGGGGACGGTGATTGATCCAACTAGACTGGTGTATGGATCGCTTTTCTTTTGGATAGATAGATCTTGAGTCTATAGTATGGAAACACTGAAGTAAGAGTGCAGGTGGTTGATAGAGATCAATGGTACTGAGCATAACCAAGAATGAGAAGTCACTTAGATGTTTACTTACTTGTTAGTGACATCTCGATACTGTAGTTATGTGAGTGATTCTATGATTTGCGATGCCTCGACTGCTTATAATGGGATTACTATAGTTTAACTATACATAAACATGGTCTCTAATCATATGGATCCTTATAGTGGATGTTGGCTATACTAGGTTCACTGTAAAAAATAAGATGTGTACTTATAGGGGATCTATCGATCTCAGTAGTTGAGTAGTGATGGAGATCATAATATATCTCACTATCAGATAAAATAGAATCTGAAAGCTCATACACAAAAGAAGTATATCCTAATCAACGGCTTGGATTACAATCAAATTATCAATTGGATTGATTATTTGAATTTAAAAACTACTATTTTGTAAAGGTTACAAATTAGGAAATTGCTAATTGTTAGCATGAGGGACTTAATTGCAAATATTGCAATACAATTGGACCTGATTAAATTATAAATTAAGACCTAATTAATTTACATCAGATTTAATTTAATTGAACTTGAATTAATTTAAGGCTAATTAGATTTAATTATCCAAGTAGGATTTTGGATTTTAATTATGATTAGATCAGTTTGATAGCCTTTTCGAATTAGATTTAATAGTATTTTCGAATTTGATTCAATTCAGACTCAAATTTGATTCAAATTAAATCCAAATTAAATCTAATTGAATTTGATTCAATTTGGGCTTGAATTTGATTCAAATTAAATCTAATTGATTTAGACCACCTAAGCCCACTTTTATTGGGATTCTCTCTCTTATTTTCATGCTGAATAAGGGAGGATGCACGTGGAGATGTGCGCCCCTTCTCTTGTGCGTGCATGAGATAAAGAGGAGGCGCTAGTTGGCGCTTCCTCTTAGGGTTTGGGCTCTTCTTGATAGAGTTTAACTCTAAATCAAATTAGAATTGATTCCTTATTAAGTTAGAGCCTTGGAGGGCATGGAAATCAGATTTTTGTGTGACAAAAATAAGAGAAAAAAGAGAGGGCATGCGGTAGTGTGTGCATGGTTTCTTTCCTATACTACTAGAAATCAGCCTTTCAGTGAGGGACAAAATCCCTCGTTAAAAGTAAAAAATCCCTTGGGTGAAGAGATTCACCAAGGGATCTCCAAAGGATATCTGTACTTTGGAATATATGATGTTGGTGAAAGTCTCCCTCAGAAATCCCTCAGTAATTACCGAGGGATTAAAAAATTTCAACGAGGGAATTTTTCTTGGTGAAACTAAAGGTCATTTGCTAAAAATCGACTATTTTCGAAGGGATTCACTAACCAAAATGCATTTAGAAATCCCTCGGTAATTTCCAAAAGATTCATCAAGGGAATATCCCTCACTAAAAATTGGCCAGCTGAATGATTTGTGAGGAATTTATCCCTCGCAGATCCCTCAATAATAACCCTCGGTAGTCCCTTGGTGATGGTTTCAGATTTGTTAAAAAGTTTCTTGGTAATCCCTTGGTAAAGTTTTCATCTAGCATTCCATTTTTTTTGCAAATCCCTTAGTAAAGGTTTCACCTGGAAGACTATTTTGCAAATATAGAAACAAGCTTATATATATCCTAATTCTCAGTCATAATCTAATATTTTATAATATAAAATAACACAACAACATATTTGAGCAAACACATTTCAGTAAAGTTTCCACAAAACATAAGTTTAGCATCCATTAAGGTTTTAATCCATAAGCAAAGGAACACATCAAAACATTAAACAATTCAACTCCAATTAGTATCCAACATTGATCAAACATAAGACTACACCTAATAAGTTCATGATCAAGTATCAATCACAAGGAGGATTGGTTGAGGGGATATCAAAGTCGATTCCTTTTTGTGGAGGAGATGATAATTGCTCAGATGATGTAAAACCAAGACTAGAAATAAGAGATGCAGCATCTCTCTATGTTGAGGGTTCATCAAAGCTGCTATAATATGATCCTGCATCATTTTCATAGATCCTTGAGTAGCAGAGTAGGCAGTGGATATACTTTCCGAAGGGCCACCTGGTTGAGAAGTAGAGCATGATATAGGAGTCCTCGCAAGTACATTGGATGAATGTGCATGCGGTCCAAATCTATACACCTTGTTCTTAGAAATACCTCCTATGGCTTCCACCCACATAGTATCATCAAATGAAGGTTGTGAATCAATCTCCGAGCCATACTTTTCTATAAGACCAGCTTTATATGCCTCCTACAGCCATACATTAAAAAGATTCATGCCTTTAAAAAAATAAATAAGCAAATATCTTTATTTCATGAATAATATGCATAAAAATAAGATAGATAAATAATAATTTGTCTATTAATGTAACACTCCACTCTACAAATCTGAATATTTAAAATCTATTAGATATTTCTCAAACATTCAATAGAGTTTATTTTAAAATTATGACTTTTCAAAGTAACAAACACACAACCTATTAATAATGCGAATCAACCATTCAATTTAATGCCAACCATTCAATACTTATATATATATTTATGGATATATATATATTAATATATATTACCATATAGATATACTTAGATATAAAATTGAGAACCTACGCTAACTTTCTTAGATTTTGCATCCACAAACTCCCCTGTCCCTTTCTTCTGGTGGGTGCGATCAAAAAGCATTGCAATAGTAGATTCTGTACCATTCTCTTGCATCTGCAACAAGTTATTATATCATAAATATATGACTGAATATAAACATCAATAATAACAAAAAAACCTTTAATAAATTACCATCCTTCTCTTATGCATCACAAAAGGAACGAAACCCCCTAATTGCTTGGTGGTCGATCCCTCCTTTTGCTTCATTCAATTTTCTCTAGCAGCTTTAGACTTCTGCTGCCATTTATCCTTAAGCCAGTGCCTCTGACATAACTCATCCCATATCTCTTGCTTCATCCAACTTGGATGAATTTTGCCGATTGTGTCTGCAAGTGTGCCTCGTGGATTCATTTCTTTCAACTCATCAATACATTTCTTCCTTGCCTCACTCATCATGCCAGTAAGTAGACATCTATTGGTACTCACCCAGCATTTTCTAATATTATAATCTTTTGCTGGAGACCATCTATATCGTGCCTATAAAATACATCAAAAACTTATGTTGTGTTATTATAATAATTTACTCATGTATGAACTAAGAAAAAGTTTAATATATCACCTCAAATCTGTGCATCAGCCAAATACTCATCTGATGTGATACCTCAGGCTCGATGAATCTATGCATAAGCCATCCACCAAATTAATTATATAAAATAACAACAAAAATAAATATCAAATAAAAATATATAATTACAAAACTTATTCATTTCTACTGTGATGAAAACCTTATCGGCTTCAATGGTTGGCTCAGGAGCTGGTTGGTTTGGGCCTCTTGTACGCATAGAATCAATCAAACCCACACTATCAGGGACATGAGGTGAAGGATTAATAGAGGGCTCCTCCATCGGCCATGAGCCATGCCCTTCAGCAGGTTAAGGTGTGTCAAATAGCCTATGAGTAGATCGTTGTGGGTGTACTCTTCTACTATCTCCATCATGTTCACCTTGAAGTTGTTGCCGCAATGCATCTCTTCCTCTACCACCTCTTTGAGTAAGTCTGGATGCTCCACCACGTGTCATTATCCCTATTCATATACAAAGGTTAGATATATATATTACATGTCATAAATCTAACTTAAGATCATATATATTATTTGCAATATATAATGTAAACCCACAATATAGACACAGATCACATAAACAAAACAAATATTTGATAAATTATGATCAAAATTATCCAAAATATATTTAATTGTAAACAATCCAATATGATAATACATTACACTCCAACTAAATTTAAAAGTAAATAGCAACATTGTACAAATCAATCATTATCGCTATCAGACAACTCAAACTCATTTTCTTCCTCATCAGACTCATCATCATCTTCAAATTCTTCTTCTTCCTCATCCTCCACATCCTCTTCTTCTTATTCTTGTTCTTCTTCCTCCTCTTCTACTATCGCTTCTTCTAGTGTTTGTCGTAATTTACGTATCTCATCATCGTCAAGCATTTCATATTGAGAGAAATCAACCAGCAAATTGGGTGCATCAAGTTCTTCATTAGTTTGAACTACAGATGGATTTGTGATATCATCCTCTTGATATACATCAAGATCTGGAGTTACATTGTCATCACCTGTATCCGTTAAAGGGATATTGAAAGAATTCCTAGCTTTAGTTTTACATACAGTCCAACAATCATGTGTCTCCCTACTATTGCATGGATAAGGGGTATAATATACTTGTTGTGCCAATACAAAAGGCTCATTAGTATTCAATCAGGATCTATGGCACACATCCACAAGACCATGATTACGGTGCTCTCTTATGTCTCTTTCAGTATGATACCAGTTGCATCTAAATAATACAATCTTATTTCCAGCACCATAATAAGTTAACTTCAAAATCTCAGTTAACATGCCATAATAATCACATTCAAAATCATTGTAACAGCTTTCTTTTACACGCACACCACTATTCATTATTTTTTTGTGGATGCCATATTCAAGTGTGTGGAATTTGAAACCATTGACAAAGTATCCTTTGAAAGTTATAACTCCTGGATTTGGGCCTTGTGCTATGTCTATGATATGCCGATCAATTCCATGCCTCTCATTCTTCACCTATTTTCAAGAAATAATTATCACAATCATCAAACTTAATGATCAACAATAAAAAAAATGTATTACATAAAGTACGTTGTTAACTAACCAAAATTTTCAACCATCTTGCAAACTCTCACTCACACAGCCTCTCAACTTCTGCATCGATAATATGAGGTGAACACGCTCTGATATGCAACTCATATCGACTATAGTTATATTAGTTGAATATAATTAGTTCAAATAATTTAATATTCGATATCTATTATAAAAATAAGAAAAATAGAATACGTACTCTATAAATGGTCCAAGCTCTTCGTAGTTCAGCAACACATAAATATGTGCAGCTTTATACTCCTCATTAGTCATTAACCTATAAGAAGCAGTTATTTCCATCGATCGTCCAGGATGCGAAAAAATAAAAAGATGTCCCGAAGGCATCACATCTCCCCCATCATCATTTTGTGAGACTCGAGTCAACCTTATTTGCACCTCAGGCTTAAAATGATATGAGCAAAAAGTGCTAATTTCCTCGATAATATAAGCCTCACATATTGAGCCCTCAACAGAAGACTTATTTTGCACCATATTCTTCAAGTACAACATGTATCTAAACAACATCAATTTCATTTATATAAGATATGAGTTTAACAAACTATATACTGGATATAAAGAATGTTACCTCTCAAATAAATACATCCATCTAAATTGATTTGGTCCTCCAATCGTTGCTATATAAGCCAAATGAATCGGTAAGTATTCCATGGAATCGAAGAACGCAGGAGGAAAGATTTTCTCCAACATACATAGTGTTTCAACAATATTTTTCTCTAAGATCTCCATATGCTTAATCTGAATGATAGTGGAGCATATATCCCTAAAGAAATGGCATAACTCAGTTATCACATCCCACACTGGAGATGGCATCATACCCCAAAAAGCAATAGGGAGCAATCTCTCCATAAGTATGTGGCAGTCATGACTCTTTAACCCAAAGAACTTACAATCCTCAACATTCACACATCGAGATATATTTGAGGCATAGCCATCGGAGAGTTTTAGCTCCTTCAACCAGTTATAAATATTTCTTTTCTATTCAATGATTAACACATAAGAGGCTTTAGGTTTGCAAAGCCTGTCATTATATGACGTCAAGTGCAAATGAGGCCTATTGCAATATCTTTCCAAATCTTTCCTTGCCTTTACATTATCTTTGGTTTGGCTCTTAATATCCATTACCATGTTAAAGACATTCTCAAACATATTTTTTTTCTATGTGCATAACATCAAGATTATGCCTGATTAGATTTGTGTGCCAATAAGGTAACTCCCAAAATATACTTCTTTTCATCTAATTATGTTCAACACCAAATTCAGGTAGCTTTTGTTTGACATGCTGCATGCCAAATGTGATATCTGAAAGCATGCACACTCTACTCAATATTTCTTCATCAGATAACCGAGGAGGGGGCACATCTCTTTCAACTTGATAATGAGAAAAAGCATTCCGCTGTCTCTTGTATTGATGATCAAGGGATAAAAACTGACGGTGGCAGTCAAAAAATGATGCCTTGCCACCACTTTTTAGGATAAATGCCTTAGTGTGCTCCATACAATAAGGATATGATAGTCTCCCATGTGTGCTTCATCCGGACAACATGCCATATGCAGGGAAGTCACTAATTGTCCATAGAAGTGCTGCTTTCATATAAAAATTTTGTCTTCTACTCACATTGTAAGTGTTCACCCCAAGTCTTCATAACTACTTCAACTCCATAATTAGAGGCCTCAGAAATACATCAATATTCCTGCTTGGACTCTTCGGGCCTAGTATCACCATGTTTAGAAAAATATACTGCCGCTTTAGGCACATCTATGGAGGTAAATTGTATACCATAATCAAAATAGGCCAACATGAATAAGGTGTTGATGAATGTCCAAAAGGATTGAACCCATCAGTACACAATCCCAAACGTACATTCCTCAAATCGGATGCAAAGTCGGGATATATTCTATCAAAATGCTTCCATGCCTCACTATCACATGGGTGTGCCATAAAACCATCTGCACATCTATTTGAAGCATGCCAAGTCATATGTTGTGCTATTTTTTATGACATAAACAATCTTTGAAGCCTATCAGTTAGTGGAAGATATCATAGTACTTTAAAAGAAACATTTTTTGCCCTTGCCCCACAATCATTTCTCTTAGGTTTCCACTGAGCATGACCACAAACACTGCATTCTACCTTTGCCTCATCTTCCAAATAATACAACATACACATGTTAGGACACGCATCAATCTTTTGATAGCCAAGGCCAAGCTTCTCCATCATTATTTTTGTTTCATAGAAATTGTCTACTAGCTTCTCATCTTCTGGTAACAAACCCTTGACAATCGACAAGAGACAATCATAACAATTTTTACTCATATTGAATTCAGACTTACAATTTAAGAGTTACGACACCGTAGATAGTTTGGTATGCTTCCAACAACCCTCCCACAATGGCTCATCCACTGCTCTCAGCAAAAAATAGATTTTCTCAGCATGTGGATTCTGGGGTTCATGCATATCATAACCCTCCTCGTTGGTGATATCCATATTCAGTTATTTTCCATGAAATTCTAGACCAGACCCTTCAACTATCAACCTTCTATATGGATTAATATCACCTTCTGAAGATTCCGCAATGTGACTATAAGTCTCACCATGTGAAGTCCATATAGTATAGTGCTCATCAAAACCTTTGTAATAAAGATGAAAAACCACTTCATCTCTAATGCAAAACTTTAAGTTGCGACACATTGAACATGGACATCTAATTTTATTTCTATCTATATTCTCAGGTTGCAAAAATACAAATTGAAGAAATCTTTCAACCCCTTCCTTAAATTCGTCAGTGACATATCTATTTCTCAAGTGATTATACATCCAACTACGATCTTCAAACATATTATATACTTTTTACCTATATAAAATTAATACATAGTCAGCACTTTTATAAAAATTATAAGTAATTATCAAATAATTATTAAGTATAGTTATTTAATAATAATAATATAAATGATAACTATGGGCGGACATCAAGTCAGATCTGATCATAAATGGGTTAAGCCAAATACAAATCGAATCCAAACATATTATAATAAACAAAGTGTGGAAAATATTATAAATATAACAAAAAAGATTCAAATAATAAATAATATAAATATCGCTCAATGAATATGATGGACCTTCTCTTCCTATCCTATTCGAAGTAACTTATGCTCCAATAATTTTCTTTGAATCTACAACCAACAAATTAGACAATATGGTTGACTGGATTAAAATCTCCAAATGCAATACACATTTATAGAAATTTAAAAACTATTAACGATCAAACATGCTTTTATTAAATATATTAAGTAACTAAAAAAATATTGAAAAAGAGAATAAGAATTAATGAGTTTAGATTATGTATTAATAAGTGTTAAATATATTAAGTAATTACCATTAATATGTATAATGATATAATTATATAATTTTGGTATTTTGTAATGCTTTTGATCTATTTATTTTGATGGCTTAACCTTCTTGATGTTGATGACAGTGAATAGATCCAAGCTTTGCTGACAAGTGTAGCCTATGTTTACCTCAAGCAAGCAGACTTGTCCAAGTATAATATTCTCTACCAAAATTTATGGAAAAGACACATGCTTTTACTTGAAATATGTGCCAAAATTTAATAATAAATATATTAATTTTTTGACCACATGATAACAAAAGAGAAAGCAGAGGAGTATATGAGATCAAACAGAGTATGTTTATTCAATAATATTCATGAAGTGGTATTGATCAGTGGAATTACATTTATCCATGAAATATTGAAACTGGGCCAAAGAATAAATTTGATATATATCAAGTAAAATTATATCATTTGATATATATTGAAACTGGGCCACAAATATTGATATATTGAAACTGGGCCAAACAATTATCCACGAAATATTGAAATGAAGTAATATATATCATTTGATACGTATTACTTGATTGATGATATGCATAACAGAAGTACAACAACCCATTAGGATTCTTGTGAGCTGCATTATGGATTGGCATCATAAATATTATTATTTTGATGATATTTATAAATATTTTTATAGATTGGCATCATAAATATTTCCATGTGTGGATGCATTATTATTTTGAGTGATATTTATAAATATATTCTTCTATAGACACAGTAAAATTAATGCTTCCATTAAAGAGAATATAGTATACATCGATTGTTCAAAGGAAAAAGAATCCAAACCTATATTCTCTTTTGATAAGTTACAGAAACATTAGTAATCCGAACCACTATAAGATATTGGAAATTATTATGTCTTCTTCCTTGATTTAACTATAGCCCCTTTCTCTTCTCTATGATTCCAGGCTTCTGTGTCATCAAATGCCTTTAATGCCAGTACTCATGCAACGTGATCACAACTAAATAAAAACATAACAATGCAAGCTACCATCTCGATAGTCACAGCTACGTCCAAATACCAAACATTATGCTCTATTAGAGGATTTCAATCTGCTCTCAGGACATTGATTAGTGGTATTGAAGTGGTATGAGATCAAACACATGCTTCCATCCTCTGCTCTCATCCATCATAGGACCGATTGAAATCCTTCCATCCTCTGCTCTCATCCATCCCAGGACCGACTAAAACCGCCCCATCTCGCACAACCGGAACCAAAGAAACCCTACCGTTCTCTCTCAAAAGCTCTCAGGGACCAAAATCTTGCACAACCCCACAATCAAAACCAAAGAAACCCCTCCACTCACTCATAGGTTAGGAACCCCCAACCGAAACCAAAGAAACCCCTCCAGTCGCGCTCATATGTTCTTCTTCCCCTTAGATCTCCGAAGAAGAGAATGAATGAAAAGAAACAAAGAGGAAAAATTTTTACCATGTAATTTTTTGGACGGTGGGAGGAGCTTTCGAGCGAGGTTGGCTTGAGGAAACATGGCATGGGGGAGGCTTGGGGCGACCGAATGATAGAGGGACGGTGGAAGTCTTGAAGAGGCCAAATAGGGAGCGAGACTGCTAGGGGTTTGGGGTGTGGTCGGGAGGGAAGACGAGTTGGGTGTTTTGAGTTTGGGTTTTTTTTTCTGAAAGGATTGAAGCTATCGAAGGGATCGGGACGCGGCTAGGGCTTACTTTGGGATGCGGCCAGGGAGAAATTATTGCAGGTCATGTGAACCAGGGCAAATCTCGGAGCAAATGCATGGTGGATAGCGCACAATCAAGATTTGGTGCAATACAGTGGGTAACGCAGTGTGTTATCGATCATGGGATTTGGTGTGGTCCAGTTGCACCTGGTGCATGGAATATTAAGGTGTGGCCCGGAGGAGTTTAGAGGGTGGGGAAGACGAGCGGGCATTTTGAGTTTGGTTTTTTTTTAAATTAAAATTTATTTTGATTTATAATTAAGGGTTTAAAAGATATGTATATAATTATTAAATAAATTAATTTTAGTTGGAACTTGATAGTTAACCATCCTCTGCTTCTCCACATGTCCTCCCACCCTCTTGCATCGCTCTTTGGCCCCCTGGCAAACCCGCACCCTGCCACCTCCATCGTTACTTTCCCCACCCACCCGCTTTGCCGCCCTCACCCATCAACGCCGCTGCCCTCACCCACCCCACCAATCCCCTGCACGGCCCCACTACTCCATGCACCCCACCCCCTGCGACTCATCGTGCCTCCGGCACCATACCCTAGTCGCCCGTGCTGCCCCCTGGCCACGCTGCATGCTTGCAATCTGGCACCATGCCTCCATACTGCACACTTGCACCGGCCCTAGAAAAGAAAAAAAGAAAAGAAGAAGTGGGCTGGCTTGATTCTAACTTACAGCCCATGTAGGCTAGGGCTGGGCTGAATTTTTGCAGCCCGTTTTAATAAATGGGCCGAGCCCAACCCGATCCACATAATTATAGCCCAAGTAGGCTAGGATCGGGCCGACTCATTTTGATAGCTTTATATCCAGCCCGGCCTATTTTGACAACTTTATAGACCATTAACTAGGATTTTATGTGGCACGATCTGATTGTACCTGGTGCATGCAATATAGAGACCTTTAGTTAGGATTTCAACTTGGGAGAGATTGAAAATGATATGATTTTTTTTAAAAATAGGTGGTGGGCATAATTTTATTTTCTTTAATGCATGATTTTCATATTAAGAATGGGGATAACCATGATATGACATTAATCAGTTGGATCAAAAAAAAACATAATCAATTTTTTATTAGGATGGGCTCAAGTCTAAATTAAATCACTTTGAATATTGCCTACCATCCATTCAAATCTCCTATGGACAATATCAATTCAAAAAATAAATATAATACAATATTTTTTTACTTTTTTTAATTTTTTCTATTATTCTTAAAACATCTAGTCTATAGGTTGATAAACATCCATAACTTTTTTATAATGCATATAAGTGACATTCACTTAGTACTAGATTTTAATATTATTAAGAAAGTTCAAAGAAAAAGTTCCTCTCTAATATAATTTTTTTTAAATATCTTATTAGCACCAAGGGATTCATCCCTTGGTAAATTTCCGAGGGACATAATTTTTCTTATAAATTTTTTGGTGAAAATTATTGAAGTAATCACTCACTGATCCCTTGTAGATTACCGAGGGATTTCCAAGGGATTTATCGAGGGCAGCAAATCCCTCACAAATCGCTTAAAGATTCTTTAGTGAAACTGGGCTTTGGATGTAAGTTAACATTTCTTGAAAATCACTTTCTAATCCCTTATTGATTTTTCGAGGGACGGATCCCTTGGTGACATCCCTTACTGAAAGGCTGATTTCTAGTAGTGCTAGCCGTAAGAGCATCTTCATGCCTCCTCTCCTTCTTCCTTCTATCTCCACGTCCTATATACTTTAAGATTAGATCAGATATGATAAAGAGAGAGAGTTTAGAGAGAGAAGAAGAAGGGTTCTTCTTTCTCTTCTAAGTATTTTGAATAGATCCCAAAAAAAGTATGTAAAGGATATTTGTGCAGCAGATTTTCTTCTTCAAGATCTTGAAGAGGAAGATTATTGATCCAAGAAAGGAGAGAGGCTTGGAAGGTGCTAGCACTTCGGTAGCCTTGATGCTTTGATCAGGACATCTCTATGTGGATACCAGCAGAGGCCGAGCACGTGCACGGCTCCAACAGAAACTCCATGGCTCCAACAGAAACTCCGAATATCTATAGGATCCAATCTGAGCAAGAACAGGGACAACGATTAAGATAATCATTTTTCTTCTTTGTTTTAATTTTTAGATCTCAATTATTTGTTTCATAGCATGTTTAAAATGATCCTTAGATGACTTTTAGAATTAGATTTATGCATGCTTAAGATTAAGATTATTTTAATCTTATCTTTCCACTATGTAGTTTCATGAGATAAAAAAATCAGCATGCTTATCATCTAGAAATTCTAACATGATGGAAATCGTCGTACTCTCGTGAAAGTTGGAGAAAAAGGATCAGATCACCTCTATTTATACCTGTACTTATTTTGCCCATCAAAAGACTTATTCCTAATTAGAGTTGAAATTTCAGTCTAAGTCTTATCATGAATATAACTCTTTAATTAATTGGGCTTACTATAATTGATTCATGACTTGACCCAATGAGCTAAATCTGACTAAGTGACAATTATGCTATATTAGGAGTTAATTCCAACAAATAAGAGAAGGCACAATATAAATAATATAAATTTTACAGTGATTCGGTGCAATCTTGCATCTACGTCCATTCCTCAAACTTTTCTCAGAAATTCCACTATAATCTTCTCGATTATAATATATTTATTTTAACCAAACTTACAAATAAATTTAGTTGATTTTCTAAGATTACCAATCAAAATCCATACATCGATTATTTTTCGAATTCATAATCAACCTAGTTGATTTTTCAGGATCATTAATCAAAATTTTTACAAGTTTAATTTTGAGCTTGGATGGGCCTAACCTAAGTTTCTTTCATCCCAAAGAAACTTGTAAAAAAATCAAAAAAATATAAAATGAAAAGTTTCAGCACAAAGTAAAAATAAAAAAAATAAACTTTTTGATGCATGGAGAAGAGACTGAATGATTGCTTTTTTAAAGCTTTATCTTCTCTTCTTTGAAGCTTTAAAGGATGTGGAAAGGATGAAGATGATCCCTTTTAAAAGCTTACTAAATTTTGTACTAAAATCCTTCTCAATTTCCCTATCTAATGATATGCAATGAAGCCTTACAAAAAGAAATATTCCCCTCTTTAATTTTTTTTTTTTGCTTCTCAATTTGATTATCTAGCTTTTTATAAGCTTGATATTGATTGGAGAGTGAGTTTTAGCCATTGAAAGGTTTGGACTAGTCATTGGAGTGGAAAAATATCCATTAGAAAAGTGCAAAAAATTACTCATTAGTGCAGTCCCTGTGTCACAAGTTCACCACAGTCTTCATGAGTCAACTCGAGCTGCCCACAAGTTGATTCATAGAATCTATGAGTTAGCTCTTGCAGAAATTCTAAAAATACAATCTTCTATTTTGATTGAAAGAGTAGACTCGAGTTCTACAGGAATCGACTCGCAGTCCATGCTAGTGACCTCCAACATATCAGAGTTGACTTGTTAAAGCCATGTGTCAATTCAAAACCTTTCAACTGAAGGAGAAATCCTGATTTTTCGGATCAGGTTCGTTCAAATCTGATTGGATCAAGAGGCATATTTCAAAATTTTTTTCTTAGATCCAAATTAGATCTGATATTTTTTAGTTCTAATTTTATGATTTGATAAATAATAAAATTAAATTAATTAAATCTAAATTAGTTTTACCTTGATATGGATAATCCGATTACCCATTCATGATCTGCTGATGGCCTAAGGTTCTAGATCTAGCCATGCAAGCGCCTAGCCTCTATCGGTATCCACTCAGACTGGATCTGAAAATCTTCTCCTTCTTTATCACATCTCCAAAAATCATATCTGGATCTAATTTGGAGGATCTTCGAAACTCCTTTTAAAGATCTACTGTCGTCTCTGTGGCAGTGCTACCTTCTTCTTTTCTCGTCAGCCTTCTCTTGCTTGAATCGCACTAATCTAAAGCCCAACTATCCTTGGGCGTGGAGAGGAGAGAGAGGATTAGAAAGGTGGTGTGGAGAAGAAAGAGGGGCAGCCTTGGGGCATGGCTAGGAGAAAGTTTTTTTTTAAAGTTGGGCGTAGATAGGTCTTTATATAGACCCTGCTGTGCTATGCAGTGCCACATCACCTTGGCCAATCACGTTGCTTCATGCAATCAGATCTAAATCTGATTGGTAGGATGACATCACCTGATTCAATCAGATGAGAGACCCATAGATTCATCCTTAGATGATGTCTAAGACTGGTCAAAGTTTATAGGTGAGGGTCATCTAGTTTGAATCCAAGAAGCAACCTAGAGTCGCATCCATATGGGACTCCAAGCATCCCTATCCATGGGCGCACACCATCCTAGGCATGCACCCTTTTCTTTCCAAAATCTAGTAAGGGGACAAGCTCCTATCTGCTCTCTAATAAGTGCATGACATATGGACAGATATCCAAGGGTCAAAGGTCAATGTTTGACCAAAGTGAAAGGACAAGAATTAGTAGGTGACGGAAAATGGTAGGTGTTGTCTCAAATTTATCTCATAAATTAAGACAATCCTTTTTTTAACCTGGACAAGTTTTAGTCAGACCAGGTAAAGGTACCTGAGTGAGCACAAACTCATTTGGCTCAGTCGAGATAACTTTTAATGATAGAAAAAGAAGAATGTTAGATTCAATCATGTGCTAGCACGATTTTCTTGAACCTAATTAAATCTAATTCAAATCAATTGAACTGGGTTAGTCCAATTAATGATATTCAGATCTAAATCCTTATTTGTGTGATCTAGTTAGGTTCAGTTCTATATGGTAATAGGATATATCATGACCTCCATCATCAATATCATCGAAACTCCTTTCGATGGATCAGAACTCTTCTGATTCAGATAACTTGAATGATCGATCATCTAAATCATTCTAATTGCTTCCAAAATCCACCAGTGACACCTAGCAGTATATGGTGGTAACCCATCAAAATTGAAAATGAATCTCTTGGTGTAGCTATTTGTATAATTAAGTTCTTCTATCTTGAGCCTCGATCAGATTAGGGTTAAGGTGAACTTGTCAAACCCTAATTTTTATCATATGATTTAATCATTTAATTCAAGTCCGATGTAAAAATCTTAATAGAAACTCTTTCTATTATTTCACTCTCTACTATGGCCATGGGCTTATGCACTTGATTCTCATGCTCATCATAGGACTGCTTCTCATCCACCAAGGTAGATAGATTCCATCTTGGTGCAATCCAATTTCTACAATGAACATGCTATAGCCAACATACACCTTAGGATTTTGAATGGCTTGGAGACCGAGTTATGGTGTAGTCAAACTATAACACCCTCAAGGTAAACTATCGATGCACCTCAGGTTAAAGAACTAGACACACCACTGCAGCTTCGAGTCGGTCATCGACGAGAAGGTAGACTTCTTTATGACTACTCGAGGTGGTCACGCTCAGTGCCCTCATTCTCTAATGAGTACCTGTACTCTCGCTCTGGTGTTTCTACACCGTAGACTCAAGACTCATCTACTATAAAAAAATAATTGTATATTAACCTTCTGGATCAATCACCATTCTCATGATGATCCTATGGTTAGGAGCATTTTATGAGTTAATAATGAAAATTCTTATCTTAAATTTTCAACTCTTGAAAATAAGAATTATCATTACCATTAACTCAAGAAATGTATCACAGACACTAAATATATATATGTGATAGAAAATAATTCATTTTATTATTTATAGTTAAAATTATAATTTTATCCTTAGAAGTGTATTACAAGTGTCAGCCAATTCTGGCTTCTAGGACACACATATCTAATAAACTCCCACTTGACCTAAAATCAATTGGCTATAAATCTAAGTCCCATCTTCTCAAGGTGGGCTTTGATCTTCTGCGGGCCCAATGGCTTTGTAAGCTGATCTACCGCATTGTCTGCGGAGTCGACTCTCTTGACCTCGACGTAACCCTTCTCGAGGTAATCGTGGATGAGGTAGTATCGCTGCTCAACGTGCTTGAATTTCTGATGAGACTTTGGCTCCTTAGCATGGGCTATGGTGCCGTTGTTGTCGCAGTACAGAGGAATGGCATCTGATGGCATCACTCTGATCTTTATGGCAAACGTTTTATATCAGAATGCCTTCTTTGTAGCTTCTGATGTAGCAATGTATTCTATCTCCATGATGAAATCTGCTATCACCGTCTGCTTGAAACTTTTTCAACTGATAGCTTCATCATTGCACAAAAATAGACTTTCAGATGTCGACTTTCAATCATCTACATCGGACATAAAGTTCGAGTCTGTATACCCCTGGACTTGGAGTTCTTCATTATCAAAGACCAACAACATATCCTTAGTTCTTCTTAAGTACTTAAGGATACATTTCATAGAAGTCTAGTGTTCTTCACTTGGATTCGATTGATATCTGCTCGTGACACTCACAGCATGGGCTATATCAGGTCGTGTACATAATATGGCATACATGAGACTCCCTATTGCTGAAGCATAAGAGATCTTGCTCATGCATTCTATTTTCTCATATGTGCTAGGGCACATCTTCTTGAAAAGATGAATACCATGTCTGAAGGGTACTAAACCCCTCTTAGAGTTTTCCATACTAAACCTCTTTAGCACTTCCTCTATGTACATTTCTGTGAAAGTCCTAGCATTCTATTCGGTCTATCTCTATAGATCTTAATTCCTAAAATAAAAGATGCTTCTCCTAGGTCTTTCATGAAAAATTCTTTAGATAACCATATTTTAACTATAGTCAACATGGGAATATCATTCCCAATAAGAAGGATGTCATCCATGTACAATACGAGGAAGACAACAGCGCTCCCACTGATCTTTTTGAAGACACATGGCTCCTCCTCATTTTTGATGAAACCAAACAATTTGATCACATCATTAAAATGAGTATTTCAGCTCTGAGATGCTTGCTTAAGTCCATATATGGACCTTGTAGCTTGCATACCTTATGATCATCATCACTAGATGTGAAACCTAGTAGCTATTCCATATAGATATCTTCCTCAAGATATCTATTTAAGAATGCCATTTTCACATCCATTTGCCATATTCATAATTGAAATAGGTTGCAACAGCAACCAATGTGTGAATGAATTTTAGCATAGCTACTGACGAAAAGGTATCCTAATAGTCAATGCCTTCGCATTGACTATAATCTTTTTCCACTAATCTATCTTTGAATATCTCCATATTTCCATCTACACCAATCTTTCTTTTGTAGATCCATTTACACCCAATAGGTACTATACCTTCTGATGGATCTATCAAGGTTCAGACTTGGTTTAAGTGCATCGAGTCAATTTCTGACTTCATTGCTTCTAACCATTTCTCAGAGTCGATATTTGATATCATCTCGTTATAGATTTTGAAATTATTACCATGAATCCCATTACCTATGAGGAATATTTTCTCTACATCCTCTGAAATAGTACCTAAGTACCTCTCAGAGGGACGAAAATTTTTTTTTGATCTATGAGATGGAGGAGGTAGTGTATGGATTGGCTCAACCTGATTTGGTTCCATTTGGTCCTTAGCTCGTTGCTCTTGTGAGACTTTCTCTTTGAGCTTAATCTGCTTTCCAATGCTGCTATCTTGAATAAACTATTTTTCAAGAAAGATGGCATGTCGACTCACAATCACATTGTGATCTTCTGGAATGTAGAAATAATATCCTAATAACTCTTTAGAATATCCTATGAATCGAGCTCTAAAGGATCTAAAGTCTAACTTGTCCGCTTGTTGTCTTTTGACATGAGCCGAACAACCCCAAATTCTGAGATGACTCAGACTTGGTTTCTTACCATGCCATATCTCATACGGTGTGGTAGAAATGGTTTTAGAAAAAATCCTATTTAGTAAGTATATTGCAGTTAACAAATAGCATTCCTAAAAAAAATTAGAAAGGTCTGTGAAGCTCATCATAGATTAGACTATATCTAATAGGATCCGATTTCTCCGTTCTAAAATTTTATTGAGTTGAGGTATTTTAGGTGGAGTCCATTGAGAGATTATACCATTTTTCTTGAGATAGTCTAGGAATTTTCGACTAAGATATTCACCTCCTCGATCTGATCGAAGAACCTTAATGGATTTTCTAATTTGCTTTTCTACTTTATTTCTAAATTCTTTGAACTTTTCAAAAGCTTCAGACTTATGTCTCTAAGATACACATACCCATACCTAGATAAATCATCGGTAAAGGTTATGAAGTAGACAAAGTTGCCTCTAGTCGGCACATCAAATGGGCCACACACATCAGTATGTACTAGGACAAGAAGATCCGTGGCCCTTTTCCTATGTCCTATAAAAGGGAGCTTAGTCATTTTGCCATGAAGATAGGATTCATAAATTGGATATGACTCGGAAGTCAACGGACTCAATAGCCCGATTTTTTCTAATTTGTTAATCCTATCTTCTGCTATATGATCTAGTCTTAGGTGCCATAGATACCTATCGTTTGGACTATCCCTAGCTTGTTTTGATTTTATGGCATTCATATTTTGTTCAAAATTAAAAATAGATACATCAACATGTAACTGATAAAGTGAGCACTAGAATCGAGTCAAGCATCCAACTAGATACAGAAGTAACCGTAAGGTTAGACTCAATAACGAGCATACCTCCAGAAGGACCTGCTTTCTTCTTCTTTAGGGTGGCCAGATAAGTAGGGTAGTTCTACTTTCAGTGGTTGTTGTTGTTGCAATGAAAATACTTTTCTTTGTCAGTGGCCTTCTTCAGCTTTGCCTTTTTCTTTTTTCCTCTTTCCACCTTTTGCTTTTTCACAAACTTCTTTTTTTCAAAAGATTTTTTCTTAGAAGAAGTCCATTCCATACCAAGTACTGAGCCTTTAGAATCTTTCATGGAAAGCTCAACGATAACCAGCATGTTCATAAGTTTGGCCAAGGAGTTTTGAAGTTTATGCATATGGTAGTTTATGATGAACTGCCCATACGTATCAGTCAAAGATTATAAAATTATATCATTCTGTAGATCTAAGTCTAATCTCACTCTGAGCTTCTCAAGCTCTTCCATGTCCTTGATCATCATCAAACAATGATCTTGGACTGACTGCCCATCATGCATTTTAGTCTTGAACAGTCGTTTAGTGACTTGATACTTGGTTGTGCGACTCTGTTCACCAAACATCTCCTGTAGCTGAGCCAATATTTGGCGAGCAGTCCTGATATCTTCATGTTGATGCTGAAGTTCATCAGACATCGAGTCCAACATATAGTATCTGGCCTTATTATCATCGTCTGTCCACTTATCCAGAGACGCTCTCAGCTCAACGGATGGACGAGCTGGTAAGGTGGAAGGATCCTGATCCAGTACATGAGTTAATTTCTCGAAACTTAAAATAATTTTAAAGTTTCAGAGCCAATCCTTATAATTTGGTCTGGTCAGTCTATGGGTGTCCAGAATTCGTGCTAGTGGATTGGATGCAGACATTTTTCTGTAGAGAGTCAAAATTTTTAGTTAGATATTGTAATTAAGACTTAACCAATTTATTTAGAGATTTTATTTTTAAATAAATTAGCTCCCACTATTTTCTTGGATCCCTACACTTTCTCTGTAGAGATGCGAAAATCTTCATGATTACTGATTTCTGGTGGATGGTGCGGTCCCACCAATTGACTCATCACCTCACCTAACAGTTATTGATGATGGGTTAGCCAATGAGTGAACAACTCTTGTTCAATGATTCTCTAATCATGATGCACCCAACTGGGTCTCTAATTCATGAATCTCGTCGTGTCTGGAATATTGATATACTTCTTAGTTAAGTCAGATCCACCATTTGCACAAATTAAATTTCTAATTGAGTCTCTCATCGTATCCAGAATATTGAGCCTAATTCATCCTCCAGCCTGTAGCATCCAATGCCTAATAGACATGATTGCATCTTTTCGATGCAACTGAGCCACTGTAACTAGCCGAGAATAATTAATTTTTGGAAAGATTCCGCATATCTACAATGATGGAAGATCTTAGACTTAATCATTTCTTAGGAAGATTTGATTTAGGTCTCATTAAACTAGACTTAACATAGTCATAACCATTATGACTAACTTAGTGTCATGGGTTAGCTCGGATTATTGACCATCTCAGATCAGAACTGAGTCAACAAATATGATCAGGTAAGTGAGATCGGTGGAAGGGATATACCATTAATTCGACAAGAATGCATTCAAGTCGAGTAGCTCCCAATTAAAAATCAGTCGGTCGTATCTGCCAAACTTACCTTAGACACCAAATTGTTAAGCCAGAACCAATCAGGTTAGCCTACAATCCAGACTCTAACCACTGAGCCAAATTAAGTCTTAGCTTGATCGATCACTCACGTGACTCAATCTTGACTCAGACTTAATCTTATTAGACTAGTCAATTTAAGCATTGTTGATCCTATCTAACCAACTCTTGATTCGATTTGATCAACCGCTAGACCTAATTGAGCTACCCAAGTCCGAACCCAATTTTATGAACATGTATTAGATCTAAAAATTCTTAATTTTAGATCTAATATGTTTCATAATTTTAATTCTTAATTAAGTTTAGGGTTCATAAATAAAACATGTAAATAAGATCCTAGGATTTCAGGATCAAGGGTTTTGCAGAAAGTAAGTTTTTAATTTTTGATTAAAGACGAATGCGCAGCACCCCTACACATCATAAGAATATCCCATCGAATGGGAGGAGAGGGTCTTTAAATCTTACTTTATTCTTATGACTGGACGGCCAAGAAAAATGCCTTAATCAAAAATACAACTAATCTACAAAAACTAATTAGATCTAAGCATATATCTCATATAAGAAAATTGATCTAATTAAAATATATTTTGTATACATCATATCATGCATATTTTTTAGATTTAAATTATCTCATAATCATCTAAAATATTAAATTTAAATTTGATCTCATCAAATAAAATTTAATCTAGACCCAATTGTAGAACTATTCTACAACTAGTCTAAACATGCAACTATCATATCTCATATGAATAAATTAAATTTAATTTATTTTTTATTTTTAGATCTGATTATAATATTTATAAAATTAAAAAATAATAAATAAATAGATTTTAAAATTATATTTAATTAAATAAAAATTATGATTATACTAGACTATACATAGAATAATTCTATTGCTAGTCTAGTTATGTATCTCATACATATTAGATCTAGATTAATTAATTTTAATTTTTTAATTTTAAATCTAATCATATCTCATATGATATTTAAAATTACTAATTTATCAGATTAAATTAGATCTAAATAAATTTTATAAAATCTAGCTCTCATACCAGTTGAAGGAGAAATTCTGATTTTCTGGATCAGGTTTATTCAAATCTGATTGGATCAAAAAATATATTTCAAAAATTTTCTCTTAGATCTAAATCAGATCTGACATTTTTCAGATCTAATTTTATAATTTGATAAATAATAAAATTAAATTAATTAAATTTAAATTAATTTTATCTTGATATGGATAATCTGATTACCTATTGATGATCTGCTGATGGCCTGAGGTTCTAAATCTAATCACACAAGAGCCTGACCTCTACCGACATTCACTCAGATTGGATCTAGAGATCTTCTTTTTTTTTTTATCACATCTCTAAAAATCAGATCTAAATTTGATTTGGAGGATCTTCGAAACTCCTTTCGAAGATCTGCTATCGTCTTTACAGTAGTGTTGTTTTCTTTTTTTCTTGTCAGCCTTCTCTTGCTTGAATCGCACTAATCTGAAGCCTAACCATCCTTGAGCATGGAGAGGAGAGAGAGGATCAGAAAGATGGCATGGAGGAGGATGAGGGGCAGTCTTGGGGTGTGGCTAGGAGAAAGTTTTTTTTTTTAAAGTTAGGCGCAGACAGGTCTTTATATAGATCCTGCTGCACCATGCAGTGCCACATCACCCCAGCCAATCATGTTGCTTCATAAAATTAAATCTAAATCTGATTGATAGGATGACATCACCTGATCCAATCGGATGAGAGACCCATAGATTCATCCTTAGATGGCGCCTAAGACTGGTCAAAGTTTATAGGTGAGGGTCACCTAGTTTGAATCCAAGAAGCAACCTGGAGTCCCATCCATATGGGACTTCAAGCATCTCTATCCATGGCCGCACGGCATCCTAGGCATGCACCCCTTCCTTTCCAAAATCCAGTAAGGGAATAAACCCCTATCTGCTCTCTAATAAGTGCATGACACATGGACAGATGTCCAAGGGTCAAAGGTCAACGTTTGACCAAAGTCCAAAAATAAGAATTAGCAGATGATGAAAAATGTCAAATATCGTCTCAAATTTATCTCATAAATTAAGATAACCCTTTTCTGACTTAGATAAGTTTTAGTTAGATCAGGTAAAGGTACCTGAGTGAGCACAAACTCATTTAGCTCAGCCGAGACAACTTTTAATGATAGAAAAAGAAGAATGTTAGACTCAATCATGCACTAGCACGATTTTCTTGAATCTAATTGAATCTAATTCAAATCAATTAAACTGGGTTAGTCTAATTGATGATATTCAGATCTAAACTCTTATTTGTGTGATCCAGTTAGGTTCAGTTCTATATGGTAATGGGATATATCGTGATCTTCATCATCAATATCATCGAAACTTCTTTCGATGGATCAGAACTCTTCTGATTCAGACAATTGGAATGATCGATCATCTAAATCATTTTAATTACTTCCAAAATCCACCAGTGACACCTAGCAGTATATGGTGGTAACCCATCAAAATTGAAAACGAATATCTTGGTGTAGCTATTTGTATGATTAAGTTCTTCTTTCTTGAGCTCCAATCAGATTAAGGTTAAGATGAACTCGTCAAATCCTAATTTCTATCATATGATTTAATCATTTGATTCAAGTCCGATGTGAAAATCTTAATAGAAACTCTTTCTATTATTTCATTCTCTGCCATGGCCATGAGCTTATGGACTTGATTCTCATGATCATCATAGGACTGCTCCGCATCCACCGAGGTAGATAGATTCCATCTTAGTGCAATCCAATTTCTACAATGAACATGCTATAGCCAACATATATCTCAGGATTTTGAATGGCTAGGAGAGCGAGTCATGGTGTAGTCAAACTATAACACCTTCAAGGTGAATTGCTGATGCACCTTAGGTCAAAGAACCAGACACACCACTGTAGCTTTGAGTCAGTCATCGACGAGAAGGTAGACTTCCTTATGACTACTCGAGGTGGTCACGCTCAGTGCCCTCGTTCTCTAACGAGTACCTGTACTCTCGCTCTGGTGTCTCTACACTGTAGACTTAATACTCATCTACTATAAAGAAGCGATTGTACACTAATCTTTTGGATCAATCACCATCCTCATGATGATCCTACGGTCAGGAACATTTTATGAGTTAATAATAAAAATTTTTATCTTAAATTTTTAACTTTTGAAAATAAGAATTATCATTACCATTAACTCAGGGAATGTATCATAGACACTAAATACACATATGTGATAGAAAATAATCTATTTTATTATTTATAGTTAAAATTATAATTTTGCTCTTAGAAGTGTATTACAAGTGTCAGCCAATTCTGACTTCTAGGGCACACATATCTAACATCAACTTCAATCTGTTTATATTTTAACCTCTCAAATTTAAATTTTTTGGTCCTAATGCTTTTAAATAATATTTGCTTCTTTTATTTTCTTTATAATGAGCCATTTAAATCGGTGAAAACTTGTTCTTTGAAATGCTTTGGCTTGGCATCTAAAGAGAATTTTTCATGGATAAATCTTTATTGTGAGCATTAAAAAAATTCTACATTCACTCATGAAATACATGATTAGTACCATAACTACTCAAAGTTTTGTAATCATCGAGATCAAGCTTAGGGTCAACAATCAAGTGATAAAATAAACACATATGAATATATGCTTCATGAAAGCTTCATTGGACTTAGCAATTTGAAACTAAAGTGTTCATTTCATATGTTCTCAAGCAAATATATGAGCAAATCAATCAATTTAAGAGCCTTTCAAGTATTTTAAGCATTTTAAGCATATACTAATCAAACTTGCTAGAAATTCATTGAAGATATAAGAGAAATCAAGTAAATAAAAGAGAGAACACTTCTAAGAAAAAACAAGCCCAATTTGTGCATTTACTCCATTCAAGAAAGCTCAACCACTTCCAAGTTAATTTTTTTTGAAGGGCATTCAAAAAGAGAAGAGAAAGTATTAAGTGCAAGCCATCATGTCTTCTCCAAACAAGCATCAATAACAACCATCAGCTTATAAAGGAGTTTTTTTTTGTGTTGCAAAAATTCTTTCATTCTAAATTTTTTGTAACAAGTTAATTTTAGAGGGATTGAAATTTGGGGAAATGTTTAATCTAAATCTATTAGTTGGATTGGAAGCCTAAGGAAAAGGCTTATAAAGATTCTGATTGGTTGATCTAGATAAAACTAATTAGATTATTTATGAGTCTGATAAAATAAACTTATTGTATTCTGTTAGAATATAGTAAAGTTTTCAAGAAAAAGTTTGGAGAGTGGATATAGGTGCTTAGGATGCACCAAACCACTATAAAAATTGATTATTTTTATATGTGACTCTCTCTAGTTGCATTATATTTATCTTGCATTCATAACACTTTACTTAAATAACTCTTAGAAAGTAGCATATACTGCTCAAATTTTTAAAAATCCAATTTACCTCCCCTTCTTAAGTTGTTTAGCTGGGCAACAATAGAAAATAACAGGGCATCATAATACTAATATGATAACTTATAGCATCCTTTTACGTCCTACAAGATGTCATAGAAATTAATAAGATGTCATAATAATGTTATAACATCTTATGACATCTTTTTGCATCTTACAGAAAAAATAATAGAATATCATAATAATGGTATGATATTTTATGACATCTTTTTGTATCTTATAAAGTATCATAGAAAAATAACATGATATCATAATAGTGATATGACATCCTATGATATCTTTTTATATCCTATAAATAATTATTAGAAAGAAATATTACTAATATAGGATATCATCCCAACGATGTCATGACATTATTCGGGATGTCATGAGATTCATAGAAAAAAAAGAGCATTTTGATCAAAAGAATTTGAGAAAAAAAGTTAAGCTACATTAAATATGTGTCCCATTATTAGTTACGCTAGGTGGTCCAATCTAATGAAGTGGTGTACTTTTTCTCCATCAAGGTGGTAGACAAAGCATTTCTCAAGCTATCAATAATATTATAGGCTTGATCAGGGTAAATGGGGAATCAGCCCATGTTAGTTTACTGCTATGGCACGTCGGTAACAATTTTTTTTATATTTTTGTCTTGTAAAGCTTTTGGAATTTGCAGCAAATAAACTCCGGATGCTGCCATCATGGAGTTTTAAGGAAAAAAAAGGTGTTTATATATGGAGTATTCCTTCATGTGTAGCCTATCACCTACGGCCTTCTTCTATTAAGAAGTTCAGTTTTTCATAATTTTCGTATAGAAACTTGTTTTGAATTGAGGTTACCTACTATAATTTCTTTTCAAAAAAGGATAGAGATGGAAAAGAATATGCATGTTCATGCTTTGCCTGAGTTTTCAGCTCCACTTTATGGTAGATAGTGTAGCACATATTAGTCATTTGAAAGACTGAGATTTTAGAGGATAGATATTTGTAATACAAAATATCAAATAATTGTTTAGATAACATTATAATAACAATTAAAATAGCTTATAATAATGAGCAATTGAGACTGTACAATACACATTAGAAAAATCATTAAGAATATAGATATTTTAAGTTGACATATACATAAATAAATTAAAAATAAGCATATAAAATTAGCTATACAAGAAGAAAATAGATCAAAAAATTTGTGAACGTAAAGAAAAGATATGGAACAAAATAGCAAGTAGCCATATTGAAATCTTCATGGTGTAGGTCATTTGATTTTTCTCCAAAAGGTAATGAGGTGCTGAAAATAAAAATGGATCGAGTAGATTGGAGGAAAATAAATTGGCAATTAGAACAGAGGGTTGTTGCTCATTTAAGAAATAGAGTACATCTTGCTAGAGTGCTAAATATGTTGAGTTGAGAGGTTGCGTAAGAGCCTTCCATTTCGGAGATAAGCGATATGGCAAAGCATGTATAACTCTCTTCAGTGCAAAACATGCACCTGCTAATAAGAAGGATTTCCCATCTAACATACATACATATATATATATATATATATATATATATATATATATATATATATATATTGGCAAGGCTCTCCATCTGCTATGTGTATAGTGGTATTTAAGTCCACAAGATAATATATCTCAGGTGAGAGCAGTTCTGTAGAAAAGAGAGAGCATTTGGTGAATATCATTACATTGACTGAGAGGATGGAAGGGACGAACACGAGTCTACTCCCAAAGGTCTTCTCCAGGGGCTCCATATAGTAATTGCCTGCTTGCATATAATACTTGCCAATTATCACTTAGTGGCGGTCGAATAAGAGCTAGGCCATAGTACCTATGGCATGCTTGCCTTAAATACAGTGTCTTTACCATATATGCTCCTTTTTCATTACTATAATAATTTTCTATGATGTGGTTGTACTCGACATAGTTACATGTTTAGCTCGCATCTTATGTTGATTAAATTTTTATCTATTTTGCATGCAATCAGAAAGTCTCACATTTTAAGTATGCATGCTAAGTTGCAAGACCTCCGTTATGGATCTTAAAAAGAGAGATAAAAAAGTGCTAGGAGTCTAGCTTATATAGGTTCCAAATCCTAAGAGAATCTTTTAGAAAAATACTAAGATGGTCTATGGGTCTGCATGAGAGATATCGTGTATTGATTCATGCTATATATACAGTGACATTTAAGTCCACTTGGAAACACCCTTTAGGTGAGGGCAGATTTAGTCTTGTAGAAAAGAGAGAGCATTTGGTAAATATCATTGCATTGTGTTGGCAAGACTCTCCATCCGCAAGATATATATAGTGGTATTTAAGTGTGTTGCGTTAGTAAGGCTCTCCATCCACTACAGGTATGGGTATTTAAAATCTATGCAGAAATGCCCTTTGGGTGTGGGAAATTTTGCAGTTTTTTTTGTAGAAGGAGAGAGCATTTGGCGAGCATCATTGCGTCAAACGAGAGGGTGGAAGGGAAGGACATATAGGTCAACTCCCAAAGATCTTAAAGGGTTCCATACAGTAACCATATGTTTGTATGTAATGCTCGCCAGCCGTGGAAGTCAAATACTAGCTAAACAATATCGCCAATATCATGCTTGCCTGAGATACGGTGTTTTGACCATGCATGTTCCCTTTTTTACTGCGATAATTTTTATGATGTGATTGCACTTAAGATGGTTAAATGTTCAGCTAGCATCTTATATTGGTTAGATATTTATGTGCTCTACACATAATCGAAAGGTCTTGTATTTTAAGTATGTATGCTAAACTGCACGACCTTTTTTTACAGACCTTAAAAAGCGGAAAATAAAAGCACCGGGAGTCTAGCTTATGCAAGTTCCAAATTCTAAAAGAATATCTCTTAAAAAATACTGTGGTGGTCATGAGTCCACACGAGAGATATCGTGTACTGATCCACGCCATATATATAGTGGCATCTAAGTCCACATGGAAACACCTCTTAAGTGAGGGTAGTTTTATAGTTTTGTAGAATAGAGAGGGTATTTGGTAAACATCATCACCACATTGTATTGGCAAGGCTCTATATTCGAGTATAGTATTATCATATATCTATTATATATATATAAAATAATATTTTATAAAATATTATAGTATTTTCACCTTAGTATCTCAGATAATTTTAATTATATATTATTTTATTATTTATAATAATTTAAATATTATTTTTAAATAATAATAAAATAATATTTTAGAAAATTTAAAAAATATTTTAAAAATAAAAATAAAAAAATAAGAAACGAAAAATATTTTTAAAAAATTATTATTTTAAAAATAAAATATTATAAAAATAGTAACAATATTTAAAAAAATACTAATTTATTATTACTTTAAAAAGATAGTATATAATTTTTTAATTTTAAAAATAATAACATATTAATTTATTTTTTCTAAAATAATATTTTTTATTATTTTTTGAAAAATAATAGGTTTTGAGATTTAAATTGATCTATCGGATCAAATCAGATTAAATCTAATAAATTATCCATAAATAAACTATGGTACTCTGTCGATTTGAAAGCCAAATCTTTGTATTTAATAGTCTCCAAATGTTTGAAAAATGTACGAGAAGAAGTGAATGGACGGAGGTGCAATCAAGATCGGCATTTGCGAAGAGAGAATGGAGCCATGGTGGGACGGCACCGATAGGCATGAAAAAAATATGAAAATAGGAAGGAAGAAGAAAATAATAATAATAAAATATTATTTTATAAAAAAAAGAAAAAAAAAAGAAGAGAGAGAATTTTTTTCTTCTTTCAGTGATGGTGCCAGGGTGGCAGTATCGATAGGGATGTTGGAGAGTATTATTGGGATCGATATTTGTCGAAAGATAAGGAGAACGGTAGTAGGGCGGCAGGAGGTAGAGTGACATCGATAGATATGGAGAAGGTATGAGAAGAAGAGAAGGAATGGGGGTGCGTCGAGATCGGTATTTGCTAAGAGTCATGGTGGGGTGATAGGAGGTGCAGTAGTACCGGTGGATACGTAGAAGATATGAGAATAGAAAAAAAAATATAAAATAAAATATTATTTTATAAAATAATAAAAAAATATTATATAATAAATAAATAAATAAATAAAATATTTATTATTAAAAAATTAATAATTATAGATTATAATTATCTATTCTATATAATATTATATATATAAAATAATATTTTTAAAAAAAGTATTACGGTGTCGTCAACTTAACTTCTTAAATAAATTTTATTATGTCATCTAAGCTTCCGTAGTCGATTGGGACTCCCGAGGATAGAAAAAATAGAGGGGCTTCTTCGGTTCCGATTGATCTTTTCCATGACCCGTGCTGGCCTTGGGAACCCGGAGGCCAACCCGCTCACCGTTACGATTGCCGTCGTGAGCTGTCCCTCTTTCTCTATAGCGCTGACGAAGGATGACAGATGGCGGACGATGGAAGGCGGCCGGCTGCACCAAGTATGCCCTTTGTCTCTGTTTCTTATTCTCTGTCTCTCTCTCTCTCTCAATCCCGCTCTGCTTTGACTGCTCCCAGCACTGGACGTGGGAGCCCGGAGGCCGGCCCGCTCACTGTTACCAATGCCGTCGCGAGCTCTTCTGCTTCCTCCATAGTGCTGACAAAGGACGATAGGCGGCAGATGGTGGAAGACAGCCGGTTGCACCAGGTATGCCCTCTATCTCTCCCCCTCCCGGTCCCCCTCTGCTCTGACTGTTCCAAGTGCTGGCCGTCGGAGGCCAGCTCCTTCCTTTCCGTCTCTTCCCTCTTCATGTTCTCCATCCTTATCCCCTCCACTAACTTCATTCTCTGGCCCTCCGGCCCCAATATCCAGGCCGCCCAACTCTGCCTCGATCGCCTCTGTATGTCCCCGCCACCCCATACTGCCATCAATGTCTCCCTCGATCCGGAACCGGTCCTCCGCCGCCTACGGTTAGGAAGAAGCCGGGGATGGTGAGTGTGAAGGAGATGCCAATGCTTCAAGATGGGCCACCGTCGGGGGTTTTACACCGATGAGGTACGCGTGGCGGATCACGAATAAAGGCCCAAGCACCATCACCGTCTTCCTCACTGCTTTTGGCACTTTCTCTTGGGCCATGTACTAGGTCGGCAAGGGCAGCAAGATCCGTCGGTCGGTCTCCATTCAATCTTTTGTTATTGTGATTTGATTTTACTTGGATTTGATTCTGGACAATCTAAAAGTCATGTCCCTTTTTTTTAAATTTTTTCTTCCTATGTTTCTAAGGTTTAGAAGTTGATGATGTCAATAAACCAGATTGATGAATGTTTTACTGATCCAATCATCGTTACATGTTGAAATTTTAGTTAATTTCTGTTCTTTTAGTCATGATTTGTAAGTTTTGGTGTTCATAAAGTGATAAAAGATTAAATTTTTTCCGTATATGTTATATTAGTAAGAACATGAAAAGTAGGCATAGTTTTATCATATCAGGTCTTTGCTGATGCGATTAGGACCAATCACTATCATAAATATGTTTTCTCACTTGCTACTTGCTCTACAAGCTCCCGGACATCACTATTGTTGCAGCAGGACTTCAGATCCTTGGAGAAAATTCGTACTAAAAAGTTAATGTAGGGTTGGGTTTACTTGGATCGCGGACCAACCTACAAAAAAAATATCCAAGAATAGATGGGATACCCTCCGATTTAAGATCTTCCGATAGTTAAGTTAGTTGAAATCTTATCAATAGATAGTGGAAATAGAATATTGAAAAATAATATGAGAGGGTTTGAGTGGAGATAAAGTTCGATATTCTTTCAGTAAAAATGTTGAGAGCAGATTTTAGTAGAGTTTGGGCTCTGTGAATCTTATACTTGAGCTTACCTTCGGAAGGATACCCTACCCTCCTATTTATAGAGAGATTTGCTTAGGCCTTAAGGAGAGTTTGTTAGGCCATTAGTTAGTTATAACAGAGAAGCCAGCTGGATTGCAGCTATTGGCCGCTTGTTTTGGTGGTGATTAGCTATAATGCGGCTAGAGGAGAGCCATGACTTGATTGTAAAGCGACCGGGGCTCAATCAATTTTCTGGTCATGTCGAGGTCGGTGTTTTATCGATCTCACAGTGCAGCAAGGTCGGTATTTCACTGATCTTGATATGATAAAATTCAGATGGGTTTCACCAGAGGGCGAGATTGGTATTTTGCCGATCTCAAGCTGAAGAGTCTGGACACAAACTGATCTCGGGGACATAAGCAGATTATTACTATTAGGGTTGGTGAAAACCCGATTTTTTGTGGAAAGAAGATTGTAACATACTTTCAAAATGATAGAGTACTAATTTAGTTCTGCACGGTAATTATGAGGTCGATTTAATACCGATCTTGATTCATAATAAGTCGGTTCACCATTCGAATGCGATGATTTACCGATCTAGGTGACATGGTCGTCAGTATATTATCAATCTGGTTTGGTCAAATCGATATTTCATCTGATCACGGTATGGATTAAATTGAACTTCAGGTCAGTATTTTACTGATCTGAGACTGATATTTGCTCTCAGCAGTCTTTTATAATGATGGCTTTTCTGATTGTGCCACATGGCTAGTAATGATTATCTGTACCAATAGTTGTCTCCCACTTTCTAGACTTGGAGTAGAACTTTCTCTGAGACGAGTATGGAAAGTTGTTTTTCAAAAAACATCAACTAATTTTCTCTACCGAGAATCATGGCGCATGGCCACCGAAATTAATTTTTTAATTAATTGAAGCAACACGCCGCCTCATTCAAAGAAATTTTGCCATATCTGCCATCCCTGGCATTTAAGGAAGGATGGGGGGCATGAAATCATCATTGGTTTTTCCACCACGACCTAGGAGACATGGGGCACGTGTCTGTCTTTCATTGGCCAGCTTGACTGCTACCTGGATCGAGCCTACATAGTTCAATCGGAGCGGATATGCTAAAATGGTCTCTCTGCAGTATCTTTGGATGACTGACAAATGGACCAAATTCGACAGTGAGCGGATCAATCCAAGCCATTGGCTTTCCTTATATATAGGGCATTGTCTATTCCACTATTATTTTACTATTTTTCTTTTGGTGTGGAGGTCCTGCTACCAGAGTTCTGGAAGCTTCTTTATGCCAGTCAATCGAGAAGAAGGTGGTTCTGGTGATTGTCGGAGCTCGAGGAGGGCCACCAAAGTTCACGAAGAAGGCTCCCTTTTTCCTTAGGTAGATTTCTTCCTCCCCTTTTTAGGCTTATAGTCCCTCCTTCTTAGGGTTTCCTTCTTCTTTTTGTTGTTTCTTCCTTCTCAGTCCCCCTTTCATTTTCTTTGTTCCTCTTTCATTCCAATCATGTCTTCCCAAGAGAGCACCTCTCTTGGTGGTGGCAGGAGGGGGGAGATGATCTCGAGTGATCATGACATCTGAACAACCCAACCTTGACTGACCATTAAAGCGGGTAATCCATCTTAGCTGAGGCCAGCATCTCTAGCCACGATGGTTCAGAGTCTCCGATGAGGAGATTTTTGAACTATTTTGACCCGGGTACTGAGTCTTTAATCTTGATAGATGCCAATATGGAAAAGCTTAGGGAGAAGTACTTTATCCTTGAGAATTCATAGCTCGTAGCTCCTAGTCTAAGTGACCGGGTTATACAGTCCCCTGAAGGTTGTGTGGCCTTCTATGATGAGTCACTTCGGTCTGGGCTACGCTTTCCTTTGCACTCTTTTATTTGTAACATATTAGATTTTTATGACTTGCAATCGATCCAAGTCATCCCTAACTCTATTAGGATCATCTTAGTTTTCATCATTTGTTGTAGTTTTGCCGCCCTAGAACTTATGATTTCTCTTTTCAGGGTATTTTTTGTTCTAAAAAAACATCCCATAGAGAAAGGTTGGTGGTACTTCTCATCCCAACCTAACTATAAATTTGGTCCTACTTTTGCTTCCTCCATTCATGACTGGAAAAGTCATTTTTTCTTTGTTTTCTCTGATATTTTTTGGAATTTCAGTACTGGCTGGGGTAGACTTTAGCTTAACTAAAACTCCTACAAGCAAGTTCTATCTGGGGATAAGGAGGCCTTCAAAGAGCTGCTAGGTATGAAGATGCCCAAGCTCAGCTAACTAGTGATGGACCAATTGTTGTTCGACTCCAACATCAGTCACGTCTCCTCCCAGGGTGAGTCTATCATCTAGATTTTTCCTAAATTTTAATGTACTTGATGTTTGTCTGACCATCACATTTCTTTTTGATTATGGCAATACTTATGAGGTTCGATCCTTGGAGGCTGGCAGAGCAAAGGAAGAGAAAGCCAAAATCTTTCGATCCTCCACCAGTGAAGAAGAGAAAGGGGAAAGATGTTGCCATCTCCTCCTCGGCATCCCCTCGATATGCGTCGTCTTCCACCGGGTGGGCATTAGTGATCAATGGGGCACCTATCAATGTCCTCCCTTCACCAACATCATCTTCGATGTCTCGGGGACATCGGCAATCTACCGAGGTGGTCCGCCCACCTCCAAAGGAGCCAACGACTCGTTAGAGGTCTGGCTTGAGTACGGTACCACCTAGGTCTAGTCTGCTAACTTCACTGATCTTGACACCTGTTCACCCAGCTCGGCCTTTCGAAGGGGTGAAGACTTATGTGGTTGACCTATCGTCAACCTCTGTCAATCGGATCGATATTGTCTAGGCCTCCATGCATGACATGGCGATGCTTGGCAAGGATTTGCTGCACACCATGATGCCCAAGCGGGACCTGCATATCTATAGGAGGGATCTCAGGCTGGATGAGCTACTCAATCAAGGCTTCAGCAGCATTTTGGATGTAAGAAAATTTTTTTCTCTCTTTCTTTTTTTTTGACATTGGTAGTTTACCAACCTAACATCACTTTTCCTTCTTTTTGTTGTCAGGTCGCCTCGTATTTCAGACTGTTTGCTGAACATATGGAGTAGCTGGCCGAAAATAAGAAGTCCTTGGAAGAGGGACTGCAGTCCGTGAGGGACTGCCAAAAGATAGCGAAGGAGAAAGCTACCAAGGAGGCAAAGGTTGTTGAGGTGCTGAAGAAGCAGCTCCAAGAAAAATTTAATGAAATAAAGGAAAAGAATAAGACCTTGATGGATCACCAAAAAAAGATCCATAAGGGAGAGAAGAGGCTGCTGGAGCTACAGCAGGAGATCTCCAGGATTCTTGATCTAGAGACCAAGGTGAAGAAGCTAGAGAATATGGTGTCCTCCTGGGATGATACACTGGCCGCTCATGACAAAGCCCTCTTGATGTACCAGAGGGACCTGGAGTATTAGAAGGTTGCTACTGCTCAGGTCGTGGAGTACAAATCCTTTGAAGCTTTTGAGGAGGAGGTTACAGAGGCTTTAGGGGAGGCCTTTGATAATGGGTTTAACATCTGCAAGAGTCTGGTTGGAAAATTCTTTTCCAACTTAAATTTGAGCGACATTACCCAGGAGGCCGGTCTTGCTTTGGCGTCGGAGGAAAATGCTCAAGCGACATCCAATGTGGGTTCTCCCGTAGACGCACCCCAGTCTGTCCCTGAAGTGATTGCTGAGCAGCCATGTCCTCTTGTCAAAGCACCAGTCCCTGCTGAGGTTCCTGCTCCTGCACCTGCACCTGCTCCTACCAAGGCCTCAGCCATCGAAGTCATATCATTAGAGGATGACCAGGCGGCTTCTCCTGCGAAAGCTCTTCAGGCAAATGCTTGATTTGTATACTCTTTTTTTTCTTTTTTCTTTTATGTATCTTTTTGTATCAGCCCAGCTTGAGCTTTTTTGTAAAAAGTTCTTTTTTAATGAAATAAGAATTTCTTTTTCATAACATCTTACCTTTATCAATTGACCTTGGTAAATTCCCGATGTGGATTATCGTAGTGGGTATATAGGTAGAAAATCATACCCTCCAACTAGTTGAACTTTTTAAATAAAATTGAGTAGAAGTTTAGGGGTACCTCCACTTGAGTTCGAAATTGGCAAGAGTCCAATTGATTGCCCTCTTATTTTTTTAATATAATATTCATAAAGATTAATGAAAACTCCAACCAGAGGTCCCAGATAACATCGGTCTGAAGATCGGCCTTTAATAAAAATCTAGGATAACTTGATCCAGAGATCGATATTTATCGGAGGTTCAAGATAATATCGATTTGGAGATCGACCTTTAATAGAAATCCATAATAATTTGATCCGAAGATCGGTATTTATCGGAGGTCCAAGATAACATCGATATGGAGATCGGCCTTTAATAGAAATCTAGGATAGCTTAATCTGGAGATTGGTATTTATCAAAGGTCCAAGATAACATTGATCTAGAGATCAGCCTTTAATAGAAATCCAAGATAACTTGATCCAAAGATTGGTATTTATTGGAGGTCCAAGATAATATCGATCTGGAGATCGGTGTTTAATAGAAATCTTGAATAACTCATTCTTGAGATCGATATTTATTGGATAGGGAGATCTTATCTCCTGTACCCTTCGGGGCTTTATCGATATGAAAATCAATTTTAAGGATAGAAGAGACCTTATCTCCTTCTGGGGCCCTTTAGGGCTTTATTGATCTAGAGGTCAGTTTTAACGATCGAAAAGATCTTATCTCCTTCTGGGGCCCTTCAGGGCTTTACTGATCTGGAGATCGATTTTGAGGATAGGAAAGATCTTATCTCTTTTTAGGGCCCTTCGGGACTTTATCGATCTGGAGATCGATTTTTAGGATAGAAAAGATCTTATCTCCTTCTAGGGCCCTTCGGGATTTTATCAATCTGGAGTTTGGTTTTAAGGATAAGAGAGATCTTATCTCCTTTTAGGATCCTTCAGGGCTTTATCAATTTGGAGATCGATTTTAAGGATAGGGGAGATCTTATCTCCTGCTAGGACCCTTCGGAGCTTTATCGATCTAGAGATCGATTTTAAGGATAGGAAGATCTGAAGATTGATTTTAAGGATAGGAGAGATCTTATCTTCTTTTGGAGCCCTTCAGGGCTTTACCAATCTAGAGATCGATTTTAAGGATAGGGAAGATCTTATCTCCTAGTCAGAGCGTAGCCTTCTTTTGATTTAGCTCGATCCTTCATCGAGGTAGTCAGAATCTAACATTTTGGAGAGTTTTCAATGAGATGAGATTTCCAGGACAATTATTATTAATCATTGATGATACACTCTAAGATTTTTAGCATTCTAAGTTCTCGGAATACTTGAATCATGTAAATTTTTAATTTTGTATACCCCTGATCATACTGCTTCAGTAACTCGATATGGTCCTTTTTAATTCGGGGTGAGCTTTCCTTGTTCTCGAGGTTTTGAAACTTCAACTCGGAAGGACCAGATCGCTTTTGTGGAAGATTTTTGATTTTACTTTGGTGTTGTAATATCTGGCCATCTTTTGTTTGTAAGTTGTCATTCGAATTTGAGCTCTTTTTTTTATTTCTTCTAATAGGTTAAGATTGGTTCTCAGCTAATTTGAGTTGCTTTCCTTATGAAAATTTTTCACTCTTGGTGTTGGAAGGCCAATTTCCACTGGTATTATTACTACCTCTGATCCAAACAAGAGTTTGAAAGATGTTTCCCTAGTCAGTCATCTGGGAGTGGTTCTGTAAGTCCAGAGGATGTTGTATAGTTCATTTACCTAAAGATCATTGGCTTCAGTGAGCCTGGCTTTCAAGCCTTAGAGAATTATCCGGTTTGTAACCTCAGCCTCTCCATTGGATTGTGGATGTCCTATTGAAGTTAATCTATGGTTGATGTGCAATTCAGAATAGAATTTCCTAAATTTTGCATTATCAAATCGCTTTCCATTGTCGATAATAATTACTTGAGGGAGACCAAAATGACAGACGATCGACTTTTAGATAAAGTTCTACATTTTTTTCTCAGTGATTTGTACTAGTGGTTCAGCTTCTACCTATTTGGTAAAGTAATTAATTACGACTATAAGGAATTTTTTTTGTTATGCTATCATAGGAAATGGTCCGAGAATATCCATCCCCCAAATGGCGAAAGACTAGGGAGCAGTAATCTATATGAGTTCAATAGCTGGCTGGTATTAAATATTTGCATATCTCTAGCATTGATCATATTTATTGACGAGGTCGGCAACATCCTTCTATACGGTCGGCTAGTAATAACTCTATCGGATTACTTTATATGCCAAGTATTGAAAAATATATAGGATTTCATGCATGAATTTTAAAATAATTTTTAAATATAATGTAGTGAAACATGAAGGTTAAACCATTTAATCTATAAATGCATGTAATCTAAATCCTACAACTAGGACCTATAACATATCATAATGCATTCTAAATCTAAAATTAAAATGGTTTGGTATTGATCAAATCAATACCCTAGATCTAGAATGATTCTAAATCTAAAACTTAGATCACATCTAAGTGAGAGAAGAGATCAAATCTCTTATCTTGCACAGATCGAGAACTTCGTGGTTGATTTTCGCTGTTGTCTTTGGAGCTGCACATGCATTCGATCTTTATAGGAGATCCACATGAGGCTGCAATAAAATTGAAGGTTCGTCGAATGAAGATCCGCTTGAAGTACTAGCTTCTCGCAGATCCCTCCTGATGGTTAATCAAATAGGTATTCTTTAGATCTCTTGGACCCTCCAAGAGATGAAGAATACATGAAGGATTGAGGAAGAAATTCAACTCTTGGATCTTCCAAAAATTAAAAAATAAAATGTACAAAAAACTATCCTAAGAGAAGATAGATCTTCTCTTTCAGTATATCAACCTTTGATGTCCTGAATGCATCCCCATGCCAGGACAAGGGGAGACCTTCTCCTCAATTATTTTCCATGCTCTATAGGCCTCTCTCTCTTTGATTTTATTGAAGATAAAAACCTTACAAAATTTAGAGAAGAAGGGTTATTAAAAAAATCCTAAGAGAAGACCTTCATCTCTTCTTCTTCTCTCATCAGGACAAGATCAAATAAAGTCCAAATCAAAACACCATGCACTAACTTATTGGAGCATTGATCCACCATGCTCTCTACCTCTTTATCTCAAATTTTTATCATATAAAAATCACATAAAATTTGAAAGAAAACTATAAGAGAAGACAATCTTCTCTTATCTATATCTCTACAAGATATCAACTTTTGATATCTTAATTGAAGAGTCTCTTCCAAGAAACTTGGTCCCTCAATTTTCCATGCCTCCTCTTTTTTCTCTTGAATTTTTGTGGAGAAACCCAAGGATATCATGTTCACCTCAAAAAAATTGGAGGCACCCTATTTATTAGGAAGACTAGGTAAAAACCTAGTCTTCCAAGGAGTCTTGTGGCATCCAACTCTTGGATGCCACCCTCCTTTATTTTTTGCATGAACAACCTGAAGCCAATGACCAAAGAAAGGTAAAAACCATGAAAAATCCCTAAAAAATAGGCACAAAAAAAAAATAAATGCCATGAAAAGCACGGCGCAAATAGGGAGGTGTTTTGGTCAATTGGGACTCATTCAAAAGAAAACAAATACAAACCACTTTCCATAATGAACCAAATCATATTTGATTTAAATTAAACCAGATATGGGCATGGAAAATCTATCTTAGGCATGGAAATCTAGAAAAAATGTAAAAATAAAATTAGATGGGCGTTGGAGATAATTTGTGCAAGGAAGGAAACAAGGAATCCTAGTCTAACTAGGATTCTCGTGTATTGACTAGGTCAAATCAATTTTTAACCTAATTAAAATAAGATTAATGCAAGCCTAATTATGGGTGATCTTAGTTCAACTAGAAACCTAATTAAGTTAGTTTTAAACTATATTTAAATTTAATTTAATTTCTAACTCAATTATGAATTAGGTGCACTCAAATCCTAGTCCAACTAGGAATTATTTTTTTCTTGCAATTGGCTTATTCAATAAACCAATTAAACTTAATCTAATTAAGTCCAAATCAATTCTAATTAAATCTAATTTAATTAAACTTGATCTCAGCCTAATTGCTTAATCAAATTGAGCTAATTAGCAATCAATTGCTAATCGATCATCCTGCAATACTTGTATTAGGTCAAACATCAATCACATTGAATGTTTGACCTTAAAACGATTCTCAATCATCGATTAACCATTTGATTAAGTTATAACCTCTTATGTATGTGATCCTATAGGTCCGAACCTAAGTTGGTAGCATAGAAATCAATTTCTATACCAATCGAAGTAACCATCTAGCAATGGTTCTCGACGTTCGGATAGATTGAATGTATGCAAAGCAACATTCTTAGAACCCTGGCCTATGGTTACCATATAATTCATTTCTTTGATTATTAATGCTCAAGACGACATCAAGTACACTATCAAACACTCATACAAGTCATCTCTATTATATTTCAAAATTTTACAAATCCCGTGACTCTTCTCAAGGATTATCCAGGCCTAGGTTTTGCTAAATTGAAACACAAAGAGACATTCTCTTCCCGAAGCTAATCAGAAGTGGTCAATCCTATCTTGACTCACATACCAACTTCACAAGTACTTGATTATATCCAAAAACCTTCGGAACCAATATTATAAATACAAGCAGTCTAGTACTAAAGTAAAGTGAGTTGCTTATAAGTTACCATGGTGATCTCAAGTCGGAGGGATACTTATATCCATTGGCCTTAACTAGCTATTCTTGATAGTAGAATACTACATTGGTCATATTCCATGTAGATGTCCTCCTACATCTCACCTGAATACCATACTAGTGTTTCCACACAACTTGATTTCGAGGACAACCAACGTATATGGCATACAACGATCTATACTTAATAAGTTATCATCCTTTTTAATAATTTATCATTTGATCGTGAATAATTTAAGAATTATCCGATAAATTCTCCTTTATCGATTGATTGTGGTTCTAAAGACTTCATCATAATTTAGGAGTTCATTTAAGGAAGATAAAACTTCTATAATGAATCAACCAAATAACTATTATTATTAGATAATTCATATACTAATTCCAATCATCTACTGCTTAGATAATTAATTTTAGGATATATTTTTTAATAACTTTCACTTGGACTAAAGCCAATTAGAATGATATCAAATATCTTATCTTCCACTTAAGTTCGTAGAACTTCTTAGTTCCAAGACCTTAGCAAATGGGTCAGTCAAGTTTTTCTTTTTCATCAATCTTCTAAAGATCAACATTATCCTGATCTAAAATCAAAGGTGATAGTGATGCAGAATATGCTGATCTTTTGATTTTTTAGCCCGAGCTATAACTCCAGTGCTACGATAGGACTGGACCATCGGTGGAGGATGCTACTCCTAACTTGCTAATAAACCTCAGCAACTACATAGCTTATATGGCAGCATCATATGCCACAATGTACTCTACATTACTAATTGAATAGGCTAAAGTATCCTGCTTGAAATTTTTCCAATACATTACTCCTATAATTAGGATATGATCCGACATTCTCTTGTTGTCATCTTGTTCTGACTGAAATTAAAACATCCACATGTTTTAAGTTAGTATTTTCATATTTGAATCACTAGGCCTTAGTATTTATCAAATACTTAGGGATTGTCCATATAATCTTTCAGTGGTTCATACTTAGATCAGACTGGTATCTACTCACTACCATTAGTGAGTATATAATATCTAATTTTGAACATGGAGAAATTAGATGACAGCCAAACCTTTATTCCTTGCAATGCTGGAATGCCATTCCCGATTAAGAGAATTTTATCCCCATACAATACAAGGAATAACACTACAAAATATTTTGTCCACTTACATATGCAAGATTTATCTTTATTCATAACGAAGATATACATTCAAAACGTATGTTCCAAAACTGAGATAATAGCTAAACGAGCTTTATAAGTCTTTACCTTTCCATCTACGCTACTATGATCTTTTTGAAAATTCTTTCACACCTAATAGATTTTATCCCTTCAGGTGAATCATCTAGTGTCCATACACTATTGATTTCCATGATCTTCAATTTGGATTATGTGACTCTAAGCCACTTTTTACAGTCAGACCACTGCATTGCATCCCTATAGGTGATCGAATCCTTGTTGTTCTCATCGAGCTCAACAGGATCACCATCTCGGACCTAGATATTGAAATATCTATCTGGCTAATATGATACTTTATCGAATCTCCTTAAGAATGCCACTTGAATGGGCTCCAAGTTTGATCTGATCAAATCCAGTTTTATAGATTTACTAGATTATGTCGGTTCTTTTCTACTAGTCAAACATTTTCAAGTTTAACTTGAAGGCATTAGTTCCTTCTTTAAAAAACTTCTTTCCAAAAGAAATGCCCTACTGCTGATGAACATCTGATATTCTTCAGTATGGTAGAGTTAATAACCCTCAAACACCTATTGGACCAAGATCTAAATTTATCTGTATACAAACTTATGACATAGGTTGATCAACCCTAAACCCGAACATGAAAGAGTCTAGGTCTATGCCCAATCCATATCCCATATGGAGATTTGCAATAAATTTACTTGGTATATATTCAGAGAAAAACTAGTAGTCACAAGAGCATAACCCTAAAATAGGTAGACAAGTAAATCCTATTATGGATTGAACCATGTCTAACAAAGTTCAACTTTTTTTTTAGATATACTGTATTCTAAAAAGAAATCCACTAAGAGAGAATCCTATTCTCTCCTGGATATGTCATAAACTTACTGGATAAGTATTCGCCTCTTCGATCTGATCGAAAAGTTTCAATACCATTTCTAGTTTGTTCTCCAATTTCATTAATGAATCGTTTGAACATTTCAAATGATTCAAGCCAGACGTACCGATGTCAAGATAGGTCATCTATAATGAAATATTAATATCTTTCTTTGGCACTTAAGTTCATAGATCCATATACATCACTATATATGAGACTTAGAACTTTATCAGCTTCTTCACCTTTTTTAATAAAAGATGACTTTGTCATCTTTCCAAGAAAATAAGACTCACAGATTATCAATGATTCATAATCATTGATATCGAGGTTTTCCTCTTAAACTAACCTGTTTATCTTGTTCTTGTCAAGATGACTAAGCCTATAATACCAAAGATAGACTGACATAATCTAACTTGGATATTTATTAAATATGTACATTACACTTAATAGACTATATAGATATTAAATATTATTTTATTATCCATGTATTATTATAATATTATTCATAATAATATCATAACAATCTTTTTTATTGATAAATGTTAACCATCTCTGATCGAAATTTTAACAGAGATCATATTTATCATAAACAATGGATAATGATGACAATCACTCAAAATGACATCTTTTGAAAATAAGCTTGATAATTTTTAAAGCTAGGATTGGAATAAGACTTCCATCTCTAACATTCAGGTATCTCTCACCATTTTCAAACATTCCACTTTTCAATAGTCCTTGCAACAAATTACATAAGACCATCGATATCTAATACCCAAGTAGTAGAATTACATATAAAAAAATTTAAGATGTTATCATATAACATTCCTAATGAGCAACTCTTATTTCTTTCTCTTGTTCAACCTATTATGGTTAAAAAAAGCAAGACAATTCTTCTTCCTATGATCCAGCTTCTAATAGTAGAAGCAATATGCCTGATTTGGATCAATTTTAGACTAATTATTTTAACTGAGCTTAGAAGTCCCAATACAAATCCATTCGTATTGCTGAATCAAATTCAACTTTCAATACTAATTATCGAAGTTGGATCCCATAAGTTATCACTGTCTAACAATGATTGGAGCAATTAGAGTTTAGCCTTATTCTATGAGAAAAGAGAATATAGATCTAAGTATATGAATTATATTAAGCCTAGAGACTTGAACTTTAGTCTTAAGATTCTTCCATTATTTTATTCGAATTGGTAGCCCCTACCTCTAATTTGGGAAATTACTTTAATTTTCTAATAGGTACTAGAATCCATATAGATTGCACACGAGCCCAACTTTGGTTGGCCAACTCATGTACATCTATGGGTAGGTTTATTAACCAATTATTTTTTTAAATAATTTTTAGTAATTTAATTTTATTCTAGAAATCTAATTAGTAGGCTTTGGCCTCCACTGTAAAGATCTGGTTAGGTCCAACCATTAACATGACTATACTTGATGCATCTAACTAATGAATGATTAGGCCCAACTTAGATTGGCCAACCTAACCACCATTAGAGAGATACTTTCAAGTTATCATATTATGAATGATAATTTCATTAGTCAATAAGCACCAAGCCTTTGGGCATCCAATGATTATTGAGTTAATGGACCAATTATCATCCAACTTAGTGGAAGGCTATGACTTAGTTATCTCTATAACTTTATTATTTTAAGGATCTAATAATTTTAAAAAATTTAAATTATTAGTGATTTAAGGATAGAAAAAATATGGATTAATTTGCTCCGACCGACTTCACCAAGTCAAGTCCTCCCACTGACTTCTCAAGTCATCGACGAGGACTAGGATCAAGTTTAGTCCATAGGCACCTAGATCAGTCTCACTGAATAAAATCAGTCTCACTAATTTTTTATATGACATGGGTTAGCATGAATCAATGAGCAACCTAATCAAAATCTGATTAACTATATTGGCTAGGTAAGTGAGATCGATGGAAGGGTCTGCCAGAGGTTGCCTTAGACAATTAAAAATGACCAGATAAGCAGGTTGTCAATTAAAAACCATCGATCTAGGATGCTAGACTTATCTTAGACACCAATCGATTTATCAATTTTAATTTGATCTACCTAAAGACTCGGGCTCGACCATTGAGCCATAATTAGTATCTATTTGTTTGATGTATGGACTTTGATCAACTACAACTATTGAAGTAATCTATAGAAATGATCTAATTCTAATTAACTATTAATTAGATTTGATCAATTTCTTGACTAAGTTCATATTTAATCTAATCCTAGGTCTAACCCAGTTAAGGATCTAATCAAAGCTAATCCATTATCCTTTAACCTATGTTTTATGAAATTATCTTAGGATCTTTAAATCACAAACCTCGATCCTAAACAATCACTTAATTTTCAATTAAGTTCAAAGCTTATGAGTTAGGTTTATGAAACCTCAAAACTAATTTTTGATTTAATTATTTAAAATATTTTTAAATTATAAATAGTTTACATTGAATCATATTCAATATATAGTTTTAGATCTGATTTATTTTAATATTTTGATTATATCCTAGGATTTTGAATCTAGGATTTCGTAGAAAGTAAGTTCTTAATTTAAATTCTATAAAACATATATATCACATACATTCTAGATTTAAAACAAAAATTACATATCAACGTATGCAATACGAGAATTTAGATCTAAATATAAAATACATCATATGAATCAGATCATAAATTATTTAAAATTAGATTTAAAATTTAAAAATAAATCATAAATTATTTTAGATCTCATCTAACATATTTATGATTTAGGTTATTTGGGTTGGCACATACTAGGACAACCTCTCCACTGCAAGGGGTAAATCTTATAGCAGGACAATCTTATAGTAAAATGTGCAATCCAATATTATTTAGATCTAATCTAAATAATCTAAAATAGATCTAACATCTATTTAGTTTTAGATTTAAAATTAAAAAATTAAATCTTAAATTTTTTAGATCTAATCTAAATAGTTCATGATGATTCACATTCAGATCAGCACATACTAGGACAATCTTTCCATTGGTTAATCTTACAATAGGATAACCTTATGACAGTATGTATGATCTTTAATTAATTTTAATTTTTAGATTTATCCTCAAGCATATATGAACATGTTATGAAAGAATCTAGATGCTCTGATACCACTATTGAAAAATATGCAGGATTTCATGCATGAATTTTAAAATAATTTTTAAATGTAACGCAGCAAAACATGCAGATTAAATCATTTAATCTACAAATACATGCAATCAAATTACTAAACCCTACAACTAGGACCTATAATATGTCATGATGCATTCTAAATATGAAATTAAAAGGGTTTAGTATTGATCAAATCAATACCTTAGATCTAGAATGATTCTACATCTGAAACCTAGATCACATCTAGATAAGAGAAGAGATCAAATCTCTTACCATGCATGGATCGAGAACTTCATGATTAATTTTTGTTGTTGTCTTTGGAGTCGTACACGTGTTCAACCTCTACAAGAGATCCACACGAGGCTACAACAAAATCGGAGGTTCGTCGAACGAAGATCCACTCGAAGTACTAGCTTCTCACGGATCCCTCCTGAAAGTTAATCAAATAGGTATTCTTCAGATCTCTTGGACCCTCAAAGAGATGAAGAATACATGGAGGATTGAGAAAGAAATCCAACTCTTGGATCTTTCAAAAATCAAAAAATAAAATATACAAAAAACTATCCTAAGAGAAGATAGATCTTCTCTTTTAGCACATCAACTTTTGATGTCCTAAATGCATCCCCATGCTAGGACAAGGGGAGATCTTCTCCTCAATCATTTTTCATTATCTATAGGCCTCTCTCTCTCTGATTTTATTGATGACAAAAACCTCACAAAAGATGGAGAAGAAGGGTTCTCAAAATAATCCTAAGAGAAGACCTTCTTCTCTTCTTCTTCTCTCATCAAGATAAGATCAAATCAAGTCCAAATTAAAACACCATGCCCCAACTCATTGGAGCATTGATCCACCATGTTCTCTACCTCTTTATCTCAAATTTTTATCACATAAAAATCACATAAAATTAGAAAGAAAAAAATTTGAAAGAAAACTATAAGAGAAGATAATCTTCTCTTACCTATATCTCTATAAGATATCAACTTTTGATGTCTTAATTGAAGAGTCTCTTCCAAGAAACTTGGTCCCTCAATTTTCCATGCCTCCTCTTTTTTCTCTTGAATTTTTGTGGAGAAACCCAAGGATATCATGTTCACCTCAAAAAAATAGGAGGCACCCTATTTATTAGGAAGACTAGGTCAAAACCTAGTCTTCCAAGGAGTCTTGTGGCATCCAACTCTTGGATGCTACCCTCTATTTTTTGCATGAACAACCTGAAGCCAATGACCAAAGAAAGGTAAAAACCATGAAAAATCCCTAAAAAATAGGCACAAAAAAAAAAATGCCATGGAAAGCATGGTGCAAATAGGGAGGAGATGTTTTGGTCAATTAGGACTCATTCAAAAGGAAATAAACCCAAATCACTTTCCATAATGAACCAAATCATATTTGATTTGAATTAAACTAGATATGGGGCATAAAAAATCAATCTTAGGCATGAAAACCAAAGAAAAAAATCTAAAAATAAAATTAGGTGGGCATTGAAGATAATTTGCACAAGGAAACAAGGAATCCTAGTCTAACTAGGATTCTCATGTATTGACTAGGTCAAATCAATTTTTAACCTAATTAAAATAAGATTAATGCAAGCCTAATTATGGGTGATCCTAGTCTAACTAGAAATTTAATTAAGTTAGGTTTAAACCATATTTAAATCTGATTTAAATCCTAACATAATTATGAATTAGGTACACTCAAATCCTAGTCCAACTAGAAATTATTTTTTTCTTGAAATTGGCTTATCTAATAAATTAATTAAACTTAATATAATTAAGTCTAAACTAATTTTAATTAAATTTAATTTAGTTAGACTTGATCTCAGTCTGATTGCTTAATCAAATTGAGCCAATTAGCAATCTAATTGCTAATCGATTCTCCTATAACACTTGCATTAGGTCAAACATCAATCACATTGAATGTTTGACCTTAGAACGATTCTCAATCATCGAGATTAAGTTACAACCTCTTATGTATGTGATCCTATAGGTTCGAACCTAAGTCAGTAGCATAGGAATCAATTTCTATACCAATCGAAGTAACCATCTAGCAATGGTTCCCGACATCCAGATAGGTTGAATGTATGCAAAGCAACATTCTTAGAATCCTGGCCAATGGTTACCGTATAATTCATTACTTTGATCATTAATGCTTAAGATGACTTTGAGTACACTATCAAATACTCATATAAGTCATGTCTATTATGTCTTAAAATTTTACAAATCCCATGACTCCTCACGAGGATTACCCAGGCCTAAGTTTTGCTAAATTGAAACACAATGAGACATTCTCTTCCTGGAGCTAATCAGGAGTGGTCAACCCCATCTTGACTTACACACTGACTTCATAAGTACTTGACTATATCCAAAAATCTTTCGAATCTATATTAAAAATACAGGCAGTCTGACACCAAAGTACAGTAAGTTGCTTGTAAGTCACTATGGTGATCTCAGATCGGAGGGACACTTATACCCATTAGCCTTAGCTAGCTACTCTTGATAGTAGAGTGCTATATTGATCATGTTCAATATAAATATACTCCTACATCTCATTTGGATGCTATACCAGTGTCTCCACACCACTTGGTTATGAGGACAATCAATGTATATGGCATACAATAATCTATAGTCGATAAGTTATCATCCTTATTAATAATTTATCATTTGGTCATGAACAATTTAAGAATCATCCAATAAATTCTTTTTTATATTGATTATGGTTCTAAGAACTTCATCATAATTTAGGAGTTTATTTAAGAAAGATAGAACTTCTATGATGAACCAGCCAAATAACTATTATTATTAGATAATTTATATACTATTTTCAATCATCTACTACTTAGATAATTGGCTTTAGAAGATATTTTCCAACACTAAGAATCTGCCTACCAAGTGATTGCCATAGATTCCTTCATGAACCTTCTGAACAGCATAATCGACCTCTAAGGGACTCAGGCTTCAGAGTAATGGGAAATAAAATAACCTTTTATAGAGTCTTCTATCCAAAATGATGTACCAAAAAGCTTATCTCTTGAATTTTTTTGCATTTGCAGGATCGTTGGGCAGTATTTTTTTATCCAAATCATCCATTAAAGAATCTATCTAGCTTAGTTCATGATTCACTTGAGCAATCATTAGGATTTTCATGCTAGGTTTCTCAAGGACTTCAATGAATACTTTTTAGTTGAGGTCATAAAATCCCAATGTAGCAAGATGTGAGAGTGCATCAGCTCAGACATTTTTCAATCTCGGTATTTGAATGATCTCAAGATCATCCAAATTTTTGGATAATTATCTTACATTTTATAAATATTGGGACATAATAGAATCTTTGGCTTTGTATTGATCTCGTATCTATCTGACGATAAGTTAGGAATCAGTGAAGACCTTAAGCTCTTTAATGTTGAGCTCCTTTGCCATTTTGAGTCCTGCAATGAGGGCTTCATATTCGATCCCATTATTTGAAGCTTTAAAATTGAATCTTAGAGTGTGTTCAGTAATAGCTCCATCCAAATTAGCCAAGATCAAGCTGGCACTACTCCCTTGGGTGTTCAAAGCTTCGTCCACATGTAGAAGCTAATAAGATTCTCTAGTAGTTTCTTTCTAAATTTTTGGGATCAAATTTTCTTCAAGTATTGAGCATTCTACCACAAAGTTGGTTAACACCTGAGCTTTATAGAAGGTCTAGGCCTGTAACGAATGTTAAACTCATTTAGTTTGATGGCCCAATTTGGCCAATCGATTAGATGTGTCAGGCCATTGAAGGATCAATCTCCATGGTTGATCCATCAAGATGATGATAGAGGGAGCTTGAAAATATGGTCGAAGCCATTTGGCTATTGTGACCAGAGAATAGATCATTTTCTCAATTCTAGAATATCGAATTTTTGCATCTCGTAATAATTTGCTAGTGTAGTAGATGGGTCTATACATCCCTGTATCATCTCGGACTAGAACCAAGCTGATAGCATTAGGAGAAATAGATAAATATATGAATAAATTCTCATCTTTGATCGATTTTGATAATAGTGGGACTGAGCCAAGGTATACCTTGAGTTTGTCAAAGATGGATTGACATTTCTCTAACCATCTAAAATCTTTGATCTATTTTAAGATTTTAAAGAATGAAAGATATTTTTCAGCTGACCTAAATATATATCTATTTTAAGATGGATTGACAATCCTTCGACCACCTTGAGAGATGCCACTCATCCCGTAAGTTGTTGTACTTCTTTCAGGGAGCTTGGGGGTTTCATCTTAAGTAGCGCTTAGATTTTTTTTGAGGTTAGCTTCTATCCTCTTTGAGTTACAAGAAAAATAAAAAAATTGCTAGCTGTGACTTCGAAAGCACATTCGTTGGGGTTAAGCTTTATCTGGTACCTGCGGAGCTTCCCGAATGCCTCTTCTAGATCGATAATATGCCAATTTTTCTCCATACTCTTAACAAGCATGTCGTCAATATAAACTTTCATATTGCGATCAATCAGGTACTTGAAAACTTTGTTGACTAGGCATTGGTAGGTGGCATCTGCATTTTTTAAACCAAAAGGCATCATTTTATAACAATACAAACCTTTATCGGTGATAATGCTGTATTCTCCTCACCTTCTTGTGCCATTCTGATTTGATGGAAGCCAGAGAATGTGAGCTCAAATATGGCACTTTCAATTCTTAGGAATATGAGAAGATAGATCATGAAAAGATGGGAGCGAGCTATAAGAGAAATCATCCTGGATAGTAAGCTGCAAAAACTTAGCCAGCTCACCCTAAGACTGGGTCGACTAAGTTGGGAATTGGGTTGGCTCAGTCCAGGACTAGATCGACTATGTATTAGAGAAAAATTTAGATAGAAAATAGTATTTTTGAGACTGCTGGCATGGTACACAACTGGGTCGGCTAAGGCTCAGACTGAGCCGATCCAGTCGTAGGTTAGCCGGCTCAGTTTGAAATTGAGCTGGCTTAGTGTCACGGGATTACTTTTATGTACGTGGATTGTTTGGATTTGAAAAAGTTTTTCTATGAGCTTGGGGCATGACCCTTTTGTAAAGTATTTATACTGAAAATATGTCAAGGATTGTGATATACTGAATATAAGAAAATAAAAGCTCTTTTCTTCTAGAAAATTCTTGTGCTCTTTTTCTTACTTTCTTCTTTTAAATTCATTGGTTTTGCTTCTGCATTAATTCTAGGAGTTTGTTCCTTGTTACTTAGCTAATCACCAGCGGCCACGTCGGTCTGAGAGAGGATAGTATTTTTTAATATTTGGTATCAAAGTGGTGTTGCATGAAGGAAAGGAAGACACCTAGGGTTTCTACATCTAGGATCTGCTGCACCAAGTTTTATCCTAAAATCTTATACTTTTCTTCATGGTTATCTCTAGATTGAGGTGGAGAATTGTTGCATGAAGAAAAGGTAATACAGGAGGTTGGAAGAAGGATCTAGGGCCCATAGATCTTCATTGAAGGATAAATTTGCTGGTGTGTGCTCGAAGAAGGATGTTAGGGCTTTGTACTTGGCTTGATTATAGTCATGGGATCAAGTAGATTCAAGATGGATTTCAAGAAATTCGATGGCAAGAAAAATTTTACTCTATGGCAGCAAAGGATAAAGGACTTGTTGGTTCAGTAGAAGATCTACAAGATCTTGGTAAGATAAAGATCAGAAAAGATTAGTGTTGAGAACTGAAAAGAGTTGGAGAAAATTATTTTTAGCACAATCAGAATGTGCTTGGTCGATTAGGTGTTGCCCAAGGTTTGCATAGAGACCATGGCAAAGGGGCTCTAGATGAGACTGAAGAATACATACATAGAAAAGAACATAACCAATAAGTTATGGTTGAAAAAATAGCTATACAATCTGAGGATACTCGAAGATGGATCTTGTTGCACATATCCAAAGGTTCAATTAGGTGTGATTTGAGGTGATGAGTTTGGATGTGAAGATCGATGAGAAAGATCGGACATTGCTATTACTTTATTCTTTCTTGGATCATTATGATGGTCTCATAACAACTTTAGTTTATGGAAAGAAGATTCTAAACTATGAAGAAGTTGTTGGTGTGCTCAGATCAAATAAGCAAAGAAAAAAGATCTATAAGAAAGATCCTAAGTCTGAGATCTTGATAGTGAATGAAAGATAGGAAAGATCAAAGAAGAAGGCAAGGAGAAAATTCAAGGGCAGATCAAAGTCTCGAGATCAGAAGAAGATATTGAAATGCTATAAATATCATCAACCTGGACACCTGAGGAGAGACTGTCCCTTTTTGAAGTCAGAAAAGGAAAGGCTAGCAAGAATGATGATACAGCTTCTATAAGCAGTGGAGAAGACTTATTAGTTGTATCAGATGGATCCATAGAGTATGATATGATGTGGATATTAGATTCAATATGCTCACACCATTATATTTCTCATCAGAAGTGGCTTGCTACCTATCAAAAGATCGATGGTGGAAGTGTTAGCCTTAGAGATGATCACCCATGTAGAGTAGCTGGAGTTGGCTCAATCAGGATGAGGATGTATGATGGGATCATTCGTATATTATTAAATATCAAGCATGTACCAGAGCTAAAAAAGAATTTAATCTCTTTGGGCTACTTAGAGGAGCAGGGTTATACTTTTAGCAGCCAGGCTAGTAGTGGATGTCTGAAAATTTTTAAGAAAACTTTTATGGTGATGAGAGATAGATGACTGAGCAATAATCTTTATAGAATGGAAGGCTCAGTGGTGAATGATAGTGCAGAGGTGCTAGCAGTGGCATAAGAGGAGCAGCTTCTATATCGATTGTGGCACTATCGGATGGATCATATGAGTGATCGAGGGCTCACTGAACTTAGTAGAAGAGGGATGATCTCAGTCCTAAAAAAGGAGGGCACAGATTTATGTGAGCCATGCATCTTTGACAAACAGTATAGGATAAAGTTTGCTAATAATTTCAAGCATAGCAAAGGAGTGCTGGATTCAGTGCACTCGAATGTGTAGGGACCGGCTCCTGCATTAGCTAGAGATGGGGCAAGATATTTTATCACCTTCATTAATGATTTCTCAAGGAAGGTGTGGGTTTAATTGATCAAAGAAAAATTAAAAATGTTTGCCTGATTCAGAGCCTAGAGAGCTGAAGTTGAGAAGGAGTCAGAGAGACAGGTGAAGTGTCTGAGGTCAGATAATGGAAGAGAGTATACAAGCCTGGAGTTTAGGAGGTACTATGAAGAAAATGGCATTAAACACCATTACACACCCTAGCAGAATGGTGTCATAGAGAGGATGAACCGAACACGGATGAGAAGGCACGGAGTTTGAGGCTGCAGACATCACTCCAAATTCTTTTTGGGGTGATTCTCTAACTTTTTTTATTTTCTTATCAATAGGTCTCCTCATCACAAGCTGAATGGAGGTATTAGGAGGTCTGGAATGCTAAGAAGGTGGAGCTTGGACACCTGAAGATCTTTGGTTGCTCGGTCTATGCACATGTGGAGGCAACCAAGAGGAGCAAGTTAGATCCAAAATCTCAAAAGATGACATTCATAAGGTATCCACAAGAAGTCAAGGGATATCTACTATGGGATTCTCAAGAACAGAGATCGGTGATCAGTAGGGATGTAATTTTTGATGAGAAGAGCATCTTGAAGAGGTCAGGAGTATAGGAGCAACTAAGAAAATAAAGGTAGATAACGATAGCCAATCAGAGATTGATGGTATGCGGGTTACATCCACTTATAGGAGTATTTCTGTTGAGGTGGAGCTGGGTAGCAGAGTACTGACTCAGATTGAAAATCAGCATAGAGAGCCAGCTATTTAGTTAGACGTGCAGGAGCAGCCACAAACATTAGGCAGGAGTTATGTGCCAGTGGAAGTGGCTTTGCATAAGCCCCAGCATATTGTTAGGAGACCAGTTAGATATGGCATTGATGAGGTTATCTCTTATACTCTCATTAATACTAATGGAGATCTAGAGAATTATGCAGAGGCTATGGAGAGAGAGGATCATGAGTCATGGATGCAGGCCATGATGGAGGAGATGGAATCACTTGAAAAGAATCAAACATGGCAGCTGGTGGATCTTTCAGAAGGTGCTAGACCTATTGGCTCAAAGTGGGTATTCATAAAGAAGGAGGCACCTTCAGAATAAGGTGGAGTAAGATTTAAGATAAGGCTAGTACCAAAGAGATATTCACAGAGGAAAATGATTAATTACACCGAAGTCTTCTCTCCTATGGTGCATCATACATCTATTTAGATTTGCTATTACTGGTGGCACAGCATAACATGGAGTTGGAAAGAAGGACGTGAAGATGGCCTTCCTTCATGAAACTTTGGAGGAAAGAATCTATATGAAGCAGCCAGATGGTTTCATAGAGATTGGACAAGAGGAGAAGATGTGTTTAATCAGGAGGTCACTCTATGGCTTTAAATAGTTCCCTCATCAGTGGTATCACAGATTTGATGCCTTTGTTTTGAGTCTAAAATTTATCATATGTGAACATGACTGCTATGTCTACATCAAGAATGTAGATGAGGAGGATGCTCTGTACCTACTACTTTATGTAGATGATATGCCCATAGCCAGTAGAAGCATGGAGGTTGTGACTGAAAAGGATGTTATCAGCTAAATTTGAGATGAAGAATCTAGGTCCAGCAAAGAAATCCTTAGAATGGAGATTTATAGAGATAGGTGCAAAATAGTGCTTCATATGTCATAAGAAGGTTATGTCCAGAAAGTTCTAGAGAGGTTTGGGATGGAGAAGGCCAAACCTACAGAGACATCATTATCGAGCCACATATTTCTCTCCAAATATCAAAACCCTCAGTCAGAAGAGAGAGAGAGTGTATGGATAAAGTTTCTTATGCAAATGCTGTAGGCAGTCTGATGTATACTATGGTGTGCTGTAGACCAGATATAGCACATGTAATGAGCATGGTTAGTAGATACATGGCTAATCCTGAGAAGAAACACTGGAAAGCATTGAAATGGATATTGAGATATCTGCAAAGAATAAGGGATTATGGTTTGGTGTTTGGTGGGCAGCCTAGAGGATTTGAAGACAAAGGTTAGGGTCTTCTAGAAGGATTTGTAGATGCGAATTATGCAGATGATCTAGATACAAGAAGGTCTATTATTGGATACATCTTCTGCATATTTGGTGGATCGGTGCCTTAGAGATCAATCCTTCAACCAATCATGATCTTGTCTACCATAGAGGTCGAGTATATTGGGATAATAGAAGCTGTAAAGGAAGCTCTTTGGCTTACAAGGCTGATAATTGAGATGGGGGTGAAGTAGAGCAAGGTTATACTGCATAGTGATAGTCAGAGTGCTCTGCTGCTTGCATAGAACCTAGTCTATTATGCACGCACAAAGCATATAGATGTGAGGTACCATAGGATTAGAAAGCTGGTGGAGGAAGGTGAAGTTGAATTGATAAAGGTCCATATAAAGAAGAATTAGTCTGATACACTCATGAAGGTACTTCCTAGAGACAACTTTCAGATGTATGTAGCATGGATGGATTTGCAAGAAAAAGATGAGTTCACAAGAACTTGAAAGCATCAAGATGGAGAATGTGAGCTCAAATGTGGCACTCCCAAGTCTTGAAAACATGAGAAGATAGGTCATGGAATGACATGAGTGAGCCGTAAGAGAAATTTGCTTAGGTAGTAAGCTGTAGAAACTTAGCCAGCTCACCCTGAAATTGGATCGACTAAGTTGGGAATGGGGTCAGCTCAGTTCAAGACTGGGTCGGCTATATCTAAGAGAAAAATTTAGATAGAAAGTAATATTTTTGGGACTGCTAACATGATACACAACTAGATCGGCTCAGTCTCAGACTGAGCTGACCCAGTCGTAGGTTAGTAGGCTTATTCTAAAATTGAGCCGGCTCAGTGTTGTAGGATTATTTTTGTGTACTTGGATTGTTTGGGTTTGGAAGAATTTTTCTATGAGTTTGGGGCTTGACTCTTTTATAAAGTATTTATACTGAAAATTGGTCAAGAATTATAATATGCTGAATACAAGCAAATAAAAGCTCTTTACTCCTGGAAAACTCTTGTGCTCTTTTTTTCACTTTCTTCTCTTGAATCTATTAGTTTTGCTTTCGCATTAATTTTAGAAGTTTATTCCTTATTGCTTGGCTAATCACTAGCAGCCATGTCGGTCCGAGAGAGGATAGTATTTTCCAATAGAGAAGGCATCCATGAAGCTTAACAGCTTTTATCCTGAGGTCACATCAACCAGTTGGTCAATTTTTGAGAGAGAAAGCTATCCTTGGGGCAAGCTTTGTTGAGGTTGGTAAAATTAATGTAGATCTTTCATTTTTCACTTGCCTTCTTAACCATCACAACATTGGCTATCCAGTTCGAATATTGTGCTTCTCTGATAAACCTAACTTTCAGAAGCTTGTCAAGTTCCTCATCTATTGCCTTTTGTCTTTTTAGAGCAAAACCTTTTTTTTTGTTTTATGGGCTTATGTTTGGGGTCAATATTTAGCTTACATGTGATGACATCAACAGGTATTCCTGGTATATCTGAAGCTAACCAAGCAAATACATCAGCATTTTATCGAAGGAAAGAGGCTAGTTTTTCTTTGAGGTCGGTATTTAATCGAGCTCCTATCTGGACAGTTTTCTCCGAATCTCTTCCTAGGAGAATGGTAATAAATGTTTCAGTAGACTCACCTCGACTTTTTCCATCCTCGCTTTCAAGCTCTTGATCAAAAATTTCAATTGGTGGGTTTTTGGCTAGCTCTTCATTTGCAAAGCTATTAGAAAATATTGTTTGGCCAGTCTCTGATCTCCTCACATTTCTTTGATGCTAGACTTGGTCGGAAATCAGACCAGCAGGTGGTAAGTTGAGACCACTGCGCTAAGAGCATTGAGCCCAGGTTGGTCGAGGATGGCGTTATATGCAAAAGGTATCTTGACGATCAGGAATGTGAGCTGCACAGTCGACTGATAGGGTTCTCTTCTAGCAGTAACTGGTAGCATGATTTCTCCTTTAATCACCACCGAGTTGTCTGAAAATCCAATCAATGGGCTGCCAACCTATCTTAATTTACTTAGCAATTTATTTTCGAGAGGGTATTATAGAATAACACATCCGCTAAGCTTCCATTGTCTACTAGAATTCTTTTTACATCATAATTTGCTATCATCATGAAAATAATGACATCATCATTATGGGATGTTTGAACCCCTTGAACATCCTCATCAAAAAAGGAAATGATATTTTTGAGGCACTATCTTTCTGGAGAGGGGCTCTTGGATGCCCCTCGAGGTCTGCTGCCTTGCGAGATTATGTTAATGACTCCTGCAGTCGATCGATTATGCTCAATAGCATCATCTGGCTTCTGGCACAGCTCTAGGGCCTGATTTGCCTAATCTCGGACATACTTGCCGAGATAACCTTAGTGAATTAAGGCCTCATCCCTAAGTTGATGGCATTCTTCAGTATCGTGCCCGTAGTCCCAATGGAAGGGGCAAAATTTGTTTTTATTTCTTTTGTCAGTAGGGGCCTTTATAGGATTGGGGTAGTGGATATATCCTTGATTCTCTATCTCTATCATGATCTGTGATTGAGGGGCGGTCAAAGAAGCATAGCCATCAAATTTTTGGGGTGGACTCCAAGACCTCGAATTTTTCTAAGGTGGCTCGCTATTGCTCCCCTAATTCCCATGCTCTTCCTCACGGGGCCATTTATTTCCCTCTATATTTTTTTTCTCCTTCTTGCTTAACTTCTCCTCTTCTTCAGCATGGACGTACTTTCAAATTCGAGCCAATATTCTCTTATAGTTTTTTGGAAAGTTTTTATTGAGGGAGATAACTAGATGGCAGCTCCTGAGTACCTGCTTCAAGGCTAACATGGCAACAAACTCATTAAAATCTTTTATTTTAAGAATGGCTGCGTTAAAATGGATCATATATACTCATGGAGGGATTCACCTTCTTGCTGCACTATAGAGAATAGGCTGTCCGAGTGCTTCAGATGCAGATAATTTCTCCTAAAATAGGCCACGAAGAGCTTGCTCAACTGGTCAAAAGATGAAATTGATCCCAGGTGGAGTCTAAAGAACCATATCCTTGTAGATTTCTTAAGGGTGATGGGGAAGGCCATACAGAGAAGGGTGTTAGATGTATCTTGGAGTCTCATCATATCTCTATATCCCTCAAGATGGTCTTGAGGATCTGTGAAACAGTCAGAAGGCTCCAATGCAGGCATCTTGAATTGAGATGGGATCGATTTATTCAGAATTTCTGCAGAAAATAGAGACGTAATGTGGAAATCCTTCTTACCTAGGAAGGTCTTTCGAGTTGCACCTTCTTTAGCCTTTTTTCAAGATCTTGGAGCTTCTGCTCCAGAATTGCCTCCCACAATGGTTTCTTACTGTAGGGGGTTAATTCAGCTTCGTAGGAGTGCTCTTCTTAATCAAGAAGGTGCTTCTAATGAAATTCTTGAGGAGTTGGAAGATGGCTGGTTCATGATGCAGCCTCTTGAGAGATGGATTCTTGTTGTTGCTCCATTATTTGTTGGAGCCATTGCACGATATTGGTGAGGGCCTAAACCTGCTGCATCAAGAGATTGAATTGCTGTAGATCAATTATTGCCAGAGGATAGAATTGAACCATCTTTGGAGGGGCTCCTAGGAAAGACGAAACTGGATTTTGCACTTTCTTTACCATTTTCACGAAATTATGGGTAAGGATCCCTTTCTCTAGCACTAATCTATTACAGCAAGGCTTTAGATCGTTAAAGAAGATTTGTACTAGAGAGCTGATCTAGGATTGGATCGACTTGGATCATGGACCAACCTACAAGAAAAAATCTAAGAACTAGTAGGGTACCCTCTAATTTAGAATCCTCCGATAGTTAAGTCAGCTGAAGCCTTATCAATAGATAGTGAAAGTAGAAGATTAAAAGGCAGTATGAGAGAGTTTGATGGAGAGAAAGTTTGATCTTCCTTCAATGAAAAAGTCAAGAGCAGATTTTGGCAGAGTCTGGCTCTTTGAATCTTATGCTTAAGCTTACCTTCGAAAGGGTACCCTACCCTCCTATTTATAGAGGGATTTGCTTAGGTCTTAAGAATAGTTTGTTAGGCCATTAGTTAGTTATAATAGAGTGGCTAGCTGGATTACAAGCTGTTGGTCGCTTACCTTGGTAGCGGATAGTTGTAATGCGGCCAGAGGAGAGCTGTGACTTGATTGTAGAGCGATCGGGGTTGAATCAATTTTCTAGTCATGTCGAGGTCGGTGTTTTATTGGTTTTGCAGTGCGGCGAGGTTGGTGTTTCACCAATCTTGATATGATAAAATTCAGATGGGCTCCATTGGAGGGCAAGATCGGTATTTTATCAATCTCAAGCTGAAGAGTCTGGACACAGACTGATCTCTAGGTCATGCAAGCAGATTACTGCTATTGGGGTCAGTGAAAATCCAATTTTCTGTGGAAAGAAGACTGTACCCACTTTCAGAATGGTAGAGTACTGGTCTAGTTCTATGCAGTAATTCTGAGGTCAGTTTAATACCTATCTTGATTCATAATAAGTCGGATCACCATTCAGGGGCGATGATTTATCGATCTCGATGATCCGGTCATCGGTATATTGCTGATCTGGTTTGGTCAAATTGATATTTCATCTGATCACGTTATGGATTAAACTAAACTCCAGGTTGGTATTTTACCGACCTAAGACTGATATTTGCTTTTAGTAGTCTTCTATAACGATGGCCTTTCTGATGGTGCCACGTGGCTAGTAATGATTGTCCGTGCCAACAACTACTAATCTAGCATTTTTGTTGAAGCTATTATCATCTTTAATTTCAATAATTTGGCATTTTATCGAAGCTATTATCATTTTTAATTTCAGATTATATGAAGGCTATGGTCATTGACACCACAGCTATTGTTTTCTATAGTTGTAGAGACTTGCAAATCATTCCAAGCTATCAAGCCTATTCCACTATAATTCCAAACTAACCTTTGAGTTAGGATTGGGATCACCTTCAATATTATGGACACCTCAGATTAAAAGAATAAGAATAAAAAAAATATATTTCTAAGCCAAATGGTTTCCCACGGTTCAGGAAACATCACCTGTTTCTATAGTTTTCAATTGCCCTTTTTTCACGATGGAAGTTGCAAGCTTTGAACTTTTTGAGCCAACTCTAATTCATGACTCTTCAAATAATGATCTATAAATAGCACAAAAGTGTTTTCATCAGGCCATTCACCCTTTTGGTCAGTCTTTTTTCGGAGCAATTTGGCTTCATCCACCATCCCCCTTCTTAAGTATGCACCTATGAATATGTTCACCAGTCTTATATCATTGTTCACGCAGCTAGATTCCCACTTCTCAAAGCATTGCTTCAGTCCATCCATATCCTCAAAATATTGTTATATATATATATATATATATATATATATATATATATATATATATATATATATATATATATATATATATATATATATATATATATATATATATATATAAAACAATCCTCTGTGAAGGAGTATTGGAGTGTTGCCAACTCAACTTTTTAAATGAGCTTTGTTGTGCCACGTGTACCTCAAAAAGAATGCCTCGCAAGACTAAGCAGCTGCTCCAAGCCTCCCACCCAAATGAGACTCATGAGAACAAAAAAAAATAGTGAAACCCCTAGCCACAAAACCCTAGTATTGTCTAAGCTTCTCTATTTGGCCGCTCCTCCATTCTATTCTTGGCCTCCAAAGCAGATGAGAACCAAAGGCCTCAAAAGATGCCACAAAACCCTAGCCATCACCTAAGCTTCCCTATTCGGCCGCTTTGGCTGCTCCAAGCCTCCCATTCGATTGAGACTCCTAAGGATGGAAAAATAGTGGCGAGGGCAACAAGGAGGCTGAGGGGGTGGGGATGCCATCGGTAGGGGAGAGAGAGGAGGAGGCGGAGGAGGGGGAGGAGAGAAAAAAAATGCATTGGGCTCGCAGGCCTACTGGAGCTTCGTTGCTAGCATGGAGCCATTGGAGGAGGTCCACGGAGGGGTCGAGGTCGATGACTAGATACCACCATGGTCTGTTACCTCTTGACGATGGGGATCCAACTGGAGCTCGGGGACTAGAGTTCAAGTCGATCGGGAGGGGCGTGCCGGAGACCTCAACGATTAGGTTGGCGAGGATGGCATGGCCATAGGCATCCACGACGGTAGCAAATGAGTCAGACAAAATAGGAAGAGATAGGGTTGCATGTCGATGGCAAGAGACCATAGGTGGGGCCATAGGCAGGTGTAGGCGAGGGGAAGGAGGGCATCGAGCTCGGCGGTGGAGGGACTGAAGCGAGCCTAGGAAAAGAAGTGGAGGGTGGGGATGGGGGTGGCAGGACGGTAGCGCGAATGACATGAAGAACATGGTCTGGGCTGGGAGGGGGGAGGGAAGCCTTTGTCCTTTTGATTTAGATGTCTTGGATGGTGTTTCAGGGTGGTCATAGCATTGATGAAGACAATATGGATGAGAAACTAAGAAATCTGATAAAAAAAAGTATGGAGGCTACTAACTTTTTTCTCTTAAATCTGAATATGATATTATTTTTTTATTAGTTTTTATTTATTTACATAAGTCTACACTTGCAGGTAGCATTGATGTAGACAATATGGATGAGGAGCTAAGAAATTTAACTATAGAAGTATAGAGGCCGCTTATTTTTTTATCATATATCATATCATATCATATCATATCATAAATATATAAAACAATACTCTATCAAGGAGTATTGGAGTATTGCCAACTCAGCTTCTCAAATGAGTTTTGTTGTGCCACATGGAAAGACTATTAAATAGAAGTTAATATGCAACACAATCTTTCATATTTCAACTCCATAGAAAACCAATAATTTGTTCAGCTCCTGCATGAAAAGAAAAAAAAAAATTACATAATTAATTTAGTTGCATTCAATTAAGAAAAATTATTTTTGTACATTCATTCTGTGCAACGCATGGGTCTTCGACTAGTTTAAGTACATTGTGTTGGCATGGCTCTCCATCCACTATATATATATATATATATATATATATATATATATATATATATATATATATGATAATCATCATAAATTTATAAATAAAAATATTAAAATATATAATAATTAATATTTATTTTAAAGAATTGATATTTTTATTATTATTTTGTAAGAAAAAAAGCTCAATAATATGAAGAGCTTGATTTATGGGATCAAATGAATCAAATTTGATGAAAATTGGAGCTAAATTAGAATTTAAATGAAGACTGAAGTTTAATAAAGAAAATAAAAAAAAAAGTGAAATTAGCTGGTTTGGTCTGAACCAGCTCAAACCGCTACCCAGCAGGTCAAAAGAACTGCTCGGTCCAGTTCTACGCTGATGTCAGACAGATGTTAGATTTATTGAGGCTCACTGGGGGCAACGCGCGAATGGTGGACCGGGCATTCACGTGGTCCACGGGGCTTCATCAGGCGGGAGCACTATACGCATGATCTGACGGACGTAAATGTCACCGATTAGGATTAGACGGTGGAGGCGATTCTCGACTTAATCCAGGATTCTTTCAACTCCCAAACCTCCTGAAGCACAATCTAGTGACTCGGATTCAACCGATCACATCATCTAACGATCCAAATCAATTCAGGGCTTAATCTTTTAGCTGTACAGTGGATTTTGATCCATTCAATGGTGATCCAATGGCCAGAATTCAAGCAGCATGAGGAATCCAATCCAGATTCAAATTGGGCTTCGAGAAAGACTCGAAAACCTCTATTCCTCTATATTATAAAAATTCAGATTAGAATGAATTATAAAAATTAATTAAATTTATATTTATATTTTTTGATTGTATGATCTAAATAATCTATATCTGTGAGATGGATTATGATCATATTAGATACGGTCAATACTCGATAGAATAGATTATGTTAGAATTGGATCAAGAGAATATACAACTCATAAGATTGCATGTTGATAATAAAAGAAATGCATGAATCAATTATAAACTTGAATATTGAAAGATAAAACTAAAATTTTAGATAATTTTTTTTTATTTTTAATTAATTTTAAAATTTTAATTAATTAATTAATTACTTTTTTTTATTTTAATTTACTAAAATATTAATAATTTTTTTAATTAATTTATTTAAATTTTTACTTTTAAAAAAATTAGTTTTATTTTTTTAAAAAATTAATTTATTTTTTTAAAAAATTGAATGTAACTTAATTTTTAATCTTCAAAAAATTCGATATCCAACTTATCACTATTTTAATTAATAGTAAGATTAGTTTTAAATTTTTATTTATTACTGTAATGATAAGTATTAATATTTAAATTCATATAAAAATGCCTCAGGTGTGGGATTTGTAGTTTTGTAGAAAAAAGGGAGTCTGGTGAACGTCATTGCGTTAAAGAAGAGGATGGGAGGGACACATTAGTCTACTCCAGAAGGTCTTCTCAAAGGGCTCCATACAGGAACCACATGCTTGCATATTATATCGCTCAACGGGAGTCAAATAATAACTAAACCATCACACCCATGGCCCGCTTGTTCGAAATTTGGTGTTTTTACTATATATGCTCCATTTTCTTTATTATAATAATTTTCTGTGACATGATTGCGCTCAAGATGGTCAAATGTTCATCTCATATCTTATATTGGTGAAATATTTATCTACTCTACACAACCAAAAGGTCTTGCATTCTTGGTATGCATGCTAAATTGCATGACCTCAGTTATGGACCTTAAAAAGAGAAATAAGAAGTGTAGGAGCCTATCTCATACAAGTTCCAAATCCTAAGAGAAATGGGTGGTCTTTGGGCCTCTTGAGAGATATCGTGTATTGATCCACTCAGGCAACAATAACTGGGAGGAGCAAAAGCGGCCAAGAATGCATATGGAGGATGTGGATGAAAAATGACACTCAAGAATAGCATTTCATATTAATTTTTTCCTAATTTATTATTTTTTCCAAAGGGAAGTAGTATTGGATATTGCTTAAAAATTAAATATGAATGAAATCAAAGAGCTTGGAATGCATTGTTTATGTGTGGTTCTTTCGATAATCTTGTTATTGCATCAAGGCTTTGAAGGTCGTTGATGTGGTTGAGGAGGTATGTTGGCTCTGGAGATCAGGACATCAAAAGATACCTATAAGAGAAGTCCACACATGTCGGAAATTTTTTAATAAAGGATCCTCCAATACTTAAGTCAGCTAGAGTTTGAGCATAGTAGAAAAGAGAGAGAGTATTGCACTGTGTTGAGTAGTGTATCTCGAGGTCCCCTTATTATCTCTTTATATAGAGAGATATTGGAGTTTGTTATATCCTAATCTAATAGATTGTCAGGTAGATTGTTAGACATGGGTATTTGTTATGCCTACGTTTTAAGAGTTTGTTGGAATATTTCATTTACCCATGTGGCCAAATGGACTGATGGACAGAGGTCAGTTCACAATCAAGGTATCATCCTGGATGTATCCGCATCGACATTGGTTGTAGAATTTTATCCCTATCATCTGAGAACTTCTAAGCTACGGGTTGGTTCTGATCTGAACCAAGGGTCAGATGAAAGCTGATGAGATCACTTCATTTTGACTCTTCATGGTGATCATGATGAATTGTTGATTGGAGTCACCAGTGGCATTATCGGGTTGATGGCCGCATGTTGGTGTCTTCAATGCTACTACTGATTAGGAGTGAGTGTCTAAGGATGAGTCACAAGGATTATGGTTGAGGTGGCATTGTTAGATATATGTACCCTAGAAGCCAGAATTGGCTGACACTTATAATACACCTCTAGGGGCAAAATTGTAATTTTGACTAAAATTAATAAATAGGTTATTTTCTATCACATATATGTATTTAGTGTCTGTGATACATCCTTTGAGTTAATGACAATGATAATTCATATTTTCAAGAGTTGAAAATTTAAGACATGAATAATCATTATTAACTCATAAATTGCTCCCGACCATAGGATCATTGCGAGGATGGTGATTGATCCAGAAGGTTGGTGTACAATCGCTTCTGTTTAGTAGATGAGTCTTGAGTCTACGGTGTGGAGACACCGAAGCGAGAGTACAGGTACTCATTAGAGAACGAGGGCACTGAGCGTGACCACCTCGAGTAGTCATTAGGGAGTCTACCTTCTCGTCAATGACTGACTCGATGCTGCAGTAGTGTGTCTGGTTCTTTGACCTGAGGTGCATCGACAGTTCACCTTGAGGGTGTTATAGTTTGACTACACCATTACTCGGTCTCCTAGCCATATGGAACCCTGAGGTGTATGTTGGCTATGATATGTTCATTGTAGGAACTGGATGGCATCAAGATGGAATCTATCTACCTCGGTGGTAGAGGAGCAGCCCTATGATGATCATGAGAGTCAAGTCCAGAAATCCATGGCCATGGTAGAGTGAAATAATAGAAAGAGTTTCTATTTAGATTTTCACATTGGACTTGAATCGAATGATTACATCATATGACAGAGACTAGGGTTTGACGAGTTTACCTTAACCCTAATCTGATCGGGGCTCAAGATAGAAGAACTTAATCACACAGATAGCTGCACCAAGAGGTTCACATTCAGCTCTGATGGGTTGCCACCATATACTGCTAGGTGTCACTGGTGGATTTTGGGAGCAATTAGAATGATTTAGATGATCGATCATTCTAGCTGTTCGAATCAGAAGAGTTCTGATCCATCGAAAGGAGTTTCGATGATGTCGATGATGGAGATCATGACATATCCCATTACCATACAGAACTGAACCTAACTGGGTCACACAAACAAGGGTTTGAATCTGGTGATCATCAATTGAACTGATCTAGTTCAATTGATCTGAATGAGATTCAATTAGGTTCAAGAAAATCGTGCTAGCACTCGATTGAACCTAACGTTCTTCTTTTGCTATCATAAATAAGTTATCCTGTCTGAGCCAAAGGAGTTTGTGCTCAAACAGAGGCCTTCATATGATCTGACTGGAGGTTGTCCAAGTCAGAAAAGGTTGTCTTATTTGTAAGACACTACCTGCCATTTTTGGTCACCTGCCATTTCTTGTTCTTTGACTTTGGTCAAAAGTCTACCTTTGACTGGTCAAACGTTGACCATTGATACTTTGACTTTTGACCACATGTCATGCACCTATTGGAGAGCTGGTAGGGGCCTGTCCCCTGCCAGAACCTGGCAAGGAGGAGGGCACACGCCAAGAGTGGCGTGCGCCCAAGATTGGAGGAGTCTTGGAGTCCTTGTTGGACAAGGACTCCACATCTCTTTTGGATTCCAATTAGAGTTCTCCCTAAAACCAACTTTGACTGGTCTTAGGCACCCTCTAAGTAGGAATCTAGGGGTCTCTATTACCACCAATCAGATTTAGATCTGATTTCACAAAGGATTGTGATTGGTTGGGAGGAAGAGGAGTTGGATCACGCTTAGTCTATAAAAGGGACCCTACGCCCAACTCAGTTGGTGATTCAATTGAGAATTGAAAATCCCACGCCCCAAGACTGCCTCTCCCCTCCTCCTCCATGCCAAAGCTTCTTCTCCTTCTCCTCTCCACGTCCAAAAGAGTTTTGGACCTTGGTTTGTGCGATCCAGATCAAAGAAAGGTGATCAAAAGTAAGAAGGCTGCACTGCTGCAAAAGGATGACTGCTGATCTTCAAAAGGAGTTTTGAAGATCCTCCAGATCAGATCCAAATCTAATTTTTGAAGGTGTGATAGAGAAGAAGAGGATCTCCAGATCCAGCTTGAGTGGATACCGGTAGAGGCCAGGCGCTTGCGTGGCTAGATCCAGAACCTTCCGCTGCAAATAGGATCATCAACAGGGTAATAGGATTACCCAAATTCAGGTAAATTAAATTTAATTTAATTTATCCTTATTTTATTTTATTTATTAAAATAATAAGAATCAGATCTGAAATACATCAAGATCTAATTGGGATCAAGAGAAAAATTTTTGAAATATATCTCTTGATCTGATCAGATCTGAACGAACCTGGTCCGGGAAATCAGAATTTTCCTTCAACTGGTATCAGAGCCATGGTTCTAAAATTATTTAGATCTGATTTTAAATTTATTTTAATCAAAAAATAAGTAATTTCAGATATCACATGAGATATGATTAGATCTGAAATTAGAAAAAATTAAAATTAAATAATTTGGATCTAAGATTAGAAGATATGCATGACTAGTTCTTGAATAGAATAGTTCTATAGAATAGTCTTGCATGTTCTCGATTTAATCTGATTAAATCATATTTTAGATCTTTTTATTTACTATTTTTTGATATTATAAGTGTTATAATAACATCTAAAAAATAGCAAATAAAATTATTTAATTTTTGAATATCATATGAGATATGATTGATGCATGTCTAGACTAGTTGTAGAATAGTTCTACATAATTATCTAGATTAGAATTTATTTTGATTAGATCAATTTAAATCTAATTTTTTAGATTATTATGAGATAATTTAGATCTGAAAACATGCATGATTATGATACATGAGATGTATGCAAAATATGCCATAATTAGATCTGATTTATATATGAGATATATGATATAGATCTGATATTGTTTTGTAGTATTGAATGTTCCTGATTAAGGAGTTCCTCTTGGCCGTCCGGTCATAAGAATGAAGAAGGATTTAAAGGCCCTCTCTTCCCATTCGATTGGGCGTTCTTATGATGTGTAGGGGTGCTGCATGTTCGTTCTTAATCAGAAACCCAAAACTTACTTTCTGCAAAACCCTAGATCCTGAAATCCTAGGATTTATTGTGCATATTTTATTTATGAACCCTACTTAATTAAGAATTAAGTTTATGAAATATTAATTAGGTCTAAAATTGAGAATTTTAGATCTAAGACATATTCATAATACTGGGTTCGGGCTTGGGTAGCTCAATTAGGTCTAAGCGGTTGATCAAACCGAATCAAGAGTTGGTTAGATGGGATCAACAATGCTAAAATTGACCAGCCTAATAGGATTAAGTTTGGGTCAAGATCGAGTCACGATCAAGCAAGACCTAATTAGGCTTAGAGGTTAGAGTCTGGATTGTAGGCTAACCCAATTGGTTCTGACTCAATAATTTGGTGTCTAAGGTAAGTTTGGCACATACGACCGACTGGTTTTTAATTGGAAGCTACTCGACCTGAATGCGTTCTTGTACGAGTTAATGGCATATTTCTTCCACCAGTCTCACTTACTTGGCCATATCTGTTGACACAGTTCTGATCTGAGGTGGTCAATAATCCGAGCTAACCCATGTCATTAGGTTAGTCATAATTGTTATGACTAAGCCAAGTCTAGTTTAATGAGACCTGAATCAATTCTCCCTAAGAAAAGATTAAGTCTGAGGTCTTCCACCATTGTAGATGTGCGGGCCCTTTCCAGGGTTGATTATTCTCGATTGGATACAGTGGCTCAGTTGCACCGGAAAGACGCAACCATATCTATTAGGCATTGGATGCTATGGGTTGGAGGATGAGTTGGGCTCAATATTTCGGATATGGTGAGAGACTCAATTAGGAATCCAATCTATGTAAATGGTGGGTCTGACTTAACTAAGGAGTGGATCAATATTTTGGATACGGTGAGATTCATGAATTAGAGATCAAGTTTGGTGCACCATGATTAGAGAATCTTGAACAAGAGTTTTTCACTCAGAGGAAGAGATTAGCCGCACACAATCCAGGAGGGCTGCCACGTGTCCACCCCCTAGCTATGCGGTCTACATGGGCATTAGCATGGTTCACTTGCAATTAATGCAGTCCATGCATCCTGCATGTACCGCTTAGGGGTCTAGTGCTATTTTATGGGGTCTATAGAGTTTTCTTGTGTAGTTTTGTGGGCAGTGCATGATCTGATGGTCGAGAGAATTGCGGGCTTGATCAGATGGTCTAGGGGACTTGTAGAGTCTTAATAGGAGTCTTCATATACCTACTAGTACTCGGATTGAAGTCTTTAAAAGGCCCTGTGGGCAGTAGAATTGGCTGTGGCTTGTGGTAGATTGGTAGCAATAGACCATGGTTAGCAACCAATAGTAGAGGCAGCGGTGGCCGAGAAGAGCCGACAAAGAACAGAAGCACAAGAGTGCTTCATGTAGATTATTAGACAGTAGTTAAAGCTACAAGGGATCTCCTAAAGACAGAGCTTTGTAAGAGATAGTGCTTCTTATTGAGAGAGAGAGATTGATGTATGAGAGTTGAGAGGGTGTGATCTTCTATTGTAATTTTTTTTTTTCTTATAGTGAAGCTTGGATGCCCTATGGAGCCAAGTCTTGGCCTGATCCACATTTTTGATTATGTCCTTTTATTTATCTCTTCTTTCATTCTGCTATGGTATCGACATTATTACCGATGTTCCGCTCTTAGCCTGAAGAGATCCATATTCCGTATGAGAGATTTTTTCAACAGATGGTACCAAAGCAAGTGGTATCATGATAATTAGTATCAGAGCCAGATCGTACAAGAGTGCCAAATTATGGCAGTGTTGATCGAGATTGAAGAAGATGGAAAAGACATGCTCAATCAAGATAGAGATCAATTGGTATGATGAAAAAAGTAATTTTTTCTTATGGCAAGTAAGGGTGAAAGATGTGCTCATCCAATAAGGATTGATCGATGCCCTCTTATGCGAGGAGAAGCCAACTACTAGAGGTGAAGGATTGAAGATGACTCTAGATGCAGGTGGTGAGCACAATCTGTTTATACTTGATGAATAATATGGTATTCTATTTGCTTAGTGAGACTTTTTCGATGGATATGAAGTCGAAGCTCGAGGAGATGTATATGGTGAAGTCACTCACCAATACTTTCTTCCTCTGAAAGTAGTTCTATTAGCTATAGATGAGTGAGGGACAAAGCGAGTAGGAGCATCACAGTAACTTTCAAAAAATTCTCACCGACCTCCTTAGCATTGATGAAAAATTTGAGGAGAAGACTCGGGCATTAGTCTTGCTTTCATCGCTTCTCTCTTCTTTTGAGTCTTTGGTGACTGCTCTTCTTATGAAGAAGAGCACCATCAAGGTGGAAGAGGTTATTTCTGTAATTTTTAGAACAAGATTCTCAGGCTAGAGAACTGAGCCTCGAGTTTAGATGGAGACTTGACTATGATGGTGATCAGAGGTGGTGGTGGCAGAAGATGAAGTAATAGAGGATCACAAGATGGGCGGTCCAAGTCTAGATCGAGGGACTCCAACAAGATTAGATGCTATCAGTATGATGAGTTAACGTATCATGTTAGAGATTGTCCATAACTCAAAGATTGGATGAAGACTATTATGGCGACAGTCCAAGGTAGCAACTTGGATAAAATTGATAATTATGTGCTTATGGTCTCTAATGAGGTATCTACTTTTTTCTAATAGTGGATTTTAGATTCTGCATGTTCATATCATATTTGTTGCAAAGAGGAGTAGTTTGACTCTTTGAGAGTAGTGAGAGCACTATTTATCTACTAGATGAATCGAGCTATGCGATTAAGGGTATCAGGACCGTCAGCTTCTAGGTACATGATGAAGTAGTGAAAAAATTGGATAAGATTTGATATATATCCAGTTTCAAAAAAAATCTTATTTTACTCAGTATACTAGATTCAAGCAACTACAAATAGAGAGCTAGTGATGGAATCTTGAAGGTCATGTACGTCAATAGGATTATCTTGAGGATAAAAAAGTATAAAAGATATTGCCTCTTGGTAGAGAGCTTAGTACGAGGTGGAGCATCAAATGCCAGTGGGAGCTCAATGCGAGGTGGAGCTCCAAGTTATAGGTAGATTAAGCACCAGAAGGGAGACTCGGGAGAATGATAGGCGACGTTGTAGGGTAAAGTTTTTATTATCATAGGAGGATATCTCGAGTAGGTCTTAGATCAAGCTGAATACAACATATGATAGAGATGAGATTAAGTGGTCTGGCTCTACTCCCATATTTTCCTATCCATGAGTAGAGGGGTATTTACCTTAGGATATAGGGACGAGATCTACGAGATCATCTAGAAAGTTTTCAGAGTTAGGTAGAGGTCGAATGTCTAGTTGAAATAGAGATTATTGA
>QRFJ01002070.1:59636-140198 GCA_006176705.1 Cocos nucifera | reverse complement strand
ATTGGCTACCCATCACCATAACTGTTAGGTGACGGTTGATGAGTCAGATTGATGAGAACCGCACCACCACCTAAAAACTCATTAATCGTCGGGATTTTCGCATCTCTACGAGGGGAGTGTAGGGATCCGTAGAAAATAGTGGAAGCTCATTATGTTTAAAAATAAAATCTCTAATAAATTGATCAAGTCAAAATTATAGTATCTAACTAGAATTTTGACTCTCTACAGAAAATAATCTACGTTCAACCCATTGGCGAGCATATTCCTGGACACACATAGACTGACTTGGAACCCAATATAAAGATTGGCTCATAGGAATTATAAAAATTATTCTTTGGATTCTGAGAAGTTAACCCATGTTTTGGCCAGGACCCTCCCACTTACTAGCCGCCATCTATTGAATTGGAGACGTCTCTGAAAAAATAGTAGACGTAAAGATAATAGGCCACGATATTACATGTTGGGCTCGATGTCTGATGAGCTCCAATGCAACATGAAGGATATCGGGACTGCACGCGAATGGTAGCTCACCTGTAGGAAATGTTTGGTGACAGAGTCGCACAGCCAAATATCAAGTCACAAAATGACTTTTAGGCTAGAATGCGTGATGGTGCAGTCAGTCCAGATCACTGTCTGACAATGATCAAGGATATGGAAGAGCTTGAGAAGCTCGGTGTGAAGTAGACTTGGACCTGCAAGAATGATATTATTTCTACAATCCTTGACTGTATGATATGGGCAATTCTCATGAATTACCCATCATAAACTTCGAATTTTTCCGACGATGTTAAAAATTATGCTAGGTTTAACGCTGAACTTTCTATAAAGGTTCTAAAGGTCGTTTCTGCTATGGCAAATGCACTTCTTCCAAAAGAAAAGTCTTATGGAAAGAAAAAAAAAGTCTGGGGTAAGCCTTGGGGGGGCGGTGAAGTTTTTATTATCATAGGAGGATATCTCGAGTAGGTCTTAGATCAAGCTGAATACAACATATGATAGAGATGAGATTAAGTGGTCTGGCTCTACTCCCATATTTTCCTATCCATGAGTAGAGGGGTATTTACCTTAGGATATAGGGACGAGATCTACGAGATCATCTAGAAAGTTTTCAGAGTTAGGTAGAGGTCGAATGTCTAGTTGAAATAGAGATTATTGAGAAAAACATTTTGAATTTGATCCACAGTCAAAGCCCATGTGAAAAAGAAATCCACAGTGGCCTACAAGAGGGCATGACTAGCAGCAAACCATGATCAGATCCATAGGTGTGTGGCCTGCAGTTGGGTGTGGTAGAGTGCACACGCGCAGCCCAAGCAACCTAGGTGGGTGAAAGCTCAATGCATGGGTGCATGGCCTAGGCGACCATGCGGCCCAGGTGACCGTGTGACCTAGGCGACCACATGGTGCATGCATGGTCTACCGTGCCAAGTCCGCACACGATCCAATAGGGTGCTTATGCGGTCCACCCCTTGGCTACATGGTTTGCACATGTGTTAAGCGCAGTTCACATGTAGTTACATGGTCCACGTGCCCTACGTGGACTGCTTCAAGGTTTAGCACTATTTTATGGGGTCTACAGAGTTTTCTTGCATGGTTTTGTGTGGTACCCGATTTGATGGTCGAGAGAATTGCATGCTTGATCAAATGGTCCAGAGGACTTGCAGAGTCTTAATAGGAGTCTTCATATACCTACTAGTACTCGGATTGAAGTTGATTAAAGCCTTTAAAAGGTCCTATGGGCAACAAAATAGGCTATGGCTTATGGTAGATCTGCAGCAGTAGACCAAGGTTAGCAACTGATAGTAGAGACAATGGTGGCTGAGAAGAGTCGATAGAGAGCAAAAGCATAGGGATGCTTCGAACAGACTATTAGGCAGCGGTCAGAGCTATAAGGGATCTCCTTGAGAGAGAGCTTTGTAAAGGATAGTGCTTTTTTTTTGAGAGAGAGGGATTAATGTATGAGAGTTGAGAGGGTATGATCTCCTCTTATAATTTTTTCTTTTCTCGTAGTGAAGCTTGCATGCCCTATGGAGGCAAGTCTTGGCTTGATCCACATAGTTAATTATGTCCTTTTATTTATCTCTTCTTCCTTTTTATTGCGATATCGATATCATCATCTGCATTCTGATCTTAACTTGGAGAGATCCATATTCTGCACAAGGAATCTTTCCAATAGATAGTACCAAAGCAAGTGGTATCACGATAGTCTTGACTCGAGCATTATAGTAGCAGGCTACTCATTGCTGGTATAAGGATATTCTGATCTGATTTCTTTCTCTTATTTTTTCAAGTAGGTCTAGATTTGTTGGAAGCCAACTAGGGTTCTGCTACTCATTGTAGAGCTTGATTTTGGTCAACAGTATCCCAATCTCGATGGAAATAACTATTTTGGCTCCAAAGGCGAGGTTGAAGGGAGTTTCGACAATTGCTTTTGGGGTGATGTTCGGTATGCCTATATGATATTGTAGAGTTCTTCTACCCATAATTTCTTTGCTTGGTAGGGTCTAGTCTTCAACTCTTGTAGAATTGTGTGATTGGTCATCTCGGCTTCACCATTAGATTGCGAGTGCCCTATTGAAGTGAGCCTATGATCAATATGGAGCTTCGAGCATAAGTCCTTGAACTTCTAACCATCAAATTGTTATCCATTGTCAGTGATGATGGCTCGAGGAAGTTCGAATTGATAGATAATCAACTTCCAAATGAAGTTCTAAACTTTTACCTTGGTTATTTGTGCCAAGGGTTCAGCTTCGACCCATTTGATGGAGTTGATTGCTATGACCAAGAACTTCATTTGTCTAGTTGTTTACGGGAATGGTCCGAAGATGTCAATTTTCCATATGGTGAAAGGACAAGGAGAAATGATTGATGTGACCTTGATCACCGGCCTTTTTTGGATGTTGGCATATTTTTGACATTACTCACATTGCTTGACGAGCTCGATAGCTTCCTTATGCAAGTTTGGCCAATAATATCCTTACCGAATGTGTTTGTATGCTAGTAACTTGTCCCCCAAGTGATTGCTGGAAATGTCTTCATGCACTTCTTGAAGAGCATAATCACCCTTGGGGGGTCGTAGATAATGGAGTAGAGATAGGAAAAAAGATTTCTTATAGAGTCTCCCATCGAGGATCATATACCATGGTGTTTGTTGCTTGATCATGCAAGCCTAAACAGGGTCAGAAGGCAATTCTCCCTTGACCAAGTAGTTGATGATGGGATCTATCCAGCTCGACTCATGTTCAACTTAAAGTACCATAGGCTCCTCAATACTCAGAGTCTATAGGTGCTTGATAAAGACTCGCTTATTATGGTCGGTCAGACCCAAGGTGGTAAGATGCGAGAGGGCATTAGCTTAAGCATTTTTCGATCTAAAAATTTATTGGACCTTTAGAGTTAGAAAAGCTACTAACATTTCCTTAATATTTTGCAAATATCTCACCATTATTGGGCCTCAAGCTTCGTACTTGCCTCAAATTTGTCCAACAACTAGCTACAAGTCGGTGAAGACTTTGACATCCTTTACCTTAAGTTCCTTCACCAGATGAAGTCTGACAATCAGGGCTTTATACTCGGCCTTATTATTGAAAGCTTTGAAGTCAAATTGAAGGGCGTACTCTATCATGACTCTATTTAGATGAGCCAGAATTAGCCCGGCTCTGCATCCTTGTGTATTCGAGCCCCATCGACATGCAAGATCCATTGCAAAAATTTTTCAATGTCCTTGGATTTCATCGTGGTTGGCTTTCTAGCATCCTCGAATCTCATTAAGGACTCATTCTCATCCTCAGATCTTATTGAGGACTCTTCGATCTCTGGGATGGTGCACTCCATGAGAAAGTCAGCCAACACTTAGGATTTTTTTTGTAGGCTAGGGTTGGAAGTTGATGTCAAATTCTTTGAGCTTGATTATCCACATTGCCATTTGGCCAGAGGTATTAGTTCTTCAGAGGATTGCTTTCAAAAGTTGATCAGTTAGGATGACCACCAAGTGGGCTTGAAACTATGGTCGAAGACATCATGCAAAAGTAATGAGCACATAGATTATATTTTCATCCTTAGAGTATCTTATCTCCATAACTTGAAGAATTTTACTTATATAGTAGACCAACTTTTGAATTTTGGCATCCTCTCAGACTAGAATCGAACTAATAGCGTCGGGTGAAATAGCTAAATACAATGATAACTTCTTACCTTCCTCTATCTTAGAAAGAAGTAGAGGGGATCTGAGGTATTGCTTAAGATCCTCAAAAGTGGTTCGACATTCATTCATCCACAAAAGTTTTTATGTGCCTTATTGCCTTGAGGAAGGGAAGGCACCTCTCATCCAACTTAGAGATGAATCAGCTGAGAGCTGCAATTCGACCCAACAAGCTTTGGACTTCTTGCTTGGTGGTTGGATGCTTTAAGTCAAGAAGTGCTCGGATTTTCTCTAGGTTAGTTTCTATCCCTCATCAATCCACTAAGAAGCCAAGGAATTTTTTTGATGTGACTCCAAAGATACTTGTTCGGGTTCAACCTCATTTGATACCACCATAGTTTACCGAAAGCTTCCTTTAGATCGGCAATGTGCTGATCTATTTCCATGCTTTTGATAAGCATGTCGTTGATGTAGATTTTTTGTTGGTGTTCTTATACTAGAATATTATGGTAGGAAGAAAGAAGAAATAAAATAGACGATAATCAAATACATGGATCAGCTCAAAGGCTCACCTCCATGGGGCATACGAAGCTTTACTATGAGAATGAAAAAATATAAGAGAAGATTATCCACTCTCAATACTCGTATATAATTCTCTTAACTAGAAGCTATCTTTACAAAGCTCTCTTTTGGAGACCCCCTAAAATGAACGTAGTCTGCTACTAACTCTCCGCCTGGAGCTCCCTACTTCCATTATCCATTGGCACCCTTATCGCATTTCAGGACTCTATCGATTGCCCACTGCTCACCAGGACCTTGCTCTCGATCTCTACCATTTGCCCTAGCTCCATAAGGCCACATGCCCTTTTATAGGCCTCTAACGGAGTTTAATATAAGTCCAAGTTGAAGTTCGGACCTGGGTGCAAGTCAAATAGCATCCCTTAGATGTTGGATCTCGACCGACTGCACCCCTGGCAACTTGATCGTACTACATCGCGCCTAGATCAAGCCACAAACCACTAGCCACCATTCGATTGAAGCCAAGATCGAACCGTGCCCATCCGATTATGCTCTAGTCCATGAAAAACCCCATGGACCTTGCAAAATGCATGGAAAAATGTCACCGGTCCATGCCTATGTGTGGATAGCATGACAGGCTATGCGGGCCGTGCCTACACATGCCCACCTGGGCTTGGGCCGCGCCAGCACATGTCGCACTGGGCTGTGCCTGGATTCAGCATCCCGCATGCCTACACTAGTCTGCACTACTATAGCCTAAGCTGTACCTGTGTGTCCCTTCGATAGCTCGTGGGCCATACCACTTGCTTCTAGCATTTTCTTGCATGCATCTTCTCCATCTGGACCGTCCACCTTGCAATCTTCTGCCATTTCATCTATTATCTTCTGCTCCTCCAAAAATTACTAAAGCTGAGTTGCCACCATCTGAGCTCGTAGCTAGTAGGATTTGTGGTGCTCCCAAGTCTTGAAGGACCATAGGAGGAGCCAGGATGTTGGCTTTGGGAGACTAGCATGGGTGTGAGTCCTAGGGCTAGGACAGGAGTTATTCTAGGATGGAGGTAGTCTATAGCCCTCCACGGGCTTGAGGTTCAGGTGTGAGAACCTTGAGAAGCTTGGTAGGTGCTTCGGAGATCTGGGATGCAAGGTGGAGCAAAGAACTATAGCCAGGAGAAGAATTAGCCAAGATAAGGGACTGACACATAGGTAGGCTAGCTTGGATACACAGTCGAGCCGGCTCAAGCTAAGATCGAGCCAACTCATGGCACAGTTGAGCCAGCTCTCTTAGGCAAATAGAAGATAGGATTCGGATGAGATGCAGTCGAGCCAGCTCGGCTTTTGATAGAGCTGGCTTGACGATGGCATACAAAATAGGATGGGTTTTCTGTTTGGTTTTGGATTGGGATTAATCTAAGGGATCTTAAGGCCTGATCCAATAAGGTCTTAAGATGACTAATTCATGTATGGATCGAGTTTAGATCTAGGGGATTAGAGCATGGAAGACATGAGTGTATATGGACTCAATGAGTGCTTTGATGTATTGAGTTAGTGATAAGTATCATAAATTCATCAATAAAAGTATTAATTTATCAATTAATTCATATTAATTTTTAAAAGTTATTAATTAATTGATACATATTTTTGAGAAATTCATATTTTTATTAATTAAAAAATTAATTAAAAAATAATAAAAATTTAAAAATAAAATTTTATAATCAATAGAAAGAGCTCATTTTTTTTATCACAACAAAATAAGTTTCGAACAAAATGAAGCTAAAACAGAGAAGATATGAATTTCTAAAGATAAAAGAAATAAAAAATAAATAAAAAAAAATGGCTCAGCCGGCTCCGCAAACCAAGCCACTAAGCTAAGCCAAGCCATCAAAGCTGACTCAGCCATAGAAGCCGTCAGCCAGTTTACGATCCAGACGTAGATCGCCAGCTCAATAGAAATCGAAGCGACACGTGGTGGACCTAAACCCTTAAAGGGTTCATAGAAAATCCATCATGGTCTACAGGGTAAAAAGGTAATTTTGCATCAAAGCAGCGAGCGCTGATTGGTTGCGGTGTACGGTGCAATCGATCCATGCGGTCCATGGCAACAGTAAAGGTGCGATCGGATGGCTCTGGTAGCTTGAGGTCAAGATCAGACGATGGAGGAGTTTTTCTATATCAGACTTCACGTGGATCGCCATCCAATGACAGCGCTCAATCTAGGGGATGATCCAATGGTCCAGAATGCTCCCAATGGTGATCAGGACTCCCAACGCACGATCAGCGATCAGATTTCCTCCATCAATGTGCGATCGGATGGTCAGAATTTAATCCGACCTGATCTGGGCTGATACACATCCGATTTTGATGATTTTTGTTTCGTTGGATTCCTATCAACGGACAGATTTCATCCAAAGCAATAGAATTCATCCAAAACTCCTTTTAATCCAATTTTTATTTATATTTCTTCATATTTTGAAGATCAAAGAGCTTCTTAGTCCTACATTGCCTAGAAGAAAACTCTCCAGTCCTTCTAGCTTTATAAAAAGGACCCCAGGCCTTTAGAAATCGACATCTTCGATCAAGATGAAGATTTGGTATAGGAGAAAGCTAGGCTATGGGTTAATGGCTGCTTCAAAGCAATGGGTATTGAAAAGAAGAGCTGAGCTTCTATACCATCTTTCCACCAATGTCGATCCAAGATCAGAGATCAGGCTATTTTATTTTATTTTAAAATTTTATATATTTAAATTCTAAAATTTTAATTAATGTAAATTTTATTTTATATTCTTTAAATTCATGCTCTTTATTTTTATTGTAGTTTAATTTTTATATTTTAATTACTGCTTTTTATTTTATTGCAAGTAGATGCTAAGATCTAATTAGTAGATTTTAGTACCAAGTTTAAATTTCTACATCTTTTAATTTTCGCTTTTTATTTTTCGACTTCACTTTTGATTCTAAAATTCAAATCTTTTTTTTTCTTTTTAAAAATAAAAAATTTTAAATATGAAAACACTACCTTCCTTAGGATTCCATCCAACTCACTGCTATCCACGTATTTTTAATTATTTTAAGAAGTCGGATTAAACTGATAAACACGGTGTCTTAACGACAACATCGCATTTCTATCAAGTTTTTGGCACCGTTGTCGAAAAAGAAATAGATGCTATTTTTTCTTTGATTTCTTTAATTTTTTAAATTAATTATAAAATTTTTTTAAAATATTGCTTACTAACTTTTTATTTATTTATTTTATAGGAAAAAAAAGGGAAAAGAAAGAAAGCATCTAATCTTGGTGAGATCAATCCTAACTCTAGGCCTCTTTTCTTTTTATTTATTTATTTATTTACTTTATTTTTAAATTAATTTAAAAAATATTCATTTAAATCTAATTAAAAGTCTTATGATAAGATTAGAAACTCTAACTGCTTAGAGCATGCATCATATTAATTTTATTTTTATTTTTATTTTTTTTAGTGATTACTGGAGGTAAGGTAAGTCTTTTAGAATTTAATTAGTTGCATGCATCTAGTTTAAATTGCATAGAACCCTTTAATTAAAATTTTTTTGTGCATATTCATATTAAACCAAATTAAGGGCACAACCTAATTAAACAAGATAAGGTGGGGATTTGATCATCCTTTCTTGGCCCACAAATAACTAACCAGCATCCTGCATTGACCCAAGTCTTTAATTTTAAAATTAATTAGAGATCGCCCTAGGAACTTGAGCTCAATAGGATAAGAAATCCTAAGAGTTGAACCAGTTAGGGTTAGCCAATTTGATTGGTGTCTAGGAAAGTGGTTCAGGGATGACTGGGCCCGAAGGAAGGTGGTTTCTAATTGGTTTCATTCTCTTACTTGGCTAAGCATAATTGGTGTCTAAGATAAGCAATGAAGGGACTCCCATCGACCTTACACTTACCTGGCTAGTTGATTGGCTGATCTTACACTTGGAGGGCTTGAAGGTGATCTTGATAGTAAGGAGCTGTCTAGATTTAGGATAATCCTTAGTCAGAATTGATTGGCCAACTTGATTGCTAACCAACATCAAACTTTATTAAACTTAATTCTTCTCTCTCTTCTTAGTTCTAGGACTCTTTGGGACATCTTCTTTAGAACTTTTCTTTCTTTCTTCTCCTTTCTCCTCTAAAAATAAAATAAAATAAAATAAAATAAAATAAAAATTAAATTAAAATAAATAAAAAAATATTAAAAATGATAATTAAATTAAATTAAATTAAAAATAATAAATAAAATAATTAAAAAAATTAAAAAATAATAATATAATAAAATAATAAATATATATATAAATTCTAAAAAAAATCTAAAAAATTTTGAACCATACATTAGGGTTACACTAATATATGCACGGTAGGAAATTACTTTTTTTGATTTAGTTGAACTTAATTGAATGGTTGATTCATATTAAATCTGATAATCAAATGACTAATCTGAACCTAATAGTCCAAAAATTAGATAAAATTGACCTTCTTGCTCAAAAATTAGATCAACTCCTAATCCTAAGTCAACAATCTCCTGTACAATTCACATCACCTAGCCCAATCCATCATGCTGCATAGTTTTCATATTTTATCCAAGAACAAGTTCAAGCTACTCAAGGCTACTCTAAGTCGGTTAATAATCTTCTTTCAAATTCATATAACCAGCATTGGAGTAACTACTCTAATTTTTCTTGGACATCCCAACAGACTCAGGCTTACACCCAAATTTCACCTATCCAAAACTATCAAAATAGGCCCCAATACCAAAACTATACCTATAATAATGGTTAGCCTAGTCAGTTTACCTAGCCATCATATAATAATCAGCCCTCATACTTACCTCCTCAATAGACCAATCTAGATAAAGATAGATTTAATCAACTTCAACAATTAATTCTGACTCAACAGCAATCTATCATTAGGCTAGAAGCTCAAATTGGACAATAGCTCTAAGTCTAACACGAGAAGAGAACTAGATCAACTATCAAACCTACCAATTTCAAACAACCCACCTAATATCTACTAACCACCTGGACCAAGTTATCAATTTAATGTCTCACTTAAGAATCTCCAATTAGAGAATGCTAAAATAATTCCTGAATTTAAAAGCTATAAAATTTTTATGGACCTATACCAAGATCAGGTGAGAGAGGCTAGTACTGATACTAGCCAAAATAAAAATTTAGAGAAATTGGTTAGTACTGAAGCTAACCACATAAAAGAACCCAAGTCAGGAATTAGTATTGATGTTAGTTCCAGTTTAAATGAGATGAAAAAAGAAAAAAAGGAGAATAGATGATTTACCCAAAACTTATAAACCTAAAAGCCTATTTTCTTCAACCCTAAAAGCCGGTTCTTCTTGCAAAAATCCAGAGCCAATGAAGTTGTTTAAGTAAGATCATATTAATTTACCTCCAGAATTAAAACCGCCTTTTGTTACCATTCCAACACCCATTGAATCAAACTTAACTCCTAATTTAAAAACTCAATTCATGAGCATTTTAGAAGATCAAATAGAAGAAATTCTTAATAAACATGGGTCTGAGAATGGGGTCATAAATTATGTTCCTAAAATTAATAATAATTATATCAATAAAGGGATAAGAAATTATCTTTCTGAGATTGGCAATCCAAAACTATTGAAATTTGTCAATCCAATATTTGACACAGGATAGTTAAGCTGTATTATGTTTGGCTGAAGATGGTAAACTTAGCGCTTGTTGGGAGGCAACCCAATAATTAGTTTTGTTTAGTTTAATTTATCTTTTCAGTTGATCTTTTTAGGATAATTTGAATAAGTTGGAGGGAGAGCTTAAATTTTTAAAGGCATATGCTGGATCAAAAATATTGTCAGATGTATTCTTTCATGTTCTTCATATACTAAAATTAAATAAAATAGTTTTCATATAAAAATTAAATAAAATAATTTTTAAGTACTTCTTACTAAGTAATCGGACCTCTTTGCCTAAGCAAGCATTGAATTTTGCATCAAAAGGTAGGAAGGACAAAGAAGCTCATTGTAAAGCTAGTCTTAACTCGTAGCCTGTTTGATTCGAGCTAGTAAGTTCGAGGGATATTCTATACCCCGCATCCTAAAACCAACTGGTTTGGGAGTCATTGACCCAAGACTTTCTACATGGATCAAATAGAAAGTTTAAGGAGTTAAGACACTCAATAGTGGTACAATATTAAAAAAAATATTAATTTTTCATCGAGTAACCAGATCTTATTGCCTAAGTAAGCAATGATGTTCATGTCAAAAAGTGGGCAATACGAAAATAAAAATCAATAAATGAAGAGTAGAAGTAGCAATACACTTATCTATATGAAAGTTTAGACAAATTAGAGATAAAGATGGGATAATTTAAAAAAAAATTAGAAAAATTTAATATTCTTTACTTAATTTTTTTATTGATAAGTATTAATATCCCAATGATATATCTCACTTAAGCTCTACCGAATATCAATGACCATTTTGAAAACTGCTTAGATAAAATTCAAAATTCTAAAGTTAAAAGATATTTAAAACTAAATTCTTTTTTTACTCGAGGACGAGCAAAGCTTATGTTGGAGGGTGTGATAAGTATTATTAATTCATCAATAAAAATATTAATTTATTAATTAATTCATATTAATTTTTAAAAATTAATGATTAATTTATATATAATTTTTAAAAAAATTATATTTTTATTAATTAAAAATTAATTAAAAAATAATAAAATTTAAAAATAAAATTTTATAATCAATAGAAAGAGCTCATTTTTTTGATCATAATAAAATAAGTTTCGAGCAAAACGAAGCTAAAACGGAGAAGATATGAATTTTTAAAGATAAAAAAATAAAAATTAAATAAAAAAAATGGCTCAGCCGGCTCTACAAGCCAAGCCAAGTCATCAAAGCCGACTCAGCCATAGAAGCCGCTAGTCGATTCACGATCCAGGCATAGACCGCCAGCTCAGTAGAAATCAATGAATCACGAAGCGACACGTGATGGACCTAGACCCTTAAAGGGTTCATAGAAAATCCATCACGATCTATAGGTTAAAAAGGTAATTTCGCATCAAAGCAGTGAGCGTTGATTGGTTACGGTGTATGGTGCAATCGGTCCACGTGGTCCATGGTAATAGTAAAGGCACGATCGGACGGCTCTGATAGCTTACGGTCAAGATCAGATAGTGGAGGAGTTTTTCTACATTAGACTTCACATGGATCACCATCCAATGGTGGCGCTCAATCCAGGAGATGATCCGACGGTCCAGAATGCTCCCAACGATGATAAGGACTCCCGATGCATGATCAACGGTCAGATTTTCTCTATTAATATGTGATCGGATGGCCAAAATTTAATCCAATCTGATCTGGACTGATATACATTTGATTTTGATGATTTTTGATTCATTGAATTCCTATCAACCGTCAGATTTCATCTAGAGCAATAGAATTCATCTAAAACTCTTTTTAATCTAATTTTTACTTAGATTTCTTCATATTTTGAAGATCAAAGAGCTCCTTAGTCCCATATTGCCCAGAAGAAAACTCTCTAACCCTCCTAGCTCTATAAATAGGATCCCAGGCCTCTAGAAATCGACATCTTCAATCAAGGTGAAGCTTTGGTATAGGAGGAAGCTAGGCTATGGGTTAATGGTTGCTTCAAAGCAACGGGTGTCGAGAAGAAGAGTTGAGCTTTACACTATCTTTCCATCAATATCGATTCAAGATCAGAGATCAGACTATTTTATTTTATTATTATTATTTTTTTTAAATTTTATATATTTAAATTTTAAAATTTTAATTAATATAAATTTTATTTTATATTTTTTAAATTCATGCTCTTTATTTTTATTATAATTTAATTTTTATATTTTAATTATTATTTTTTATTTTATTGTAAGTAGATGCTAAGATCTAACTGGTAGATCTTAGTACCAAGTTTAAATTTCTGCACCTTTTAATTTTTATTTTTTATTTTCTGACTTCACTTTTGATTTCAAAACTCAAATCTTTTTTCTTTTTCTTTTTAAAAATCAAAAATTTCAAATCTAACAATACTTCCTTTCCTATGGATTCGATCCGACTCACTACTATCTATGTATTTTTAATTATTTTAAGAAATTAGATTAAACTGATAAACACGGTGTCTTAACGACAACATCCCAGGAGAGTTTTTGATCAGACCTAATATCTATGTATAAATACATAAGATGTATTAGGATTTTATAACGTGAGTGAATACAGATCTTTTCTTCCTCAATCTTTTTTCTCTCTTTTCTCTAGTGTTGCTGTCCTAGGATTCTTGAAGAAGCCCTAGAGAAGGGGGTGTCTCGCTTAAGTCCAAGGAGGGAGGCACCCCAGCACAGATCTAGGTGTTGGATTGGTGGTTTGCTACCATCAAAGAATGTCATGGATCTCCTCAAGTCCATGCTAAAGTTTAGAGATTTTTGCAACATGGTATCGGAGTGGTACCATGGTTTCTGCAACATTTGGTGTATGAGCTAGGTGATGCCAGGATGATTCGCAATACTTGGTATCAGAGCTTGTGGTGCATGGAAGTAAAGAAGAAGTCATACAGAAAGAAATCAAAAATCTACACAAGTATTTCATGGTATGTCTCAGATCTACCTTTGTTATATATTGCTATGGTTTGGCCAACCAGGAGCAGCGAGTTGAAGGTAGAGATCAAGAGGATTAATGAAAAGAGTTTTTCCTGAGGTGAAAGGTTTAGATGCATGATTTTTTGATTGGTCTTGCTTGAAAAGGTCGAGGTGTACGATGGGTGACAGGGTTCTCTAGAAAGATGGACAGTGTGGGGCTGTTTGGTGGTTGAAGGGAGGTTTTTTAAGAGAATGGTCGAAGGAAGGCTGAAGAAGTAACTATATATCCTTTGATTGCAAGAAGGCGGGAATGTAGTCGGAGATTTATTCAGCGGTTTGACCAGAGCAGGAATTTATGAAGCCTTGGGGGTGATGGAGATGGATGATCCATGAAGGTCCAGTAGGTCAAGGCTGGATGATTGATCTTGCATTAGGTTTCTTCTGCAGGAGCACCAGGAAGAGTCATGGTTCAGGTGGAGGATGAGTTGTATAGCAAGAGAGGACCTGGATACCTATGAGGAGGCAGTGTTGAGATGAGGCATGGAGCACTGGAGTGCTGTAGTAGCATTTTTTAGAGGCACGGGGCTAAGAGAGGCTCGACGGTGGAGCAGCCAAGAGAGGTATCTCAGTAGATAGAATCAAGAGGCATCTTAGAAAGATTGAAAGTAGGTCTCAGAAAGAGCCAAGGATCTCAGGAGCATCGAAATGAAATAGGTGGGTCTGAGCCCAGGACAGGATTTAAACTACAGTTCCTCCGAATAAACTGAAGTGATGGTTGGTGTAGAGTAGAATAGGATGAAGTGCTAGGGTGCAATTCCTTAGAGTTCGGTCGCTGGATTCAGAGAAGTTAGATAAGCTCTTAGTTTTTGAAGGTGCCTGCGGGTTGCAAAAGTATCTGAGATGACTTTGAAGAGGGCTACACTCAGGATTGCAAAAGTATCTGAGATGACTGCGAAGAGGACCGCGGAGTGCAGAGGGTTCAAAGGTATACCGGTGATGATCAAAGTACAGTGGTAGGCTCAACAGTGCAGCATTGAGTGGTTGGCCTCAGGTGACTCGATGATAGAGTCAGATTCTTCTACGACATTAGATGGACTTTGGATTAGGTGGAGCTCCAGAGAGGTGGCTTCATAGGTGGAGCTCCGGAGTGGTCGCTTCATAGGTGGAGAGAAAAATTGGAATGAGTTTAAAGTAGAGGAGTGCAGGAGGATCGATATTCTAGCACCAGCATCGGTGATGCATAGTTTCAAGTGGAGCAGCATATGTGGTGGACAAGCAAAGTTCTGAGGAGGTAGTGTCAGGTGGTACAATATGTGTTGGTACAAGAATGCTGTAGGTTTTTTAGAAAAGTTTATGAAAAGTGATGCAGCTGCTAAGCAGAAGGAATTCTATAAAATCGAAGATGGTGCCAAGGAGCAAGCATAGGTCTTCAGCTATGGAGGTAGTCATTCCAAAGGCCTCTAAGAGTACACAATAGTTGAATAGGATTGGCGGCGGTGATGTTTGCACAAGAGGCTGTCAGCATGCACAGTGACAACGAAATCATGCAGGAGGGCATTGCTAAGGTTTGCCAAGACTTGGGACACCAAGATGGAGATTGTTAGGATTTATGGTGCATCCAAGCCTTGGAAGGCTATAGGAGGAGCCAGGGTGTTGGCTCTAGGAGACTAGGATGGGTGTAAGTCCTAGAGCTAGGATAGAAGTTGTCCTAGGATGGAGGAGGTCTATAGCCCTCCATAGGCTCGAGATTTAAGTGTGAGGATCTTGAGGGATTTGGTAGATACTTCAAAGATCGGGGACATAAGGTGGAGCAAAGGACTAGAGCCAGGAGAAGAATTAACCAAGATAAGGGGCTGACATACAGGCAGACTGGCTCGAATATATAGTCGAGCCAGCTCAGGACTGAGATCGAGCCAGATCTCTTAGGCACATAGAAGATAGGGTTCGAGCAAGATGCAGTCAAGCCAGCTCAGCTTCTGACAGAGCCAGCTCGATGGTGGCGTATAGAATAGGATAGGTTTTCTATTTGGTCTTGGATTGAGATTAATTCAAGGGATCTAAAAGCCTGGTCCAATGAGATCTTAAGGTGGCTAACTCATATATAGGTCAGATTTAGATCCAGAGGATAAGAGCATGGAAGAAATGAGTGTACATGGGCTCAGTGAGTGCTTTCATGTATTGGGCTAGCCAGGAGAGTTTTTGGTCAGACCTAATATCTATGTATAAATATATAGGATGCATTATGATTTCATAACAGGAGTGAATACTGCTCTTTTCTCACTCAATCTCTCTTCTCTCTTCTCTCTAGTGTTGCTGTCCTAGGGTTTTTGAAGAAGCCCTAGAGAAGGGGGGCACCTCTGATGCGGGATAACCTAAAAAAAGAAAAAGATCAAGCTTCCTTCCATTTGTCAACAACAAATCACATTTGACCATGGCACATTATTTCTAGGATAGCCAGTATAGTTGCCTATACTCTGCTTAGGAGGCATGATTGATTGATACAGGACCAAAGCAAGATCAATCTAAATAATGCAGATGATTGCTACTTTAGAGATCAGTAAATAATTAGTGATAATAAAGCAAATAAATAGATAGCAGAAATTAAACATGCTCGTAGATAAATGCAAAAAGAAATATGAATGGAGCAAAAGATAGCAAAAAATTAAGCTCGCAAGAAAATCCAAAAAGGTAAAAAAAATCTAGATTGTGGTAGTTAAGAAACTACCCTGATTAGGGCTCTTAATCTTTTAACCAAGCAGATCTATCGATAAAGAATTGGATCTTTACCAACATCGGATTTGAAAAAAATAAGTAAAAATCAAAGATCAGTTGAGAAGGAATGAAGGTTCTTATCAATGTTTGATCTGTAGAATAATGGATCACTCTTCCTCTTTCAGCATGACAGATGAAAATCTTGGAGGCAATAGATCTTTTCTTGATGGAATAGGCTTATGTAGGTAGATGGTAAAGACGATTTAGGATTGTAAAAACACTAGATCTCAAGTAGATAAAGGATAAAGGGATAGAAAGAAGGTGGGCCTCATACCCTTTCCTTGTGGGATAATTTAGGATCTCATACCCTCTCTCTCTCGGAGTGATTGACACAAGTATTTATGGGTAAAATCATTCATGCATTCATTGTCTCATTCATGAAAGATACATGGGTTTATATAGGACCTTAGGGGTCTTATTTCTTTAGAAATCCTCTTCTCTTTATAAGAAAGAAATCAATCCTCCCAACAAAAAAGTAAAATATTATGTCTGGTTTTCAAATACAATAATATATCATATCTATCTTTTATAGAACCATGGGAAAGAAATCAGTCTTTTAGCAAAATAAGTAAAAAATCTAGAACTCTTAAGAAATTATAGGAAAGGAAAGAAACTCCATGTGGGCACTTGATGCTTGGCATAACTTAGCATGAAGATCCTTAGGCATGGCACATGCTGGTGTGTGTATTTCCTTCCTGGACATGTAGAGGGTGGTGGCTCCAAAGATGATGTGGACCAAGCTTGCTTCTTTATGATGGTCTCTTTCCAAATAAGGCTCTAATGCAATATAAACCTAATTATGGTCCTATGGACCCAAAACTAAAATTATCAAAATAACTAATTAATTAAATTAAAAGATCTGTAATCAAATAATTGAAGTAGAGTTAATCTGATGTAGCTTCTTTAATCCAAATTAAATCTAAATTATATCGTTGGCTTTTGGTGGCTCTGGTGTCCACACCAATTCTCTCGGGGTGGGGAGAACTTGACAATGTCGAGTGGGGGTTGATTCCACTCTAGTGTCGCTCGAGCAAATTGGGATTAATGCACTGTAGTTCTTCTTGAGTGATCTAGGTATCTTCAGACTCTGATCGATCTCGCCATCTAAACAAATATTACTGATAGCCTCGACTCTAGGTGGAGATGATCTGCTTATCCAAAATTCTCTCAATTTGATCATGCTTTGCTGACAATTTGGCTGGTGGACACTCAGGAATAGGCTCACCCTTAAAGATTGGTTCAGGCTCAAATGGCTCACTAGGTATCTAGGTTGGCTCTTTATAGACGACGAGATCTGCAATGTTAAAAGTAGAGCTAATCCCAAAATCAGAAGGTAAGTCCACAACATACGCATTCGATCCGATCCTCTTTAAAATCTTAAATGGACCTGCTCCTCGAGCATATAACTTCTTCACGATTCCTGATCATTCAAGCCTCATTTAAACCATCACATAGTCTCCTTCCGCAAATTCTTGGGCACATCGATGAGAATATACATTATATTTATAAACTTTATTACTAATACTAATTTTTTTACTGATCTCTTTATATAGACTCTTGACATGCTGTGCAAATGACTGCAAATTTAGAAATCCTGGCATGCATGGGTAATGGGATAAGATCTATTGATTTTTTAGGTTGATATCCATGAACTACTTCAAAAGGACTCATGCCAATGGACCTATTAACAGAGCTATTATATGCAAATTCAGCTTGGGGCAGTAAAAGATCCCACTTACCCATATGTTCTCCAATCAAGCAATGCAGCAAATTTTCAAGACTCCTATTGATCACTTTAGTCTGACCATCTATTTGTGGGTGAAAGGCAGAAGAAAATTTTAATTTTGTGCCTAGAAGGTGCCATAGGAATTTTCAAAAGTAGCTTATGAATCTAACATTTCTATCAGATACAATGGTTTTAGGCAATCCGTGCAATTTAACAATCCCATCAAAGTATATTCTTGCAACTTTCGTTTCATCGGATATTTGGTAACAGGATAAAAAATGGGTTATTTTTGAAAATCTATCTATAACCACTAGAGCAGAATCATGCTTCCTAACTGTCTTAGGTAAGCCTAAAATAAAATCCATGCTAACATCTTGGCAAGGACAGTCTGGTATAGGCAAGGGTGTACATAGGCCGATGTTATGTTTTCTCTACTTAGCCACAACACATATTCTACACTGGGCAATTATTCGAGCGACATCTTTTTTCAGGCTTGACTAAAAGAACTGAACTTTTATCAACTCTATGATTTTATTCCTACTAAAGTATCTAGCTAATCCTCTGGTGTGTAGTTTCCAAACTAGAAAATCTTTTAAAGATGTACGGGGAACACACAACCTAGCTCCTCTAAACAAGTAACCATCATGAAAGATATATTCACTATATTCTCTAGATGGTCCATTCGTAAAGTGGTAAGTATGCTGTCAAAATCTAGACACTCATAATCTTTTTAAATCTTATCAAAACCAACAACCTCTACACTAACAGTGGACAATAAAGTATGACGATGACTCAGAGCATCAGCAGTGCGATTCTCTACACCCATACGGTATTTTAGAATAAAAGTATAGGGTTGCAAAAACTCAATCCACTTACCATATCTATGATTCAATTTCTTTTGAAAATTCAGAAATCGGAGGGCTTCATGATTTGAGTACAAAATAAATTTTTGCAGTAGTAGGTAATGTTTTTAGTATCTTAGGACTTGGACTACTGCATAAAACTCCTTATCGCAGGTAGAATACTTTAGTTTAGAATCGTTAAGTTTCTCACTAAAGTATGCTACCAGATGACTTTCTTGACTAAGGATACCACCAATCTCAAATCCTGATGCATCACATGCTACTTCAAAAATCATGAAAAAATCAGGTAGATGTAAGGTTGGGGCGTGGGTCATTTTATCCTTAATGTCTAGGAAGGCTTTATTGGCTGCCTTAGTCCATTCAAAATTTTTTTTTCTAATGCAGTCAGTGATGGGAGTGGCTATGGTGCTAAATTCTTTTATGAACCTATGATAAAAGGTTGCTAATCCATGAAAACTCAGCACATCATGCACACTCTTGGATACCAGCCACTCAACTATTGCTCTAATCATTTTAGGATTGGCAGACACACCATTAGGGGTAACAATAAAACCTACGAAGATAATACGGTCCATCATAAAAGCATATTTCTTAGGATTGACATACAGGCTTTCTATTCTAAGAACTTAGTATATTTTTCAAAGATGATCTAAATGGTCCTTCCTAGTTTGACTATAGATCAAAATGTTATCAAAGTACACAACTACAAACTCTTCTATAAACGATCATAGTACTTGGATCATCAATCTTATGAAAGTACTAGGGGCATTGGATAACCCAAATGGGATCACCATCCATTCATATAAACCATCTTTCATCTTAAAAGCAATTTTTTACTCATCTCCTAGTCTAATTCTTACTTGATGGTAACCACTTTTGAGATCAATCTTAGAAAAAATAATGACTCTGCCCATCATATCTAGCATGTCATCTAACCTAGGGATGGAAAAATGGTACTTAATGGTGATCTTATTAATGGCATGGCTATCTATGCACATCCTCCATGTACCATCCTTCTTCGGAGTCAATAGTGCAGGAACCATACAAGAATTTAAACTTTCTCTCATGAATTTCTTTTTCATCAGCTCTCCAACTTGCCTTTGCAGCTTAGCATGCTCAGTGGGGTTCAACCTATAATAGGGCAAATTGGGTAGGATAGATCAACGTACCAAATCAATAGCATGTTAAATATTTCTCATGGGTGGTAAGTGATTCGGGAGATCCTTAGGAATGAAATTCACTAAAAAGGCTGACTACTTCTTTAGGATGATCTACCTTAGGGTTCTTATGAACTTCTCTCGCAGCAAGCATCCAAATTGGTGATCCTTTACTCATGGCCATCTCTAATTCCTTAGCACCTATCAGATAGAGGCTTTTTTTTTGATATTTTCTTTTGGTCCATCGCCTATCTTTCTATTGGTAGCTTTAGGTGGAGAAGGATTGATCGTGATCTTCTTATCCTTATGAGTAAGACTATAGGAGTTGGTTCAACCATAAATCATAATATCATTATCAAATAGCTAAGGCCAATCTAATATGATACTTACGACTTTCATGGATAAGACATCGCACCAAACATGATCTTAGTAAAAATAGGGCTGGATGGGAACACGGCATCTAAGTTTGATGAAAATAAAGGAGGAATCTAGCCAAGACACATGGTATGGACTGGGATGATCTATAGCTTAACTGTGTCGATGGAGATGGCATTGATACAGCTACCACTATCAATGATCATCTTACAAATTTTATTACTAAATTTTATGAAGGTATGAAAAATAGAGATCCTGTGCTAGTCTTCACTCTCCTTAGTCTGTGCTAGAACATACCTAACAACTCCAAGCTTAAGGTCTGACTCCGATGCAACAAAACCTATGATGTTCTTAGTACTCTCAAACTCTCGGCTAAGCCTGGACAGCTTCATAAACTTTTTTATTAATATTTTCTAGAGTTTTCTCTTCTAATTCTTTCACAAATAAAGATCAATTGGGGCATCATGCAACAAAATGTAGCACTTGAAACAATGGGATCGAGAACTACTTTTCTTAGATAACTCTCCTACAACTCTTTTTTCTTTATCTTCTTTTCTCACAATAGGATTTGTATGTGGAGGTCTATTACTAGGAGCCTAGTTAGTATTGGATCTCGATCCAGAAGGAGTTATTTGGCTAGGTTTAAGATAATGGATAGTTAAATATCTAAAGAATCTCTCAAAGTTCAGGGCAAGTTGATAAGCTTGTTCTAACGTGTTACCTCTTGTAAAAAGAGTTCATGCTGGATATCCTCTCGTAATTTAGTTTTAAATCTAGACAAAGTAATAATCCTATCTTCAGTTACTCCACATCTCATGAGGTACTTATTAAATAACGTAATGTACTCAGTGACTGATCTATTTTCTTGAGTAAGTCTCTACCACTGATCTAAAAGTCTTTATTGGTAGGAGGTAGGAAGGTATTTTTCTCTGAGTTTCTCCTTTATTTCATCCCAAGTTTCTATTGGATCTTGCCTTCTCTAGTTGAGAAGATGTTCAACACTTTTTTAATAAAGTCAGGCTTGTCTAAGCAACTTCATCCTAGCAAACCTAACTCTCCTTGTTTCAGACATTTTGTACTATCCAAAATAATAGTCTATGTTTGATTTTTAATCTAGGTACTCTCTTAAATCTAGACAACCATCAAAACTTGGGGCTTCGATCTTTACATTTTTAAGGATATGCTTATCCTGGTCGAACTATTATGGTGCGGGCATGTTGCAATAGGTCGATCTAGGTCTAGATTCCTTCTTCTCTATCCTATAGGCAGTTAGAGAGACTCAAGTTTAGGTTGTCTTTGCCTAACTTCTTCTAGTACTACTATTCTTTCACTCATGTTTTTTATAAAATCTTTCATGTCATCAAACTTCTCAATCAGGATATTAATGATGGCTGTTGTATTGGGATCTATATTGGTACTGGGTGGAGAAGTAGGATGTTGGTACTAGATATCTAATCTAGTGGGTATGCAAGTCTAGGATGTAGAAATAAGATGTAGTAAATAATAATAATAATAATAAAATACTGAAAAGTAAATTATAAAATTTAAAATACAAAAATTTAACTTACAGGAATTTAAACTAAAGCCCTAACCAATCCAGCTTTGATATCAAATTGATGCGGGACAACCTATAAGAAAGAAAAAACCAAGCTTCCTTCCATTCATTAACAATACATCATGTCCGATTATAGCATATTATTCCTAGGATAGACAGTATAGTTGCCTATACTCTGCTTAGGAGGCATGATTGATTGACATGGGAGCAAAGCAAGATCAATCTAAATAATGCAGATGAGTGCTACTTTAGAGATTAGTAAATAATTAGCGATAATAAAGCAAATGAACAGATAGCAGAAATTAAATATGCTCATGAATAAATGCAAAAAAAATGAATGAAATGAAAGATAGTAAGAAATTAAGCCCGTAAGAAAATCGAAAAAGATAAGAAGAATCTAAATCATGGTAGTTAAGAAACTATCCTGATTAGAGCTCTTAATCTTTTAACCAAACAGATCTATCAATAAAGATCTGGGTCTTTACCAACATCGAATCTAAAAGAAATAAGTAAAAATCAAAGATTAGTTGAGAAGGAATGAAGGTTCCTGTCAATATTTGATCTGTAGAATAATAGATCACTCTTCCCCTCTCAGCATGATAGATAAAAATCTTGGAGGAAACAGATCTTCTCTTGGTGGAATAGGCTTATGTAGGTAGATGGTAAAGATGATTTGGGATTGTAGGAACACTAAATCTCAAGTAGATGAAGGATAAAGGGATAGAAAGAAAGTGGGCCTCACACCCTTCCCTTGTAGGATGATTTTGGATCTCACACCCTCTCCCTCTTGGAGTGATTAACACAAGTATTTATGGATAAAATTATTCATGCATTCATTATCTCATTCATGAAAGATACATGGATTTATATAGGATCCTAGGGGTCCTATTTCTTTAGGAATCCTCTTCTCTTTATAAGGAAGAAATCAACCCTTCCAACAAAAAAGTAAAACATTATGTTTGATTTCTAAATACAATAATATATCATATCTATCTTTTATAAAACCATGGGAAAGAAATTAGTCTTTCAACAAAATAAGTAAAAAATCTAGAACTCTTAAAGAATTCTAGGAAAGAAAAGAAACTCCATGTGGGTGCTTGATGTTTGGCACAACTTGGCATGAGGATCCTTAGGCATGGCATATGCTGGCATGCGTATTTTCTCCCTAGGCGTGTGGAGGATGGTGGCTCCGAAGATTATGTAGATCAAGTTTGCTTCTTTATGATGATCTCTTTCCAAATAAGGCTCTAATCCAATACAAATCCAAGTATGGTCCTATGGACCCAAAACTAAAATCATCAAAATAACTAATTGATTAAATCAAAAGATTTGAAATCAAATAGCTGAAGTAGAGTTAATCTGACGTGGCTTCCTCAATCTAAATTGAATCTAAATTATATCACCGACTTCTGATGGCTCTGGTATCCGCACCAGCCTCCCTCAAGCTCAAGGAGGGAGATGCCCTAGCATAGATCCAGATAGTGGATCGATGGTTTGCTGCCATCAGAGAACATCATGGATCTCCTCAAGTCTACGCTAAAAATTAGGGGCTTCTACAACATGGTATCAGAGTGGTACCATAGTTTCTATAATATTTAGTATCTGAGCTAGGTGATGCCAGGATGATTCATAATAGAAGCAGAGTTCTTCCTCCTAAAAATCTCATTCTGGATCATCGGTGCAGTGACCTCGTCCATCTTGATGGTGCTCTTGCTCACTAGAAGAGCAGTCACCAAGAACTTATACAAAGGAGAAAGCGATGCTAGCAAGACCAATGCCCTGGTCTTCTCCTCAACTTTTTCACCAACACTGAGAAGGTCGGTGAGGATTTTCTGAAAGTTGGATAGATGCTCCTGTATGCTCTGACCTTCGTCCATCCATAGCTAGTAGAACTACCTCCGAAGGAATAGTGTATTAGTAAGCAACTTTTACCATGTATAACTCCTCGAGCTTTGACCAGATCACTGTCAAGAAAGTCTCATCAAGTACATGGATCACCATATTATCTACTAGGTATAAACGAATCGTGCTCACTGCCTGCATCTGGAGTCACTTTCAATCCTACACCTTCATGATAGCCGGCATCTTTTCATATATGAGAGCATTGATCAAACCTTATTGGATGAGGACATCTTTCTTCCTTACTTGCCACAAGAAGAAATTTCCCTTCCTATCGAACTTGTTAATCTCTATCTTGATTATACTTGTCTTCTCCATCTTCAATCTTTATCATTACTACCATAATCCATGCTATGGTACTGCTTGGCTCTGATACCAATTGTTGGAGATCTTGAACTAGAATTATTGGTACAAAAATCTGTGAGGATGTAGAAGGTAGCTAGAGTTAGGAGGGCAAGGCCACTGATGGAACCTATAAAATAAAATCCAAATCAAAGGTGGGTGTCTCCGACAGGACCCTTCGATGCTCTAGTCAGTTCTTTGGCCAACTAGAATGGAGTGCTCAAAAAATAGAGAAGTAGAGTAACCAGGAGAGTAGAGAGCTTAGAGAAAATGTATCTGGAGGATCTTTTTTATAGACAAAGCGTGTAACAAACTGATGGTGATAGCCATAACCATCTGGTAGTGGGCTGCTCAGACTATGTGGAGTTTGTTATGGAGGATGAGTTCTTGTTTGTTGTGACTTGCAAGCGGTTAAGATCCATTTGTTAGAGTTTGAACATAGATTAAAGACTTCAGTATACGTGGCAAACTTATAATCGGTCGAGGTTGGTTGGGGTAATGTCTAGTGGCTTTAAGAAGTTCGGAAGCCTCCTGGGTTATGTGTAGGTATGTGCCTCCTAAATTGAGATCTGAAGTATTGTGCTCCATTTTTTATGGAGCAGTTGTCATGAATCAGTAGTTTGACAAGGTTCTTTTGGATGGCTCTAGCTGACAGGCATAATATGGACTAAGTAGGTCCATGATCGGCCAGGAGAAACTCATCTTAAAGGGTATTTGAATGGAAGGACTTTGGTTGAAGAAAGCATGACTAAAAGGAGTTCGGTCGGATGGAATCCATTAGGAAGGAGTGTTATTGGGAGGAGTGCGACTGGAGGAGTTTAGCTAGAAGGAGTGCTACTGAGAGGAGTGCGATTGGAAGAGTTCATCCAAAAGAAGCACGATTGGAAGGATTCATTCAAAAGGAGCATGACTGAAAGGATTCTTCTAGAAGGAGCATGATTGGAAGGAGTTCGGTGGAAGGAGTCTGACGGGCGATTGGAAGGATTTCGACTAGTCAATGTTCATCATGCTATCAACAAGCTGCACAATGTTTGGACGAAAATCATATGTTTTGAAGAGGTAGTCCGGCATCTACATGGTGGAGGTCATCTTAGACTTCGATGGGGGTTATTTTACCCCCAACACTTATCCTCCTACTCTCGAGTTCAGATTTCAAATAAATGGAGTATGAAAATCATAATAGCCGAAGTTTTCTGCCAGTTTTCCACTTATCGAGAAGCGAAACCACCTTGGCTCTTTTTGAATTGGTGCCGAAGCTTCTTAATGCATGAAAGACCTAAAAAGACATATTTCTTTGTAAATCTATCTAGCGTGGAGCTCCATGTATGGTATGATAAATATCCTATCAAGCATTAAAAATGGGCGCGGCGGATGGGATATATGGTGGGTCAAAATTGACGGAGGATGGTTTGCAATCATAACTACTTCAGACTTCTCCCTATTATTTAAACTCCTTCCTCCTCTGACTTCTCATTTCCACCAGTATCTTCTTCCTCTTATTCTTTGCTCCCTCGTCTCTTCTGAATGGTATGGTGCGATCCTTGGCCATTGTCATCTTTCTCGATCATTGCTTGTCCTCTCGATCATCTTTCCATGCTCATCATTTGCTTTAGGTTAGTTTCTCATCTCTTTCTTCGTCACTTCTCTGCTTTTTAGTCGTTGCTTGGGGGTCTTCCTCAGATTTTTCTAGTAGGTCTCGCTCTTTCTTTCTTTGGAGACTTCGTTCTCTCCTTTTTTTTTAATTTTTTGGAGTTTTTTACAAATTTAGTTTGAACCATATGTCTTCTACGGGGTCCTGGTCGACTAGTTTCGGGAGCCTGGCCTGCTTAGATTTGATGGACTTGGGTCTTAAGGAATCAGTCGATTCCGTAGAAGCACCTTGTCCCTCCTTTGTCCCTAGCATCATTCCTTGCTTACTTCATCTCGAGGACCTTTCTTTGACCAAGATTCAATATGGAATACCCTCAGAGTATGAGCTAGAACTTTTCAGATCGGATGGTCGAGCTTGCTCTCCTCCTCTAGGTCATTTTTGTCTATACACTGAGGCTCTCTATGCCGGACTCCGATTTTTGATTCCACCTTTTGTTGTCGCCCTCTTTAGGTTATTGAATATCTTCTTTGCTTCCATGATGCTGAACTTATTTAGGTTCATCATAGAATTTCTATCTTTATTCATCATGGCCGAGGTCTGACCTATGATTTCTTTATTCTAGAACTATTTCACTTTCAAACACCACTCTACCACCAAAGATTGGTGATACATATCCTCCCAATTCATCAAGAAGGGATTGCTAAAGGGCACCCCAACCTTGGTTCATAATTGGAAGGAGAGATTCTTCTTCATCTCCTGCCCCTTCCTAGAACTAGGTTGCCCTCCTGGGAGAATTTGAGAGATTCGGTCCATCGAGCCCCTAGGCTAGAAAGGGAGGACCAAGATTCGGCCAATAAGCTTAGAAACTATCAAGCTCCCCCCTTATCCAATTTGCTGGATGACCAAACCTTGTTTAATTTTGGGCTTAGTCTCCTGAATCCGACAGGTAGATTTTCATATCTCTCTGACTTTACCTTGTGCTCCCTTCTGACCTTATTCTTTATTGGTACAGAGATGACCCCAGAAGAGTGGAACCACCTAACTAAGGGGATCATGACCCTCAAAAGGAAAGGCAGTCACAGCGAAGAGCCATAAAAAAGAGCCAAGGTTGGGGAAACAAGTTTGGCCGCGCCGCCCCGAACTATGCTCGCTCCGAAAGTGTCGCAGCCATGCCAAGCCTAACCTTGCCCGGCCACACCAACACCCTCGTGCTCCCTGAACATGGGAGGATAGCTACAAAAAGAAAGAAGGCCACCGCTAGAAAGGCCAAGAGGAACGCCAAAAGGTCCGACGATGATAGCTCTAGCTAGGAGCAGGGCTCCTTAGATGATTGGGAAGTCATCCAAATCTTGATGGATGGGAGCATCCTTCCCCACATCGTGGATAAAATGATATGAAAGGATGATGAGGAATGATTCAAAGAATCTTTCGCAGCCTTTCTTGAGGTAACCGATCTCTTTTGAGTCTTAGTTGAGTGTCGGTGTGTTCTGGAGCCATAACTCATTTTATTATTTACAGCTAGGACATTACTTATATGCCCACTCGGAGATGGTGAATCTTTGCAAGGACGAGGCTTTGAGGACTATCCAAGAAGCTCAAGCAGAGACCAAGAAGGTCCAGATCAAGGTTGAAGGTTTGAAAGAAGCTTCAAGATCTCATTCTGCCAAGGTCGAGCACCTTCAAGAAGCATTGCGGAGGGAGGAGAAGGTGTCGGTGAGGCTGAAGGCTGCCCTAGCACTAGAGGGAGATAAATGGAGAAAGGCCAAGGAGGAAGTCAATGTAGAGAATGAGTGGGCTATCGAAGTCTTTAAGTCCTTCAAAGCAATGGAGGATATCGAAATTACCTTGGCTTAAGAGATCTTTCTTGAAGGATTCGAGGTCTACATGAAGAGGATCGCCAAGAGGTTCCCTGACATAGACCTCAACATTTTGATTGAGGAGCCTGGTGATGAGACAGAATCTTCCCACGCTGATGCTGTTCCTCCAATTATCAAACATGATGTTGAAACCTCTGATCCTATCATGGTGATTTTAGAGCCTATCCCTGAACCAGGAGTCATCGAGGACGTGCCGACCTCACCTGTTGCCCTACCTTTGGAGGTTAAAAACCTTTGATAGTTATATTTTTCTTCTTTTTCTTTCTTGTACTTAGAGACATTTTGTGCAATGAAGATAAGTTTTTCTTTGTTTGATGTTGTGTCATGTCTATCATTTAGAATCCTCCTAGTGAAGGTTGCCAAGACTTGCTGCCACCCGCCGAGGCTGCACCATTGTCCCAAGGTCTTTCTCTAAAATCTATCATGAGAGACCTGTAGAAGGAGGTTCATTAGACTAAAAAAAAGTTGAAGAAGGTAAGGGGTGAACTTCAAGAATTGAATAAGCATTATTTGAAAGCCACGATTGAGATCACTCACCTTCGACAAGTCCATAAAAAGGATTCTATGGACTATATAAAAAACAAGCATCTTTTAACTGAAGAGTTGGAATGAGTAAAGAAGTCTAGTAGCAAGAAGGTTTGGGCTTTGTCTGCCCAAGTTAGTTTTCTTGAAGTCGAACTTCGAGATTCAAAAGAGAAAATCAAGCAGCTGGAGGATGGCTCAGCCTGGGGCCAGAATTGGATGGAACTCGACTGGGATTGATCAAAAAAGTTTTTCGATCTCTAGGCATAGCTGAGCGATGCAGAATGGTTGTATAATTTCCATCGGACTGGTTAGCATGAGGAGATCAAGGGTTATAAGAGAAAGCTTATTAGGACGAACTCCAAAGTTGTGCGGCCTCAAAAATAGTTGGCGAACAAAATTTTGGTCGGCCCAAGTGTGCATCCAGATGAAATCACCACCTTGAAGGATGCTCTTGAAAATTTCACCATAAAGTTTGAGGGCGTGGAAAAGGAGCTTCATGATATGAAAGTTTAGATGGTCTACTAAGAAAACTTGGTGAAGGATGTCAAAGCTGAGTCGGTGATTCTTAGGAAGAGGCTATGAGAGATAGAGAAAGAGTTGCGCAGATGGGAGAGGATATTGAGGGAAAGCCTGGCGGCAAGATAGAAGCTTGAGGAGAGAATAAAGGGCTTGGAACTCTCCCTCACTATGGCTGGAGTCGGTAGCCTGAAGTCCAATTCTGAGTAGGGCTTTACTTTTATTTTTTTTATTTTTTATTTTTTATTGTAACTGGTCCTACTAGTTCATGTAATGATCTTTATCTTTAATGAGATGAAGCTTCTTTCATTTGTTTGTGTTCCATCTTAGCTCGCTGCTTGTCAGTTTGTTTTCTTGTTGTGCTCAATCTCGACGTCGTTCCAAAATTATAGCTCTTATTTTATTTTCATGTTTAAGAATTAGACGTTTCCACCCTCATTTAAACAAGGCTGACCTCCTGTTCAAGAACCAGAGGCCTTTGCTCCCTCGTGATATTTTGATCCACATCAGGATGAGATTCACCTCATGATCTTGATGTGGTTGGCTATTTTTCTTATTAGGATGAGGTCCTCCTCCTATTCCTAACAAAATTATCGGAACATAGAAGGGCTGTTGAGTGTTACCTTCTATCTTAAATAATCGAAGGTCTTCACTTTCCTCATAAGGATCTTTGTCCATATTAGAATAAGATCTTCCTCCTGTTCTTGATGTGGTTGGCTTTTATCCTTGTTAGAATGAGATCCTCCTATTTCTAACAAGATTGTCGAAGAATAAAAGGATCATTGAAAGAGCCTCTCCCCTTATCCTCCTGTTAGAATGAGGTCATCCTCTTGATCCAGATAGGGTTGACCTTTTTTCTTGTTAGGATGAGGTTCTCATCCTGTTCCTAACAAGTTCATCGGGGCACGAAAGAGCCATTGAAAGGGCCTCTCCCTTTGTCATCCTATTAAGACGAGGTTCTCCTCCTATTTCTGATAGGGTTGGCATTTATCTTTGTTAGGATGAGGTTCTCTTCTTATCCCTAACAAGGTTATTGGGGTACAAAAGGGCCATTGAAAGAGCTTCTCTCCTTGTTCTCCTGTCAAGATGAGGTCCTCCTCCTGTTCCTGATGGGGTTGGCCTTTATCTTTGTTAGGACGAGATTTTTCTTCTATCCCTAATAAGATCATTGGGGCACAAAAAGATTATTGAAAAGGCCTCTTCCCTTGTTCTCCTATCAGGATGAGGTCATCTTCCTGTTCCTGATGGGGTTGGTCTTTACCTTTGTTAGGATGAAGTTCTTTTCCTATTCCTAACAAGGTCATTGGAGTACAAAAAGGCCATTGAAAGGACCTCTCTCCTTTTTCTCCTATTTAAAAATTGGAGGCCTTTAATTTTATTTCGTGTAATTCTCTGCCATTGCATAATTTTGCACCAAAGATGAAAATAAACTTTATTAAGATGTAGTTACTGATAATACATTCATAGATTTTTTAAATTCCATGGCTGTGACAGCACAGCTCTTCCAAGCTTCTTCAGATAATATGTTTTCGATTGAATAATTTTCATGACCTCATAATGGTCTTCTCAGTTTAGGGTGAGATTCTCTTGATTTTGGGATTATGAGATGTCCGCTCATCAAAGCACCAGGTCTTCTACCTTGAATGTCTTATTTCTGACTCTTGAATTATAGTAGCGAGCTACTTTTTGCTTGTAAGCTACCATTTGAATTTGAGCATTCTCTCACTTTTCTTTCAGTAGATCAAGATTTGCTCTGAGATTCTATGCATTATTCTATTCACTAAGAGCTTCAACTCATGCTGAAGAAAATTCGAGCTTAATTGGGATGACTGCCTCTATTCCAAAAGTCAATGCAAAAGAGGTTTCCTTAGTTGGCAACCTTTGTGTGGTTTTATAAGCTCAGAGCACATGATAGAGTTCATCCACCCATGTTGCTTTTGCTCTTTCTAGCCTTGCTTTTCTCCCTTAAAGCAAAGTTCTATTAGTTACCCCAGCTTCACCATTCGCTTGTGGATGAGCTACTGATGTGAAGTGGTGGAAAATGTTCAAGCCTTCATAGAATTCAGCAAATTTTCCTCCTATGAATTAGCATTCATTATCAGTGATTAGTGTTCATGGTAGACCAAATCTACAAACTATCATCTTCTAGACGAAGTCTTCTACTTTGGCTTCAGTGATCTTTGCTAGAGGTTCGGCCTCAACCCACTTAGTAAAATAATCTACTGCCACTAGCAAGAACTTTCTTTATCCAGATGCCATAGAAAAAGGCCCAAGTATATACATTCTCCATTATGCAAATGGTCAAGGAGCATCTAATCTCATGAGCTGTGAAGCTGGCTATCTTTGAATGTTTGTATTTCTTTAATATCTATCATATTTTCTTACATAATCTATCGCATCTTGGTGTATTATTGGCCAATAGTATCTCTACCGAAGTAACTTATATGATAAGGATCTTGCTCCCGGGTGATTTTTGCATGTTCATGAACCTTTCTTAAAGCATAATCAGCCTTGGAAGGTTGGAGATATTTGAGGAGTGGTAAGAAGTACAACCTCTTGTATAGCTTATTTTCATATAAAATATAGCGGAAAGCTTGATTTCTTAACTTTCGAGCTTCTTTATGGTCTCTAGCAAGAATTTCATCTCTGAGATAAGAAATCAATGGATTGATCCAGTTGGGATCATGATCAACTTGCATTATTGCCTGGGGTTCTTCTATACTTGGGTGCTGTAGGACTTCAAAAAGGTTTTCTTTTGGCAGTTCATTTGGGGCTGAGGTAGGTATCTTAGAAAGAAGGTCAACTTTGATGTTTTCTACTCTAGACATCTACTAAATTTCAAAGCTACTAAAGGCCATGATTAAATTTCTTACTTTTTTTGAATATTTCTTCGTGCCTTCCTCCCGAGCTTCAAAGGTATTACTGACTTACCCCACCACTAGTTGAGAATCACTATAAACCTTCAAATGCTTTGCTTACAATTCTTTGGCTATCTTTAGCCCTGAGATCAGAGTTTCATATTCAGCTCTGTTGTTGGTAGTAGGGAACTCAAAGTGCAAAGCATATTCAGCCACAATTTCCTCTAGATTAATGAGAATTAGGCCTGCACCTACTCCAGAAGCATTGGATGAACCATCAACATATAGTGCCCAAAAGTTTTCAGGGAGATCAGTCTTTCTTTCAAGGGAGCCAAGGATATAAACTTCTTGGTGCTCTGGTTTGATCACATCCAAAATAGTACACTCCACTATAAAATCAGCTAATATTTGAGCTTTAATGGATGGCCGAGGTTAAAAATGAATGTCAAATTCAGTTAACTTGTTCGCCTACTTTGCTATTCTTTCGGATGTATCAGGTCAGTGAAGAACTATCTTGACGTGTTAATCAGTAAGAAGAGTTTATATTGTAGATCAGCTTCTAAACTTTAGCTTCTTCTTTGATCAAGATGGCTCTAATAGCTGTTGGAGACATAGTAAGGTGCAAGAATAGCTCTTCTCTAAGTTCAGACTTGGCTAGGAGTGGAGGCCAACTGAGATAGTTCTTCAATTCTTTAAGGGCTTACTGGCATTTAGGAGTCCAGTTGAAGTTCTTGAACTATTTGAGTACTTGGAAGAAGGGCATACAATGCTCTGTTAATCTTGAAATGAAGCTATTCATGACCGCTATCTTGCTTGTGAGGCGCTAAACTTCTTTTATTATTTTTAGGGCGGTCATCTCCTGGATGGCTTTGATCTTCTCTGGGTTGGCTTCGATGCCATGCCTTGATACCATGAATCCTAGAAACTTTTTCAAGGTTACTCCAAAAGCACATTTTATAGAATTCAGTTTCATCTTGTACTTTCAGAGGGTGCTGAAGGTTTCTTCAAGATCGATGATATGATTTGATGAAGATCTGCTTTTAACCAGCATGTCATCCACATAGACCTCCATATTATGGCCAATCTACTCCTTGAAAATCTTATTCACCGGATACTAATAAGTTGCACCAGCATTTTTAAGCCCAAAGGGCATAACTCTGTAACAATAAAGACCATGGTTAGTAATAAAAGCAGTCTTCTCCTCATCTTTTGACATCATTCGAATTTGGTTATAGCCGAAGGAGGCATCCATGAAGGTGAGGAGTTCATGTCTCAAAGTTGCGTCCACCAATTGATCAATCTTGGACAAGGGGTAGCTATCTTTTAGGTAAGCCGTGTTCAAGTCGGTGATGTCGATGCACATCCTCCACTTGCCATTTTTCTTTTTAATGAGAATGACATTTGCGATCTAATCCAGATAGAGCACTTTCATAATGAATCCTGCTTTAAGAAGTTTATCGATCTCGTCCATAGTAGCTTTCTGCCTCTCAAGTGCAAAGCTACACTTTTTTTGCTTCACTAGCTGACATTTAAGGTCCACATCCAGATAATGCTCCAATATCTCTGCATCAATTCCAGGCATATCTGTAGGCACCCAGGCAAAAACATCAGCATTCTTTTATAAGAAGGCGACGAGTTGCTTCCTGACTTGTGCTTTCAGATTGAAGCTAATCTTCATAGTGTGTTCCTTATTTCCATCATTCAAAGGAACCTCCATAAGGTCATCGATGGGCCCCCCACGCTTTCTTCAAACAAATCATTATGGGCATCAAGCCCATCCACTAGAAAAGAATATGCTTGCCATCCTTCCTATAGGGCAATATTGTAGCAGTACCGAGCTAGTGCCTGATCTTCTCTAACCTCCCCGACTCCATGTCTTGTTGGAAACTTCATTTTTAGGTAATAAGCTAAAACTACGATCCAGAGTGTATTCAAACCAAACCAGCCAAGGATTGCATTGTAGGCAGAAGAAGCTCTGACCACTAAAAAATTGACTTGAGCTCTGGATTACTTTGGGTACCGATCTGCTACCACTGGCAACATTATTATTTCTTCCACTAGCACTGCATCACCTATGAATCCTACTAATGGGGAGCTTATGAGTCCCATTCTGCTATCAGGTATGAACATTTTAGAAAAAATATCATAAAATAAGATATCAGTAGAGTTTCTATTATCAATTAAAATATGGCATATATCATAATCAATAATATTTAAAGTGACTACAACCACATCATTATGCAGAAGTTGAACTCTTTGAGCATCTTCAGTGAAAGTGATGGATTCTTCAGTTCGTTGTTTCTTTGTTGGCTCTGTTGACTTACTGGCCTCCCCCCATCGATGTCCTCTAGTAATAGTGTTGATGATTCTAAGAGAAGGCCAATCTTCTTACAGTTCATCCCTCCGAGATGGTTCAGGCTGCGGTAGGGCCCTTGGGCAATCTTCTCTTCTCTCCAGCCAATGCCTGATAAATCGATCTAGCCGACCTCTTCTGATCAGTACCTCAATCTTGTCCTAGAGCTAGATATATTCTTCAGTATTGTGACCATGGTCACGATGGTAAAGGCAGTACTTATTGAGGTTGTGCTTGGCCGGATGAGTCCACATCCTTTTCGATCATGATAGCTGCTCCTTTATCTTCATCAGCACTTAGATGTTCGAGGCATTTAAGGGAGCATATTATTGAATCTTCTGAGAGGGGAGTTCTGCTGCGGTCTTTTGTCCGAGCTTCTTTGATGACAAGCTCGAGGGGGAGTCTAGGCTTGTTTGCACCTAAGAGAAGTTCGGGAGCACGATCAAGCTTCATTCAATTTTTCTTCAATCATGGGCTTGCTGGATTTGCCCGCCTATCATTTTTTTGTGGCTTCTTCATCTTTCAATATGAAGGCTTCCTCCACTCGGGCATAACCTTCGACCTAGGCTAGCATGTCGGCAAAGTCTTGGGGGTACTTCTTCTCCAGAGAAAAAAGAAGATCGTTCTTTTGGAGGTCGTCCTTTAGTGCGGCTATAGCAATAGATTGATCCAAATTTTGGACCTCCAAAGCAATAGCATTGAAGCAGTTAACATAGGCTTGGATGAACTCACCTTTTTTTTGCTTGATGTTGACGAGAGAGTCCGAACCTCATCTCTGACGATGACTGCTGATGAAATGAGGCACGAATTCATGGCTCAGTTGGTCAAAAGAAAAGATAGTATCTAGTTTGAGGCATGAGTACCAACTTTTTGCTACTCCCTTCAGAGTGGAGGAAAAAGCTTGATAAAGAATGGCGTCAAGTGCACCATGGAGCAATATCATGATTTGAAAGGCCTTAAGATGGTTGATCAGATCAGAAGTTCCATCATAACTCTTCAATTGAGGGAGCTTGAAGTTCTGCAGGATAGACTCCTTCATGATTTTGACAGAAATGGGAGGATTGGTGCAAACATCATCATGGCGGACTAGAGTGGCATTGCGGAGCTCCTCAATCCACTGATTCATGTCCTGAAGCTTTTGATCAAGAGCATAATCTTGATCACAGATTTTAGAGGGCCACCAACTGTAAATAAGGAAAGTCTCCTCCAGAGAAGAATCATGATCAGAGCAGGGGCTCCCTGCTCTCTGCTTTTCTTTCTCGAGGGTAACGGGTTTGTTGACCCAGGTGGCATCGATTCTTAAAATTCTGGCAGAGATTTCTCCAGTTGGGCCATTGCTGGGGGTTGCTGCATGGCCTACACTATTTTGGTGAGGCCTTGAACTTACTACATTAACAGGTTGAACTACTCCAAATCCACCATGGCCATCGGTGGAGGAGGTTGAGGTGCTGGCGATGGAGCTAGGATAGGTAGATCTAGCCTGAATTTGGTGGTAGAAGCAGTAGACCCCTAGGTGGTTGTCTTCTTTAGGAGTGTTTCTAGAGCAGGAAGCAATTAAATGGAGGTGAATTCAAAGGATTAGGAGAGGAAGAAGGCAGATAGGATTGACTGGGCATCCTTTTTAGAATAAGGGCTCAAGGTCCATTTCTCTAGCACCAATCTTGTTGGTGTAGAAATATGTGAGGATGTCGAAGATAACTAAAGTTGGATGGGTGAGACCACCGATGGGATCAGCAAAATAATATCCAAATAGAATGTGAAGGGAAATCCTGATTTCTCGGACCAGGTTTGTTCAGATCTGATCAGATCAAGAGATATATTTCAAATTTTTTTTTCTTTGATCTAGATCAGATCTAAGATATTTTAGATCTGATTATTATTATTTTAAAAATTAAAATAAAATTAGATAAATTAAATCAAATTTAATTTACCTTGAAGTGGGTAATCCTATTACCCATTGATGATCCTATAAGCAGCGAAAGGTTCTGGATCAAGCCATGCAAGTGCCTGGTCTCTACCGATATCCACTCAGACTGGATTTGAAGATCCTCTTCTTCTCTATCACGTCTCCAAAAATCAGATCTGGATCTGATCTGGAGGATCTTCAAACTCTTTTCGAAGATCAGCAGTCATCCTTTGCAGCAGTGCAGCCTTTTAGCTTTCAGTCGCCTTTCTCTTATCTGGATCGCACCAACCAAGCTCTAAAACTCTTTTGGACGTGGAGAGGAGAGGGAGAAGGTGGGTTTGGCATGAAGGAAGAGGGAAGAGGCAGCCTTGGGGTGTGGGAAATTGTGATTCAATCTTAATTTGAGTTGGGCGCAGGGTCTTATTTATAGACTATCTATGATCCAACTCCTCTTCTTTCCAACCAATCATAACTGTTTATAAAATCAGATCTAAATCTGATTGGTGGAAATAGAGTCTCCTGGATTTTTCCTTAGAAGGCGCTTAAGACTAGTCAAAGTTGGTTCTTAGGAGAACTCTAATCGAAATCCAAAAAGGAGATGGAGTCTCTGTCCAACAGGAACTCCTGGGCGCCTCCAGCTTGGGCACACACCAAGGGTGGAGTGTGCCCTCTTTCTTGCCAGGTTCTGGCAGGGGGACAGGCCCCCACCAGCTCTCCAATAGGTGCATAATATGTGGACAAAAGTCAAAGTGTCAATGGTCAACATTTGACCAATCAAAGGTAGACTTTTGACCAAAGTCAAAGAACGAGAAAGGGTAGGTGACCAAAAATGGCAGGTAATGTCTTACAAAATAAGACAACCTTTTCTGACTTGGACAACCTTCAGTCAGATCATATGAAGACCTCTGATTGAGCACAAACTCCTTTGGCTCAGACAGGACAACTTGTTTATGATAGTAAAAGAAGAACGTTAGGTTCAATCGAGTGCTAGCACGATTTCCTTGAACCTAATTAAATCTCATTCAGATCAATTGAACTGGACCAGTTCAATTGATGATCACCAGATTTAAATCCTTATTTGTATGATCCAGTTAGGTTCAGTTCTATATGGTAATGGGATATGTCATGATCTCTATCATCGACATCATCGAAACTCCTTTTGATGGATCAGAACTCTTTTGATTCGAATAGCTAGAATGATCGGTCATCTAAATTATTCTAATTGCTCCCAAAATCCACCAGTGATACGTAGTAGTATATGGTGGTAACCCATCAAAGCTGAATGCGAACCTCTTGGTGCAGCTATTTGTGTGATTAAGTTCTTCTATCTTGAGCCACGATCAGATTAGGGTTAAGGTAAACTCATCAAACCCTAGTTTCTGTCATATGATGTAACCATTCGATTCAAGTCCAATGTGAAAACCTAAATAGAAACTCTTTCTATTATTTCACTCTGCCATGGCCATGGACTTCTGGACTTAATTCTCATGATCATCATAGGGTTGCTCCTCTATCACCGAGGTAGGTAGATTCCATCTTGATGCTATCCAGTTCCTACAATGAACATGCTATAGCCAACATACACCTCAGAGTTCCATATGGCTAAGAGACCGAGTAATGGTGTAGTCAAACTATAACACCTTTAAGGTGAACTACCGATGCACCTCAGATCAAAGAACCAGACACACCACTGCAGCATCGAGTCAGTCACGACGAGAAGGTAGACTTCCTAATGACTACTCGAGGTGGTCACGCTCAGTGCCCTCATTCTCTAACGAGTATCTGTACTCTCGCTCCGGTGTCTCCACACCGTAGACTCAAGACTCATCTACTAAAGAGAAGCGATTGTACACCAACCTTTCGGATCAATCACCATCCTCGTGATGATCCTATAGTCGGGAGCATTTTATGAGTTAATAATGATTATTCATGTCTTAAATTTTTAACTTTTGAAAATATGAATTATCATTATCATTAACTCAAAGGATGTATCACAGATACTAAATATACATATGTGATAGAAAATAACTCATTTTATTGATTATAGTCAAAATTATAATTTTGCCCCTAGAAGTGTATTATAAGTGTCAGCCAATTCTGACTTCTAGGACACATATATCTAACAGAATGTTGGTAGCTCTAGCAAGATTCTTTGATGCTCAAGTCAGTTCTCTGATCAACTAGAATAAAATGCTCAAGAACTAGAGAAGTAGAGTAATGGAGAGGGAAGAGAGCTTAGAAGAAAACATATCTGAAGGGTTTTTTTTTATAAATAGAGCATGTAACAAACTGATGGTGACAGTTATAACCATCTAGTAGTGGGCCACTCAGACTATGTGGAGTTTGTTATGGAGGATGAGTTGTCATTTATCTCGATTTGCAAGTGGTTGAGATCTGTTTGTTAGAGTTTGAAAGTAGGAAAAAGACTTCAGTATACACGACAAACTTGTAAGCAGCCGAGGTCTATTGGAGCAATGTCCATTATCTTTAAGGAGTTTGCAAGCCTCCTGGGTTGTGTGAAGGTAGGTGCCTCCTAAATTGAGATCTAAAATACTATGCTCCATCCTTTTTGGAGCAGTTATCATAAATCAATGGTTTGACGAGGTTCTTTTGGATGGCTCCAGCTGACAGGCATAATATAGACTAACTAGGTCTGTGACCGACTGAAAGAAGCTCATCCTGAAGGATATTTGAATGGAAGAACTTCGATTGAAGGAAGCATGACTGAAAAGAGTTCGATCGGATGAAATCCATTAGGAAGGAGTGCTACTGGGAGGAGCACGACTAAAGAAGTTTGGCTAGAAGGAGCATTGCTGGGAGGAGCGCAACTGGAAGAGTTCATCCAGAAAAAGTGTGATTGAAAGGATTCATTTGGAAGGAGCATGACTGAAAGGATTTGTCTAGAAGGAGCATGACTGGTAGAAGTTCGATGGAAGGAGTTTGGCGGGCAATTGGAAGGATTTCAGCTAGTCGACGTTCATCATGCGATCAACAGGCTGCGCAATGTTTGGACAGAAATCATGTGTTTTGAAGAGGTAGTCCGATGTCCATGTGGCAGAGGTCGTCTTAGACTTCGATGGGGATTATTTTACCCCTAATACCTATTGGTGCAAAAATCTATGAGGATGCCCGAGGTAGCTGGAGTTGGAAAGGCGAGGCCACTAATGGGACCTATAAAATAAAGTCTAAATCGGAGGTGGATGGCTTCGACAAGATCCTCCGATGCTCAAGTTAGTTCTCTGACCAACTGGAATGGAGTGCTTAAAAAATAGAGAAGTAGAGTAATGGAGAGGGAAGAGAGCTTAGAGGAAAATGTATCTAGAGGATCTCTTTTATAGATGGAGCATGTAACAAACTAATGGTGACATCCATAACCATCTGGTAGTGGGCCGCTCAGGTCATGTGAAGTTTATTATAGAGGATGAGTTATCGTTTGTCGCAACCTACAAGCAGTTGAGATCCATTTGTTAGAGTTTGGATGTAGGTTAAAGACTTCAGTATACGCGGCAAACTTATAACCAATCGAGGTCTGTTGGGGCAATGTCCAGTGACTTTAAAGAGTTCGAAAGTCTCCTAGGTCGTGGGCAGATAGGTACCTCCTAAATTGAGATCTGAAGTACTATGCTCCATCCTTTATGGAGTAGTTGTCATGAATCAGTGGTTTGATGAGGTCCTTTTGGATGGCTCTAGTTGACAAGCATAATATGGACTAAGTAGGTCCACGATCGATTGGGAGAAGCTCGTCCTGAAGGATATTTGAATGGAAGAACTTTGACTGAAAGAAGCACGACTGAAAGAAGTTCAACCAGATGGAATCCACGAGGAAGGAGCGCTACTGGGAGGAGCGTGATTGAAGGAGTTTGGCTAGGAGCACTGCTGGGTAGAGCGTGATTGGAAGAGTTCATCTAGAAGAAGCATGACTGGAAGGATTCGTCCGAAAGAAGCACAATTGGAAGGATTCGTCCGGAAGGAGCACGATTGGAAGGAGTTTGACAGAAGAAGTCTGGCGAGTGATTGGAAGGATTTTGGCTAGTCGACGTTCATCATGCTATCAACAGGCTGTGCAATGTTTGGATGGAAATCAAATGTTTTGAAGAGGTAGTCCGGCGTCCACATGGCGGAGGTCTTCTTAGACTTCGATAGGGGTTATTTTATCCTCAACACTTATCCCCTACTTCCGAGTTCAGATTTTGGATGAAGGAGGTACGAAAATCACAATAGCCAAAGTCCTCTACCAGTTTTCCACTTATTGAGAAGCGAAACCATCTTGGCTCTTTCTGAATTGGCATCGAAGCTTCTGAATGCATGAAACACCCAAAAACAAATATTCCTTTGTAAACTCATCTAGCACAAAGCTCCATATACGGTGCGATAAATGCCCTATCAGGTGTTAGAAATGGGCACGGTGGATGGGATACATGGTGATTCAAAATTGGTGGAGGACGGGCTACAATCATAACCACTTCGGGCTTCTCCCTATTGTTTAAACTCCTTCCTTCTCCGACTTCTCATTTTCGCCAGTATCTTCTTCTTCTTGTTCCTTGCTCCCTCGTCTCCTTCGAATGGTCTAGTGTGATCCTTGGCCATCGTCATTTTTCTCAACTATTTTTCATCCTCCCGATCGTCTTTCCACGCTCATCATTTACTTTAGGTTAGTTCCTCATCTCTTTCCTCTTCATTTCTCTGCTTTTCAGTCATTTCTTGGGGGTCCTCCTTGGATTTTCCTAGTAAGTCTCGCTCTTTTTCCCTTCCAAGACTTTGTTCTCTCCTTTTTTTTTTTTTGATTTTTTATGGTTTTACCCAAATTTAGTTTGATTCATATGTCTTCTGCAGGGTCTTGGTCAGTCGGTTCTGGGAGCCCGGCCTGCTTAGACTTGATGGACTTGGGTCTTAAGGAATCAGTCGATCCCATAGAAGCACCTCGTCCCTCCTTTGTCCCTAGTACCATTCCTTGCTTACTTCATCCCAAAGATCTTTTTGTGGCCAGGATTTAGTATAGGATATCCTTAGAGTACGAGCTAGAACTTTTTAGATCGGATGGTCGAGCTTGCTCTCCTCCTCTGGGTCATTTTTGTCTATACACCAAGACCCTCCATACCGGACTCCAACTTTCGATTCCACCTTTTATTGTCATCCTCTTTAGGTTCTTGAATATCTCCTTTACTTTCATGTCCCGAGCTCATTTAGGTTCATCATAGGATTTCTATCTCTATGCACCATGGCCAAGATCCAACCCATGATTTTTTTTTTTTGAAACTATTTCACTTTCAAACACCATCCTGCCGCCAAAGATTGGCGGTACATATTCTCTCAATTCAGCAAGAAGGGGTTGCTAAAGGGCACCCCCACCTTAGTTCATAATTTGAAGAAGAGATTCTTCTTCATCTCCTGCCCCTTCCTAGAACTAGGGTTGCCCTGCTGGGATAATTTGAGAGATTTGGTCCATCGAGCCCTTGGGCTAGAAAGGGAGGACCAAGATTCGGCTAATATGTTTAGAAACTATCGAGCCCCCCTCTTATCCAATTTGTTGGATGACCAGACCTTGTTTAATTTTGGGCTTGGTCCCCTTAATTTGGCAAGTAGATTTTCATATCTATCTAACTTTGCCTTGTACTCCTTTCTAACCTTATTCTTTATTGGTGCAGAGATGACTTTGGAAGAGTGGAACTGCCTAACTCATGGGATAAAGATCCTCAAAAAGAAAGGCGGTCATAGTGAAGAGACGTAAAAAAGGGCCACGATTGGGGAAACAAGTTTGGTCATGCCGCCCCCAACCATGCCCGCTCTGGAAGTCGTCGCTGTTAGAAAGGGAAGGGCAGATTACATGCATGTATTTCAAAAACTATTTTAAAATCATAGCAAAATCAAATAGATTAACTATTTTTATCATGCACTAAATTAGATCTAAAATATTTTCTAACATGGATCTAAGACATATGAAATTTAAAATTAATTTATGAGATCAGATCTCATACCTTATCGTGGGTCGAAGTACTCCACAGCCGATGATCAAAACTTGACAGGTTCCTGAAGCCGCGCAAATGCTCGACCTCTACAAATATCCACATGAGATCCAATCTGATCTAAGACTTATCTATCTCTTCGAGGTGCTAGCTCTCTTATAGAGAAGATCTTTTGATGATTGATTTGAATCTTCTTCAAATCTGGAAGATGATCTTCAGTCGAAGAAGCAGTGAAGGTAGAAGAAAAAATAGCAACAACGCAGCTTTCTTCCTTGGAGTGCCAAACCTTGTACCAATGGAGTTTTTCCTTCAAACTTGGAAGGTAGGATGCCAACAAGTCCCTCTTTCACTCTAATGGCTAGGAAAATTTTGTTCAGATAAAAAAGTCCTCTTAGAGATATCCCAAAGATAGATCTTTTTAAGGGGGTGCCTAGAAGAGTCCTGATAGTGTCAAACTCTATCAAACATTCAAATTAAATTTTAAATTCAAATCAAAACTCATCCATATCAAAATGGGAGGATAAGTGGTCGACCAAGAGATGAAAAAATATAAAAAACCTCACACAAATTTAAAATTTGCATGAGAAGAGAAGGGGCATGGACAAAGGGTGGCGCATGGAAGAGTCCTTCCCAAAATGGACTCTAGGGTTTTGGATTGAGCCTCAAACCAAAAATAATTTATTTTAAATCCAAACACCTAATTGAACCTAATCTAATTAGGTCTCTAATTAGATTAAATTCTAATTTAATTAAGATGTAATTGAATCCAAGTTTAGATCAAATCAGAAATTGATTCCATAACAATTGAGTCATCTCATAACTTAATCAAACCAAATCCAATTCAAGTCAAACTGAATTCAATTCAATTAGACTTGATTTAAAACTTATTTTTCAATCTAATTGAGTCTAATTAATAATCAAATTACTAATTTCTTCTCCTTGAGTTAATTATCAATCGTATTAATAATTATATCCTTAACGATTCATAATCGTCGATCAATCATCAGATCAGACAGAAACCTCTTTTATGTGTGACCCCATAGGTTCTATTCTATCTGATAGTGAGATATATTATAATCTCTATCATAATATCATTAAAATTTTTTTTGATGAGTTGGAATAATTTCAACACTATCCATCGAGAATCATTGATCATCAAGATGATGCTCATGGATCCCATAATCTACTAGTGACACCTAGCAGTATGTAGTAGCAATCCAGTAGAATGAAAGTACGAACCTCTAGATATCATTATCATATGATTCAGTCCTTCTATCAAAAATTTTAACTTGACAGAGGTCATGGATAACTCATCAAACCCCATCATCAGTCATATGCAAGATTGGCTTGATTTGAGTTCTCTTGTGAATCTCGTGGAAACTCCTTTTTAGTATTCACCTTGCTTTAGCTAAAGACTTAGCGAACTCAATCTCACGAATCACATAGGATTATACCTTTTCTATCAAGATCGATAGATTTCATCTAAGTACATCCTACTCTCAATAATGAACCTAAGCCCACCATAACCAACATATACAGTAAGGACCCAAATGGCTAGGGACCAAGTAGATGTGCAGTCAAACTATAGTAGTCTCACTGCAAATAGCCAATGCACCATAGATTAAAGGACTATTCATACCATTGCAGCATCAAGAATACCACTGATGAGTGAGTAGACATGCAAGTGGTTTCTTGTAATGGTCATGCTCAGTGTAAGTTGTTCTCTAACAATCACCTGCATATCACCCTAGTGTCACCACACTACAGACTCGAGACTCATCTACCTATGAAGAAGGTGATCATGCACCAATCTAACTAGATCAATCACTATCCTTCATGATGATCTTTCAATTGGGAGCATTTAGAAATTAACCACTAATAGTGTATGTCTCAAATTCTCAACGTCTTGAGAATATGCAAAATCATCTTTGTTAATTTCTAGGACAAATCATGAACACATAAACATGATTGAAAATAAAAATAATCTTTATTAATAATAAAATTTTTACAAGTTCAAATATAAATTCTAAAAAATAAATGTGTCAGCCAATAATTGGCTTTCCAGGGCACATATCTAACAAACTCCCACTTGACCTAAAGTCAATTAGCCATAAACCTAAAATCCATCTTTTCAAGGTGAGCTTTAGTCTTCTGCTGGCTTAGAGGCTTTGTTAGTGGATTTGCCACATTCTATGCAGAGTCGACTCTCTGCACCTTGATGAACTACTTCTCGAGATATTCACGTATAATATGGAATCGCCATTCAATGTGCTTGGACTTCTGATGAGACCTGGGCTCCCTAGCAAGAGCTATGGTGCCATTGTTATCACAGTGCAGTGCAATGGCATCTGATGACATCACGCCCAACTCTATAATGAATTTCTTGAATCAGAAGGCTTCCTTTGCAGCTTTAGAGGTAGCGATATATTCGGCTTCCATGGTTGAATATGCAATGACCAGTTGTTTGAAACTTTTTCAGCTATCCAATCCACCATTACTTAAAAAAATACACCCCGATGTAGACCTTCTATCATTGACATCGGACATGAAGTCTCAATCAGTGTATCCTTCCACTTTTAGCTTCAAAACTTCTTCAAAAATCAAGAACAAATCCTTAGTTATTCTCAAGTATTTATGGATGTTCTTTACAGCTATCCAGTGCTCCTTGCCTGCATCTAACTGATACCTGCTCGTGACACTCACGATAAGAGCTATATCAGGACGCATACATAGCATGGCATACATGAGACTCCCTATAGTCGAAGCATAAGGGATCTTGCTCATGTGTTGGATTTCTTCAGGTGTGTCGGGATACATTTTCTTCGAAAGATGAATGCCATGCCTAAGAGGTAGGAGACCTCTCTTGGAGTTTTCCATACTGAACTATTTCAGCACCTCCTCTATGTACATTTGCTATGAGAGTCCTATCATTCTCTTAGATTTATTACTATAGACCTTAATACCAAGAATGTAGGAAGCTTCTCCTAGGTTTTTCATAGAGAATTCTTTTGACAACCAAACTTTGACCAATGTCAGCATGGAAATATCATTCCCAATCAGGAGGATGTCATCAACGTACAATATGGAGAATGTGATAGCACTCTCACTGACCTTTTTGTGCACACACGGCTCCCCTTCATTTTTGATGAAATTAAAAGATTTGATCACATCATTAAAGCAAGTGTTCCAACTCTATGATGCTTGCTTAAGTCCATAAATTGACCTTTGCAGCTTGCAGACTTTTTGATCACTATCACTAGATGTGAAATCCATAGGCTGCTCCATATAGATATCTTTTTCTGGATACCCATTTAGAAAGATAGTTTTCACATTCATCTACCAGATCTCATAATCATAATAGGCTGCAATGGCAAGTAAGATACGGATGGATTTTAGCATAGCCATAGGTAAAAAAGTCTTTTGATAGTCAATGCCTTCATATTGACTATAACCTTTTGCCACCAGCCTCGCCTTATAGGTCTCTACCTTACCATCCGATCCAATTTTTCTTTTATAGATCCATTTACATCTAATGGATACAATACCTTTAGGTGGATCTACTAAAAATCATACTTGGTTGGAATGCAAGGAGTCAATTTTTGACTTCGTTGCTTCCATCCATTTCTTAGAGTCTACATCTAACATCGCTTCATCATAGATTTTGGGATCATTCCTAATGTCCTTATCTTCCATAAGAAACACTTCCTCTAGATCCTCCGTAAGTATACCTAAGTATCTTTTTGGAGGATGGGAGACCCTATTTGATCTACAAGGTGGAGGTGGTATTAAATTTACTAGCTTATTACTGGATTTAGGTTCTTGGACTCGACGCTCTTCAGAGACTTTCTCTTCAAGCTCAATCTTTCTTCCACTATCTCTATCTTGGACAAACTCTCTTTCCAAGAAGACGGCATGATGGCTCACAATCACATTATGATCCTCTAGAAGATAAAAATGGTATCCCATAGATTTCTTAGGATATCCTATAAAACGAGCCCTAAGTGACCTAACCTCTAACTTGTCCATTTGTTATCGTTTGACATGAGCCGAACATACCCAAATCTTAAGATACCCAAAAGATAGTTTCTTACCATGCCATAACTCATATGTTGTGGCAAGAACGGATTTAGAGGAAACCCGATTTAATAGATGAATAGCAAAAAGCAACACATGTCCCCATAAAAAGATCGAAAGATCTATGAAGCTCATCATGAACCGAACCATATCTAATAAGATCCAATTCCTCCTTTTGGATACCCCATTGAGTTGAGGCATCCCTGGAGGTGTCCATTATGAGACTATGCCATTATCCTTAAGATAGATCCAAAATTTTTCACTAAGGTATTCTCCTCCTCGATCTAATCGAAGAATCTTCATAGGTTTTTTGGTTTGCTTCTCTACTTCACATCTAAATTCTTTGAATTTTTTGAAGGCATCAGATTTGTGATGCATCAAATATACAAAACCATACTGTAAGAAATCATTGGTAAAGGTTATGAAGTAGAGATAGCCACCCCTGGCCTGTACATCAAATGGTCCACACACATCAGTGTGTACCAGGGCTAATATCTCAATGTCTCTTTTTTCATGTCCTACAAAGGGTAGCTTAGCCATCTTTTCTTGAAGACATGACTCATAAATTGGATAAGACTCAAAAGTCAATGACCCAAGAAGGCCATCTTTCTCCAATTTGTTAAGTCTGTCCTCTCCAACATGGCCTAGCCTGAGGTGCCAGAGATATCTTTGGCTAATCCTATCTCTAAGTCTCTTAGATCCTACGACATTCGTAGTTTGCTTGTTAATATTAATATTCACATCTTCATGCAAATGATAAAGTCCATCAATTAAGAAGACACATGCAACAATTTTATTTCCAAAATAAATTACACATAAGTCTTTATTAAAATGAAAATCATAATTATCCTGTGTCAGCATAGATATTGAAACTAAGTTTATACTGGCTCCAAATACATAATAACAATCTTTTAAAAATAAACTAACTCCTAACAATAATCGCAAAGGATAAATTCCAATGGCTATAGCTGAAGGAAAAATTCTATTTTTTTGGCATAGAATTATTCGGATCTAATTGGATCTGAAGGAATATTTCAAAAAAAAAATTTATAATCCTAATCAAATTTGAGACATCTCGGATCTGATCCTAAAGATCTGATATTAAAAATTAAAAATTAAATTAAATCTAATTTAATTTCATAAATTTATTTTAGGTAATTAGATTATCCTGTGATGATCTTAATTGATCCTGAGATTCTAGAAGGAGCCACGCACGTGCCTGGCCTCTATCGATATCCACTCGGATAGAATCTGGAGGTCTTCTTCTTTTGAATCACTCCTTCAAAAATTAGATCTAGATCTAATCTTGAAGTTCTTCAAACTTCTTTGAAGAAGCAGCGGTCGTCTCTTTCAACAGTGCTGCCTTCTTCTTGATCTAGGTGCCTTTCTTCCTTGGATTGCACTTGAACCCCTACCCAACTCCTTTGAGCATGAAGAGGAGAGAGAGGATTAGAGGGAGGCATGGAATAGAGGAGGGCAGCCTTGCAGCATGGTGAAAGGAAGAAGCTCTCTAACCCTAGGTGTAGATAAGGTTTAAATAGATCCTGCTGCGCCATGCAGTGCCACATCATCTTGGCCAATCAGAGGTTTTCATTCAATTAGATCTAAATTTGATTGGTAGGATGATATCATCTAATCCAATCAGATGAGAGTTCCTTAAAAATCCACATAGATGGCACCAATATTGGATAAACCGAAAAGTTTTTGGCGCCTGGGTGTTTGATCATATCAAAATACCCTGAAGTCCCATCTGTATGGGACTCCATCCCTTATCCAAATGGGGCACATGCCTAGGGTGGCATGCATCCTCTCTCTTGCCTCTTTTAGCAGGGGATAAGAGCCCCAAGTGCTCTCCTATAGGCACATGACACATGGCCCTATGTCCAAGTGTTCAGGGTCAATTGTTGACCTATATCCAAAATAGGAATTAGCAGGTGACAAGAATTAGCAGGTGTTGTCTTAAATCCTCTAATAAATTAAGTCAACCATTTTTTGATCTAGACAAGCTTCAGTCAGACTAAGATAAGATTCCTAAGTGAGCCCAAATAAATTTGATTCAGTCAAGATGAACCAAAATGATTACAAAAGAAAAATGTTAGGCTCAATCGTGTGCTAGCACAATTTTCTTGAACCTAATTGGATCTAATCCAAATCAATTGAACTAGGTTAGTCTAACTAATGACATCCAGACTCAAACTCTTATTTGTGTGATCTAGTTAGATTCAGTTTCATATGATAATGAGACACATCACGATCTCTATCATTGACATCATCAAAACATCCTTCGATGGACTAGAATTTTTTTGATTCATATAATTAGAATGATCGATTATCTAAATCATTCTAATTGCTTCCAAAATTTACCAGTGACACCTAGAAATATATGATGGCAATCCATCAAAATCGAAAGTGAAACTCTCGGTATAGCTATGTGTGCGATTGGGTTCTTCTATCTTGAGCCCCGACTAGATCAGGGTTAAGGTAAACTTGTTAAACCTAATATCTGTCATATGAATTAATCATTTGATTCGAGTCCAATGTGAAACTCTAATAGAAACTCTTTCTATCATTTTCACTCTATCATGGTCATAGGCTTAAGGACTCAATCTCATGATTCTCATAGGACTGCTCCTTATCTACCGAGATAGATAGATTTTCTATTGGTGCAATCCAATTCCTACAATGAACATGCTATAGCCAACATATACCTCAGAATTTTGAATGGCTAGAAGATCGAGTTATGGCGTAGTCAAACTATAACACCCTCAAGATGAACTATCGATGCACCTTAGGTTAAAGAATCAGAAATACCACTGCAGTATCGAGTTAGTCATCGATGAGAAGATAGACTTCTTTATGACTGCTCGAGGTGGTCATGCTCAGTGCCCTCATTCTCTAATGAGTACTTGTACTTTTGCTCTGATGTCTTCACACCGTAGACTCAAGATACATCTATCCTAAAAAAGTGATCGTACATTAACTTTTCAGATTAATCACCATCCTCATGATGATCCTACGGTCGGAAATAGTTTATGAGTTATTATGAAAATTCATGTCTTAAATTTTTAACTCTTGAAAATATAAATAATCATTACCATTAACTCAAAGGATGTATCATAGATACTTTAAATACATATTATGATAGAAAATATTTTTTTTATTAATTTATAGTTAAAATTATAGAATTATCCTTAGAAGTGTATTACAAGTATCAGCCAATCTGACTTCTAGGACACACGTCTAATAAACTTCCACTTGATCTAAAGCCAATTGGCTATAAATCTAAGTTCTATCTTCTCAAGATGGGCTTCGATCTTCTGCTAGCTCAATGGCTTTATCAGCAGGATAGCTGCATTGTCTATAGTATCGACTCTCTTGATCTCAACGTATCCCTTCTCGAGATTGATAGGAATACGATGTTGTCGTTAAGACACCGTGTTTATCAATTTATTTCCAACTCTTTACTTTTTAATTTAATTAAAAATTATGAAGAGAGTAGTAAGTCGGGTCGAATCCATAGAGAGATAATGATTTATTTCTAAAATCTTTGATTCTTTTAATTTTTATAATTATTTTTTTTTAAGAAAAGAAAGGAAGGATTTTTGAAAATTAAAGTTGAAAAGTAGAATTTAAATTATGTAAAAATAAATTTGATACTAAGATATACTATTTAGATCTTAGCAACTACTTGCAATAAAATTAAAAAGCAATAAAGAATAATTAATTTAAAGAGCTAGAATTGAAAAGAACAATGAAATTTTCTTTATTAAATTTAAAACTCAGATGCAGAATTTAAATAATAAGAAATTAAAGAAAATTTAAAATTTTAATACAAGAAATTAAAGAAAAAAAGAAAGAGAAAACTAGAAGGAGATTGTAGATCAGCGTAGGCATGGAGATGGCGTAGAAGATCGGCTCTTCTTCTCAGCACTATAGCTTTGAAGCAACCTTTAACCCAGAGCTTGGCTTCCACCCTGTACCTTAGCTTCTCTTCCACTCGATCTGCCCTTTCTTAGAGGCTTAGGGTCCTTTTTATAGAGCTAGGAGGGTTGGATATTATTTCTGAAGGCAATATGGGACTAATGGCCTTTATAATCATCAAAATTCAAATAAAATTTGAATAATAATAGCTCTGATATAACTCTGGTAAGTTTGGTGAAATCTGGTCATTCAATAAAAATCCAACAGTCCAAAAATCATCAAAATTGGATGCGTATCAGCCCAGATCAGGTTGGATCAATTTTTGACCGTTGGATCGCACTTGATGGAGGAATTTACGCCATTGATCATGCGCCTGAGAGTTTGATCACCATCGGGAGCCTTCTGGACCATCGGATCGAGGCTGGAATCAAGCGCTGTCGTTCGATGGAGATCCAAGTGAAATCGACAATCAAAAAAAATACTGATCGTCCGATTTTGACCGCAAACAACCACCACCGTACGATCGCACATTTACTGTTCCCATGGACCGCGTGGATCGGCCATATCATGCACCGCAATCAATCAACGCCTTTTATTGATAGATGAAAAGACCAAAATACCCTATGAGCCATGATGAATTTTCTATAAACCCTTTAGGGGTCTAGGTCTACCACATGGCAGGCTTTCATTCGTTGGTGTCTGCTGAGCTGGTGGTCCATACTGTTCTATAGACTGGTTGACGGCTTTTGGGCTTGAGTCGGCTAGCCTGGATGGCTTGGCACGTCGGCTTGGTTGGCTTGGCTCGGCGCGTTTGGACGTGTCAGCTGCTGCGGCGTGGCGGCTTGAGCCGTATGTTATTTTTTTAATATTTTTTTATTTTATTTCTTTGAAAATTTATATCTTTTCTATTTTAGCTCCATTTTACTCAAAATTTATTTTATTGTGATCAGAAAGATAAGCTCTTTCGATTGATAATAAAATTTTATTTTTTAATTTTTATTATTTTTTAATTAATTTTTTAATTAATGAAAATATGAATTTCTCAAAAATTATATATAAATTGATTAATAATTCTTAAAAATTAATATAAATTAATTAATAAATTAATATTTTTATTAGTAAATTTATGGTACTTATCACACCTCCAACTTAAGCTTTGCTCGTCCTCGAGTAAAGAAAGAATTTAATTTAGATCAAGTACCATATTTCATTGAGATCTTCCTTCATAAGAATAAATCTAGGGTTTAAGATCAAAAGTTTAGACAGTATCACTAACTAAGTATTGAGTTTCAGAAGTAAATTTCATGGCAGATTAATCAGAAACTTTCTTAGAGTTCATCTAAAGATTTTCAGCACTGGTTTTGTGAATACTAACTTAGCATTTGGGTGTTGATTCAAAGGACAAACGAATCTTCTTTTATCACCTATTTTGGTTAGTTTTCTATATACTCCCAAGTTAAATGCATGAATTAAGGTAGCTTTCACACTGCTTTTTTTTTTTTTTTGAATTGTGCTGAGCATCCTGGCCTTTCCTTCACCGTTTGATGTGAACTTCTACACTTGACTTAAGGTGTAGAGTTCTAGCTTAGGGCAATCCACATATACTCTATGTTTTGCACTTTTTTTTTTTTAATTTAAGCAGGTAGCTCTTTCCTTAAATTCAAGTTTCTTTAATTGAAGTATATATAAACCATCAATTTTTAGTGATAATTGAATCCTCAATTTAGCCTTATAATCAACACCTGCTGTGCTTCATTAGTATGCATGTGCAATTAGAAGTGATGTTAGCCTTTAAATGACCTAAGTAGACTGCTAATGATCTGACCAAGTAATCTGCTTTTTAACTTGCTACCATTATTAGTTAATGCTTTCTAACTTTATTACTTTTCCTAGTTTATTTTGCTTAAGATTCTCTTTCCTGAAATATGGTTTATCTAAAATTTGATTATTATTATATATATATATATTTTTATTATTTATTATTTATTTTTATATTATTTTTATTATATATATATATTTATATTATTATTTTATTATTATTATTTTATTATTATTTATTATATATATATTTTAGAATAATATAATTTTTTTTTTTGAATTTTATCCTCCAACTGAATTGACATTGTCCTCAATGGAGAGGGAAGACAAATAAAAGGGTGAAAATTATGTTTGTTTATTTAGATGGGTTTTGAAGCTTATGATCCTTCTCCAGCCTTTTGTGGTCCTTCTCCAACTTAGCCTAAAAAGAGACTAAAAAGAATAAATTAGATTCAAGAAGTATTGGGTTGCCTCCCAATAAGTGCTAAGTTTATTATCTTCAGCCAGACAAAATACAGTTTAATTTATTGTGGTTCTTTTAATTATACTTGATCAATATTTTCGATTTAATGATATTCCCTTCGATATATGGTTTAAGCCTTTGGCCATTTACCTTAAAAAAATTTTTAGTCCTGGGATCATAGAGTTTAATTGCACCATGTGGGAATACGTGATTAACTATATAAGGTCCATCCCATCTGGATTTTAATTTTTCCAGGAAATAATCGAAGCCTTGAGTTAAATAACCAGACTTGTTGATTTGGCTCAAAGGTTTTTCCTTGAAATATGTTTATCATGGAAGGCTTTCATTTTCTCCTTATAAATTTTTGAATTTTCATAAGCTTCTTGCCTTAATTCTTCTAATTCACTCAATTGTAACATCCGATTGGAACCAGCTTTGTTTAAATTAAAATTTAATTATTTTATTGCCCAATATGCTTTATGTTCAAGTTCTACCGGAAGGTGACATGCTTTTCCATAGATTAATCTATAGGGAGACATTCCAATAGGGGTTTTATAAGCTGTCCTATAGGCCCATAATGCATCATCCTAATCGATCTGACCAATCTTTTCGATCAGGCCTAATAGTCTTTTGTAAGATATTCTTGATTTTCCCTATTAGAGACTTCTACCTGACCACTTGTTTGCGGATGGTATGGTGTAGCTATCTTATGTGTCACCCCATATTTTCGTAATAAAGTTCGAAATTGATGATTTGTAAAATGGGTACCTCCGTCACTAATGATAGCACGTGGAAAATCCGAACCTAGAAAAGATATTCTTCTGAATAAATTTTAAGACTACTTTATGATCATTGGTTCGTGTTGCTATTGCTTCAATCCATTTAGAAACATAATCGACAGCTACCAAAATGTATTCAAATCCATTGGAAGGTGGAAAAGGTCCCATAAAATCAATTCCCCATACATCAAAAATTTCTACTACTAAAATGGGGTTCAAAGGCATCATGTCTTTCTTTGAAATATTCCCTAAGGCTTGACACTTAAAACACTCCTGACTAAAAGTATGGGCATCCTTAAATAATGTTGGCCAATAAAAACCACTCTGCAATACTTTGGCCATAGTTTTTCATCCAGAAAAAGTGTCCTCCACAAGCAAGAGTATGACAAAATTGTAAGATACTCCATTGTTCAGATTCAGGAACACATCTACGAATGATTTGATCAGCACAAATTCTAAAAAGCTCAGGATCTTCCCAAAAATAATATTTGATTTGAGCAAAGAATCGATCCTTTTCATTCTTAGACCAGCCATCAGGAATTTATCCTATGACTAAGTAATTGACAATATTTGCAAACCAAGGAGTCTTTGTATGTGAAACTGTTAACAATTGTTCATCTGAAAAAGATTCTCTGATTGATACAGGTTCATTATCTTTCACTAGGATCCTAGACAGATGGTCTGCTACAACATTTTTAGATCCCTTCTTATCTCGAATTTCAATATCAAATTCTTGTAACAGTAAAATCCATCTAATTAATCATGGTTTAGCATCTTTCTTTGAGAGCAGGTATCTCAAGGCTGAATGATCCGAGTAAATTATGATTTTTGATCCTAATAGATATGATCTAAACTTTTCTAGGGCAAACACAATGGCTAGCAACTCTTTTTCAGTGGTGGTATAATTCATTTGTGCTTCATTCAGAGTTCTACTAGCATAATAGATCACTACAGGACATTTGTTTACCCTTTGGCCTAGGACAGCTCCTATGGCAAAATCTGAGGCATCGCACATAATTTCAAAAGGTAGTGACCAATTAGGAGGTTGTATGATTGGAGCTTTGGTCACAGCTTCTTCTTAAAGATTTCATAAGCTTTAAGATAATTTTCATCAAAGTTAAAAGAAACATCCTTAGCATGAGCAGATTACACAAAGGACGAGAAATTTTAGAGAACTCTTTGATGAAGCGATGATAGAATCCTACATGACCAAGAAAAGATCGAATTTGTTTGACAGAAGTGGGAGGAGGAAGTTTAGAAATTAGTTCAACTTTAGCTTTATCTACCTCAATCCCTTTCTTAGATACTATATGTCCTAAAACGATCCCTTCTTGAACCATGAAGTGGCTCTTTTCCCAGCTTAACACTAGATTAGCCTCAATACATCATTTTAATATTTTCTTCAAATTATTGAGGCAACTCTCAAAAGATTCTCCAAAGACTGAAAAGTCATCCATGAATATTTCTAAGAAATCTCCTATCATGTCTGAAAATATTGACATCATGCACCTTTGAAAAGTTGCAGGTGCATTACATAATCCGAATGGCATTCTACGGAAAGCAAAGGTTCCATAGGGACATGTAAAGGTGGTCTTTTCCTGATCTCCTGGGTAGATTGCTACCTGATTGTATCCTGAGTATCCATCTAAAAAGCAAAAGTATTGTTGGCCTGCTAGTCTTTCTAGGATTTGATCGATAAAGGGTAAGGGAAAGTGATCTTTTCGGGTGGTTGTATTGAGTTTTCTATAATCTATGCAGACACGCCACCCAGTGGAAAAGTCGTGTTGGTACTAAGTTTTCCATGTTCAGTGCGGACAACCGTAAGTCCAGATTTTCTTTGGAACAACTTGTGTAGGACTCACCCAGTGGCTGTCAGAGATAGGATAAATAATTCCAGCATCTAACCATTTAATTACCTCTTTCTTGACTACTTCTTGCATGTTAGGGTTAAGCCGTCTTTGCATCTCTCGAGTTGGTTTGGCATTATCTTCTGTATAAATATGGTGCATGCATATTGATGGACTAATTCCTTTTAAATCGACGACGGTCCACCCTATGGCCTTCTTATATGTTTTTAGAATATTTACCAATTGGTTTTCCTGTTCAATAGTTAAGTTGGAAGCAATTATTACTGGTAGGGTTTTCTTTGATCCTAAAAATACATACTTAAGTGATTCAGGTAAAGATTTTATTTCATGTTGTGGTGGGGCCTGAATTGATCGACGTAGTGGTTCAATTTTTCGCTCGGATAAGGGCTCAACTTTCATTGAAAAGGTAATGAATGTGATGGTTGAGGCGAATTAAGTAGGGCATTTACTTCATGGGTTTGAGTTTCTTCAGTGGGTTCATCATCTTACAGTAAATCTAAGGAGGAATTAGATTCAACTATTTCATCTATCTGATTGATTACAAAGCAGTCTTCCTCCTCTTGGGTGTACTTTGGGGTATTAAAAATATTAATTCTTACTTTTTGATTCCCAAAAGATATGTCCATAGCTCCTGTTTTACAATTGATATTGGCATTGGCAGTTGCTAAGAATGGACGTCCTAAAATTATGGGATTTTGGTTCAGCTCTTGGGATGGTTCCATGTCAAGTATGAGAAAGTCTATAGGAAAATAACATTTGTCTACTCTAACTAGAACATCCTCAATCAAACCACGCGGTGTTTTTATAGATCTATCAGCTAATTGCAAAATGACTGATGTGGGTTTTAATTCTCCAATCCCAAATTTTTCATAAACCAAGGTTGGAAGGAGGTTTACACTAGCTCCTAAGTCTAGTAATGCTCGGTTAAAGGTTATACCTCCAATAACACATGAAATTAAGGGTGCACTAGGATCTTTCATCTTTTGAGGTATTGGATTTAACAGGACCACACTTACATCCACGGATAGCATAACTCTTTTGGTGGTTCATGGCTCACGCTTTTGGGTGCAGAGTTCTTTAAGAAATTTAGCATAGGCTGGGACATGTTGAATTGCATCGAGGAGGGATAAATTAATATGAACTTGTTTAAATAGTTCCATTAGCTCCTTGTTGCGTGCTTCTTGCTTTTTACGAGAAGAGCCTGCTTCTAAGGTCGAAGGGAACGGGACTTTGGGTTTATATTTCTCAGCTAATTCATCTATTCTTTTCTTTTCTTTATCCATCTTATTAGTGTCAGTACCAGTCTTAAGCTCAGGTTCTTCTATATGATTATCCTCTTCTTCAAATTTCTCATCTTGGCTAACATCAGTATTGGCCTCTATCACCTGGTCTTGGTATGGGTCCTTAAGAATCCTACCACTTCTAAGTTCAGATATTGCTTTGGCATTTTCTAATTGGGGGTTCTTAGGTGGAATGTTAGATGGATGAGTAAATCTAGGTGGTTGATAGACATTGGATGGATTGTTTTTAGGATTTGCAATTGGTTGGCTTGGTAATTGACCTGGTTCTCTCCTCATGCTAGACTCAGCTAATTATCCTATTTGAGCTTCTAGCCTGGCAATTGATTGTTGTTGGCTTAGAATTAATTGTTGAAGTTGATTGAATTTATCATCGGCTAGATTGGTCTGTTGATGAGGAGGTGGGTATGAGGGCTGATTATAATACAGTGGTTGAGAAGACTGACTAGGTTGTCCCTTATTATAGGCATAGTTCTGGTACTGGGGCCTATTTTGATAATTTTGAACTGGTGGGATTTGAGTCTGAGCCTGAGTCTGTTGTGGTTTCCAAGAGAAATTAGGATGGTTTCTCCAACCAGGATTATATGAATTTGAATATGGGTCATTAAGTGGTTTGGAGTAACCTTGAGCAGCTTGGACTTGTTCTTGGATAAGAGGTGGTAATTGTGCAGCCGTGGGACATTCGCTTACATGATGTGTTGGACTAGCACAAATAGAGCAAATCTCCTGATAATTAGAAGCTGGTGTGTATTGTGCAGGAGATTGTTGACCTAGATTTAGGAATTGATCTAATTTCTGGGCAATAAGATCGACTTTATCTAATTTTTGTGCTATTATGTTCAAGTCTGTCTTAGAATTAAGTTCTGGAGTTTTGATCTCATAAATTTCTGCCCATTTTTGTTGAGAAATTGATCTTTCATAAGAGGATAATGAAGCATGGTTAATAGAGTTTTCACTTAAGGTTTCAAATAAGGTATAAGCTTCATCCTCACTTTTGCTCATGAATGCACCTCCACAGGATGCATCAACCATCTGCTTATATTGATCTCCTAAACCTTCATAGAAAGCTTGTACAATTTGCCACTTAGATAGACCATGGTGTGGGCATTTTCTAAGAAGTTTCTTAAGTCTTTCCCATGATTCATGAATTTGTTCCCCTGGAAGCTGAGCAAATCCTGTGATGGCTCGCCTCATAGTATTGGTTCGTCCTATGGGATAAAATTTCTTAAGGAATTCATGTTGCATCTCTGCCCATGTTTGAATTGTTCTTCCTAATGTGCCAAGCCAGTACTTGGCTTTATCTTTTAATGAGAAAGGGAACAAGGTCAGTCTAAGGGCATCATCAGAAAAATTCTGAATTTTTACTGTAGAGCAGATTTCTAAGAATTCATCCAGATGTTTATAAGGGTCTTCATTGGCGTTCCCATAAAAAGATGGGAGCATCTGGATTGTGGTCGATTTGATCTCATAGTGGCTAGCAGGGATATCAGGTATGTGGATGCAAGTCGATGGGTTGTAGGTGGAAGGAATAAAGTATTTCTTCATCTGCCTAGGTGGTTTTTCATGATTCCAGCCATTTGATTATCTGGTCTTAAATGAATTAGTCTTTCAATTTCAGGATCTAATTTAACTAGGTCAGGTAAAAGCGATCTTCTACCATGCATGTACAAGTGCAATCTGATATATGGTTCAAGATATATTATTTTTTTATTATTATTTATTTTATTTATTTTTTTTAATTTTTTTATTTATTTATTTCCTTTTTTTTAAGAAAAGAAGAGAGAAGAGGGTTCTAAAAATCCTAAGGGGTCTTAAATCTGGAGATGATAGAGAGAAGAGTTAATATGTGTTTTATGTTTGATGTTATTTGGCAAACAAGTTAGGCAATCAATCCTAACTAAGAGTTATCCTATATCAAGACAGCTCCTAACTTCTAAGATCACCTTCGAGCCCTCCAAGTAGAGGATTAGCCAACAACTGGCCAGGTAAGTGTAAGGTTGGTGGGAGTCCCCCCGTTACTTGCCTTAGACACTAATTATGCTTGGCTAGGTAAGTGAACGGAACCAATTAAGTAACCACCTTCCTTCGGACCCAGTCATCCCTGAATCACTTTTCTAGACACCAGTCAAATTGATTAATCCTAACTTGGTTCAACTCTTAGGGTTTCTTGTCTTATTGAGCTCGAATATCCTTAAGGGTTAATGTCTAATTGATTTTAAGAGTTAAGGTTTGGGTTAATGCAGGATGCTGGTTGGTTGTTTGTGGGCCAAGGAAGGGTGATCAAATCCCTACCTTATCTTATTTAATGGGTTGTGCCCTTAATTTGGTTTAATATGAAATATGCAAAAAAAAAAAAATTTCAATCAAAGAGTTCTATGCAATTTAAACTAGATGCATGCAACTAATTAAATTCTAAAAGGCTTACCTTGCCTCCAGCAATCACCAAAAAAAAAAGAAAGAATGAAAACTAATATGATGGATGCTCTAAACAATTAGGGTTTCTAATCTTGTGATGAGATTTTTAATTAGGTTTAAGTAGATAATTTTTAATTAATTTAAAAATAAAATAAATATTAAAAATAAGGAAAGAGATTTAGGGTTTAGGAATGATCTCATCGAATAGGATTGAGAGTTTTGTTCGTGCCCTAATCTTCCTTATTCCTTTTTTTTTCTATTTTTCTTTTCTACAAAATAAATAAAAAATAATGAGTAGGCAGTAAAAAATCAAAGAAATGAAGAAAATTTAATTTTTATACCTCTCTGACAATGGCGCCAAAAATTTGATAGGAATACGATGTTGTCGTTAAGACGCCGTATTTATCAGTTTATTTTCGACTATTTACTTTTTAATTTAATTAAAAATTATGAAGAGAGTAGTAAGTCGGGTCGAATCCATAGAGAGGCAATGATTTATTTCTAAAATCTTTGATTTTTTTAATTATTATTATTATTTTTTTAAGAAAAGAAAGGAAGGATTTTTGAAAATTAAAGTCGGAAAGTAGAATTTAAATTATGCAAAATAAATTTGATACTAAGATCTACTATTTAGATCTTAGCAACTACTTGCAATAAAATTAAAAAGCAATAAAAAATAATTAATTTAAAGAGCTAGAATTGAAAAGAATAATGAAACTTTCTTTATTAAATTTAAAACTCAGATGCAGAATTTAAATACAAGAAATTAAAAAAAAATTAGAATTTTAATACAAGAAACTAAAGAAAAAAAGAAAGAGAAAAATAGAAGGAGATTGCAGATCAGCGTAGGCGTGGAGATTGCATAGAAGATCGGCTCTTCTTCGTAGCACTGCAGCTTTGAAGCAACCTTTAACCCAGAGCTTGGCTTCCACCCTATACCTTAGCTTCTCTTCCACTCGATCTCTCCTTTTTTAGAGGCTTAGGGTCCTTTTTATAGAGCTAGGAGGGTTGGATATTTATTTCTAAAGGCAATGTGGGACTAATGGCCTTTGTAATCATCAAAATCTGAATAAAATTTGAATAAAAATAACTCTAATATGACACCGATAAGTCTAATAAAATCTGGCCATTCAATAGGAATTCAACGGTCCAAAAATCATCAAAATTGGATGCGTATCAACCCGGATCAGGTTGGATCAATTTCTGACCATTGGATCATGCTTGATGGAGAAATTTACGCCATTGATCATGTGCCTGAGAGTTTGATCATCGTCGAGAGCCTTCTGGACCATCGGATCGAGGCTGAAATCAAGCGCTGCCGTCCGATGGCGATTTGAGTGAAATTGACAATCGAAAAAAATACTGATCGTCCGATCTTGACCGCAAACAACCACCACCGCACGATCGTCGTTTACTGTTCCCATGGACCGCGTGGACCGGCTATATCGTGCACCACAACCAATCACCGCCTTTTATTGATAGACGAAAAGACCAAAATGCCCTATGAGCCATGATGATTTTTTTGTAAACCCTTTAGGGGTCTAGGTCTAGCACGTGGCAGGCTTTCATTCGTCGGTGTCTACTGAGCTGGCGATCCATACTATTCCGTAGATCGACTGATGACTTTTGGGCTTGAGTCGGCTAGCTTGGATGGCTTGGTGCACTGGCTTGGTTGGCTTGGCTCGGCGCGTTTGGACGTGCCGGCTGCTGTGGCATGGCGGCTTGAGCCATTTGAACCGTATGTTATTTTTTTATATTTTTTTATTTTATTTCTTTAGAAATTCATATCTTTTCCATTTTAGCTTCATTTTACTTAAAATTTATTTTATTATAATAAAAAAATAAGCTCTTTCTATTGATGATAAAATTTTATTTTTTAATTTTTATTATTTTTTAATTAATTTTTTAATTAATGAAAATATGAATTTCTCAAAAATTATATATAAATTGATTAATAATTCTTAAAAATTAATATAAATTAATTAATAAATTAATATTTTTATTAGTAAATTTATGGTACTTATCAGAGATAATTGTGAATGAGGTGGTATCGCTACTCGATGTGCTTGAATTTTTGGTGAGACCTCAACTCCTTAACTAGGGCTATGGTGCCATTGTTGTCATAGTATAGAGGGACGGCATCTAATGGCATCACTCTGAGCTCTACGGTAAACTTCTTATAGTAGAATGCCTCCTTTATAGCCTCCGACGCAACGATGTACTCTACTTTCATGATGGAGTCTGCTATCATCGTCTGCTTGGAACTCTTCCAACTGGCAGCTCCACCATTATAAATAAACAAACTTCTAGATGCCGACTTTCGATCATCTATGTCAAACATGAAATCTGAGTATGTATACCCCTGGACCTGAAGTTCTCTATTACCAAAGACTAGAAACATTTTTTTAGTCCTTCTCAAGTACTTAAGGATACATTTTATAGAAGTCCAGTGCTCTTCGCCTGGATTTGATTGATACCTCCTCATAACACTCACAGCATGGGCTATATCAAGTCATGTACATAGCATGGCATACATGAGGCTCCCTATTGCTGAAGCATAAGGGATCTTGCTCATGTGTTCAATCTTCTCAGGTGTGCTAGGGCACATCTTCTTAGAGAGATGAATGCCATGTCTAAAGGATACTAAACCCCTCTTAGAGTTTTCCATGCTAAAACTCTTCGACACCTCCTTTATGTATATTTTCTTTGAGAGATCCAGCATTCTATTTGGTCTATTCCTATAGACCTTAATTCCTAGAATGAAGGATGCTTCTCCTAAATCTTTCAAAAAGAACTCTTTAGACAACCATATTTTCATTGTAGTCAACATGGGAATATCATTCCCAATTAGAAGGATATTATCCACATACAGTACGAGGAAGACAATAGCACTTCTACTGACCTTTTTGAAAACACAGGGCTCCTCCTTATTCTTGATGAATTTGAATGATTTGATTACATCATTGAAATGAGCATTCCAGCTTTGAGATGCTTGCTTAAATCCATATATGGACCTTTGCAGCTTGCATACTTTATGATCATTATAACTAGAAGTGAAACCTAGCGACTATTCTATATAGATATCTTTCTCAAGATATCCATTTAAGAATGCTATTTTCACATCCATCTATCATATTTCATAATCAAAATAGATTGCAATAGCAAGCAATATGCAGATGGATTTGAGCATGGCTACTAGCAAAAAAGTATCCTAATAGTCAATGCCTTCATGCTAATTATATCCTTTTGCTACAAGCTTTGCTTTGAATGTCTCTACATTCCCATCGGTACCTATCTTTCTCTTGAAGATCCATTTACACCTAATAGGTACTATACCTTCAGGTGGATCTACTAAGGTCCAGACTTGGTTCGAACACATTGAGTCAATCTCTAACTTCACTGTCTCTAGCCATTTCTCGGAGTCGATATCTGATATCACCTCATCATAGTTTTTGAGATCATCATCATGAACCCCATTTTCTGTAAGGAACATTTCCTCTATGTCTTCTGATATAGTACCTAAGTATCTTTCAGAAGGATGAAAAATTCTACTTGATCTACAAGATGGAGAAGGTAGTGTTTGGGTTAGCTCAATCTAATTAGGTTCCATAGGTTCCTTAGCTCATTTCTCATCGAAGACTTTTTCCTCAAGAAGGTTCATAAATATAGCGGTCATCAGACTATGTCCCCAAAGAAACTCAAGAAGGTTCGTAAAGCACATCATGGATCGAACCATATCTAATAGGATCTGATTTCTCCATTCTAAAATCTCGTTGAGTTGAGGCATTCTAGGTGGAGTCCATTGATAGACTATGCCATTGTCCTTAAGATAGTCTAAAATTTTTTGACTAAGATATTTGTCTCCTTGATCTAATCGAAGAATCTTAATAGATTTTCCTATTTGCTTTACTACTTTATTTGAATTTCTTAAAATTTTTAAAAGCTTCAGACTTGTGTTACATTAAATACACATACCCATACTGAGATAAATCATCGGTAAAGATGATGAAGTAGACATAATTACTCCTGACCAGCACATCAAATGGGCCACATACATTAGTATGTACTAAGGCAAGTAGGTCTGTGGCCCTTTCCCCATGTCCTACAAAAGAGAGCTTGATAATTTTGCCATGAAGGCATGATTCACAAATCGGATATGACTCGAAAGTCAATGAACTCAATAGCCTAGATTTCTCCAATTTGTTAATCATGTCTTCAACTATATGACCTAGCCTAAGGTGTCAAAGATACCTATCATTTAGCCTATCCCTAGGTCACTTTGATTCTGTGGCATTCATATTTTGCTCGATATTAAAAATACAAATATCAATATGTAATTGGTAGAGATTATTTATAAGAAAACCATTTGTAATTTTATTTTTTTCATAAAGAATATTATAATGGTTCTTAAGAAAACTAATTACATAGCCTTCTTGTGCTAAACATGAAATAGAAATCAAATTCCAGCTTATTACAGGCACATAAAAATAGTTCCTAAGAACTAAATCTAATCCTTAAGATCCTACATAGAAATACACAAGTGAGCACTAGAACCAGAGTCAAGCACCCAACTAGATGCAGAAGAAACCGTAAGATTAGATTCTATAACGAGCATACCTCTAAAAGGACTTGCCTCCTTCTTGTTCTTTAGGCTGGCCAGGTATAAAGGATTGTTCCGCTTCCAATGGCCATCAGTGTTGCAATGAAAATATTTTTCTTTATCAGCAGTCTTCTTCGACTCTACCTTCTACTTCTCCCCACCATTCACCTTCTGCTTTTTCATGAACTTCTTCTTCCCAAAAGACTTTCTCTTGAAAGAAGTCCACTCCATAGCATGTACTGAGCCTTTAGAACCTTTCATAGAAAGCTCAACAGTAACTAGCATGTTCATAATTTAAGCCAAGATATTCTGAAGTTTGTGCATATGGTAGTTCATGATGAACTGCTCATACACATCAGTCAAGGACTACAGAATTATTTCAATCTGCAGATCCTGATCTAACTTGATACCTAGCTTCTCAAGCTCTTTTAGGTCCTTGATCATCATCAGATAATGATCTTAGATCGACTGTCCATCATGCATCTGAGCCTTAAACAGTCTCTTAGTGACTTGATATTTAGCTGCACGACTCTTTTCACCAAACAATTCTTACAAGTGAGCCAACATTTGGTGACTAGTCTTAATGTCTTCATATTGGCACTGGAGCTCATAAGACATCAAGCCCAACATGTAATACCTAACTTTGTTATCATCATTCATCCACTTCTTGAGAGATGCTCTTTGATCAGTAGATGGATAGACTGGTAAGGTGGGAAGATCCTGTTTCAATACATGAGTCAACTTCTTGGAACCCAAAATAATTTTGAAGTTTCGAAGCCAATTCTTGTAGTTTGGTCCGATCAGTCTATGGGTGTCCAAGATTCGGGCTAGTAGATTGGACGCAGACATCTTTCTATAGAGAGTCAAAGTTTATAGTTAGATTTTATAATTAGACTTGATCAATTTATTTAGAGATTTTATTTTTAAATAAATTAGGCTTCTACTATTTATTCGGATCTTTACACTTCCTTGGTAGAGATGCAAATATCTTCATGATTATTGATTTCTAATGGATGATGTGGTCCCACCGACTGGCTTATCACCTCACCTAATAGTTATTGATGATGGGTCAACTGATGAGTGGACAACTCTTGTCCAATGATTCTCTAATCATGGTGCACCTAAATCTAGTCTCTAATTCATGAATCTCACCATGTTCGAAATATTGATTCACTCCTTAGTTAAGTCAGACCCATCATTTGCATGAATTGGATTTTTGATTGAATCCCTCATCGTATCCAGAATATTGAGCCCAACCCATCCTCCAACTCATAGCATCCAATGCCTAATAGACATGGTTGCATCTTTCTTATGCAATTGAACTACTGTATCTAATCGAGAATAATTAACCCCGAGAAGGCCCCACACATCTACAATGGTGGAAGATCTTAGACTTAATATTTTTTTAGAAAGATTAATTTTAGATCTCTTTAAACTTAACTTAACTTAGTCATAATAATTATGACTAATCTAGTGGCATGGGTTGGCTCGAATTGTTAGCCACCTCAAATCAGAACTGGATCGATATAAATGGATAGGTAAGTGAAACCGATGAAAGGGATATGCTATTAACTCGATAAAAGTACATTTAGGTCGAGTAGCTTTCAATTAAAAATTAGTTGATCATATCTGCCAGACTTACCTTAGACACCAAATTATCAAATCAGAACCATTTGGGTTAGTCTACAATCTAGGCTCAAACCACGAAGCCAAATTAGGTCTTAACCTGATCGAGTCACATCTTAATGTGATTCATTCTTGACCCAGACTTAATCCTATTAGGCTAATCAAATCAACTCTTGATTTGATTTGATTAACCACTAGACCTAATTGAGCTACCCAAGTCCGAACCTAATTTTATGAATATATCTTGGATCTAAAAATTCTCAATTTTTTAGATCTAATTAATTTTATAATCTTAATTGTTAATTAAGTTTTAGGTTCATAAACAAAACATGTAATAAAATCCTAGGGTTTTAGGTCTAGGATTTTGCAGAAAAATAAATTTTGATTTTTGATTAAGAACGAACGCGCAACACTCCTACACGTCATAAGAACACCCCATCGAATGGAAGGAGAGGACCTTTAAACTTTACTTTGTTCTAATGATCAAACGGTCAAGGAGAATATCTTAATCAAAAATATAATTTCTACTATGAAATTAGTTAGATCTAAATCATATATCACATATATAATTAATGATCTAACTTATACATATTTTGCATACATCTTATGTATTATAACTAAATTAAACTTGCATGCTTTTAGATCTAAAATATCACATATAATATCTAAAAAATAGAATTTAAATTTGATCATATCAAAAATAAAATTATTCTAGATATTTTATAGAACTATTCTATAACTAGTCTAAGCATGCATCTTTCATATCTCATATGAATAAAATAAAAGTTAAAAATTTTATTTTTTATTTTTTATATCTAATTATAATAATTATAATATTAAAAAAATAAAAATAAATTAAATCTAAAATTATATTTAATTAATTTAATAATATAATTATACTAGACTATACATAGAACTATTCTATTCCTAGTCTAGTCATGCATCTCATATATTATAGATCTAAATTATAAAATTTTTAATTTTTTGATTTCAGATTTAATATGTGACATATGAAATCTTTTAATATCAGATCATACATAAAAATTAAATCAGATCTAAAACAGATCTGATGAACTGCCAACTTGGCTCTGATACCAGTTGAAGAAAAAATCCTATTTTTCTGGCCCAAGATTGTTTAGATCTGATTGGATCTGAAGAAATATTTTAAAATTTTTTTCTATAATCCTAATAAAATCTAATCCTAAAGATATGAAATTAAAAATTAAAAATAAAATTAAATCTAATTTAATTTCATAGCTTTGTTTTGGGTAATTAAATTATCCTGTGATGATCCTGAGGTTCTAAAAGGAGCCACGCACATGCCTAGCCTCTATCGGTGTCCACACGGATAGGATCTAGAGATCTTCTCCTTCTGAATCACTCTTTCAAAAATTAGATCTGGATCTAATCTTGAAGTTCTTCAAAACTTCTTTAAAGAAGCAGCGATCGTCTCTTTCAACAGTGCTGCCTTTTTCCTGATCTGGATGCCTTTCTTTCTTGGATTGCACTTGAACCCATGCCCAACTCCTTTGGGCATGAAGAGAAGAGAGAGAGGATCAGATGGAGGCATGGAATAGAGGAGGACAGTCTTGTGGCATGGTGAAAGGAAGAAGCTCTCTAACCTTAGGCGCAAACAGGATTTAAATAGACCTTATTGTGCCATGCAGTGCCACATCATCTCAACTAATCAGAGGCCTTCATTCAATCAGATCTAAATATGATTGGTGGGATGATGTCATCTGATCTAATCAGATGAGAGTCCCTTAAAAATTCACATAGGTGGTACCAACATTGGATAAACCCAAAAGTCTTTGGCGTCTGGGTGTTTGATCATATCAAAATACCCTGGAGTCCCATCTAGGACTCCATCACTTATCCATATGGGGCGCATGCCTAGGGTGGAGTGCACCCTCTCTCTTGCCTCTTTTAGTAGGGGGATAAGATCCTCAGGTGCTCTCCTATAGGCGCATGACATATGGCCCTATGTCCAAGTGTCCAGGGTCAACTGTTGACTTATGTCCAAAATAGGAATTAACAGGTGATAGGAATTGGCAGGTGTTATTTAAAATCTATCTAATGAATTAAGATAATTCTTTTCTAATCTAGACAAGCTTTAGTCAGATTAAGATAAGGTTCTTGAGTGAGCCCAAATAAATTTGGCTCAGCCAAGATGAACCAAAATGATTACAAAAGGAGAATTTTAGGCTCAATCATGTGCTAGTATGATTTTCTTGAACCTAATTGGATCTAATCCAAATTAATTGAACTGGGTAAGTCTAATTGATGACATCCAAACCCAAATTCTTGTTTGTATGACCTAGTTAGGTTCAGTTCCATATGGTAATGAGACATGTCACAATCTCTATCATCGACATCATCGAAACACCTTTCGATGGACTAGAACTTTTCTAATTCATATAATTAGAATGATCGATCATCTAAATTATTCTAATTGCTTCCAAAATCCACTAGTGACACATAACAGTATATGGTGGCAATCCATCAGAACCGAAAGTGAACCTCTTGATGCAGCTACCTATGTGATTGGGTTCTTCTATCTTGATCCCCGACTGGATTAGGGTTAAGGTAAGCTCGTCAAACCCAATATCCATCTTATGAATTAATCATTTGATTCAAATCTAATATGAAACTCTAATAGAAACTTTTTTTATCATCTTCACTTTGCCATGGCCATAGGCTTAAGGACTCAATCTCATGATTATCATAGGGCTGCTTCTCATCTACCGAGGTAGATAGATCCCCTATTGGTGCAATCCAATTCCTACAACAAACATGCTATAGCCAACATACACCTCAGAGTTCTAAATGGCTAGGAGATCGAGTTATGGCATAGTCAAACTATAACACTCTCAAGGTGAACTATCGATGCACCTCAGGTTAAAAAATCAGACATACCACTATAGTATCGAGTCAGTCATCGATAAAAAGATAGACTTTCTTATGACTACTCAAGGTGGTCACGCTCAGTATCCTCGTTCTCTAACGAGTACCTATACTCTCACTCTGGTATCTCTACACCATAGACTCAAGATACATCTATCCTAAAAAGAGATCGTACACCAACCTTCTAGATCAATCACCATCCTCATGATGATCCTACGATCGAGAGTAGTTTATGAGTTAATTATGAAAATTCATGTCTTAAATTTTCAACTCTTGAAAATATGAATTATCATTACTATTAACTCAAAGCATGTATCACAGATACTTTAAATACACACTATGATAGAAAATAACTCTTTTATTAATTTATAGTTAAAATTATAAAGTTATCCTTAGAAGTGTATTACAAGTATTAGTCAATCTGGCTTTTAGGATACACATCTAACAATAGCAGCAACTCTTGCCCCATTACTGACTCGGAGAGTAATCTTGCCTTTTCTTAGCCCTCTAACTTCTTCTAGACCTTGCATGGAAGTACAAAAGTAAGCACTAGAACTAGAAGAAGAAGAAATCGTTAGGTTAGTTTCAATAATGAGCAACTCAGACTACATTCAGAAGGCGTGTCCATCTTCTTATTTTTCAAAGTGGCTAGGTAGGCAGGACAGTTTCTTTTCCAGTGACCTTCAACATTATAATGAAAATATTTTTGTTTATCATTGGTCTTCTTTAGAGCCTGCTTCTTGGGTTTGTTATTGGTCTTTTGCTTATTCGCAAGCTTCTTCTTCTTCTTCCAAGAAAATTTTTTGTTGGAGGAAGCCTACTCCACAGTCAGAACGGTTCTTCTTGAACTTTTCAAGGTACTCTCAGCTATTACCAACATGTTCAGCAATTCAGGCAAAGAGCTATCAATCTTATTCATATGGTATTTCATGATGAACTGCCATACGAATCAGGAAGGGATTACAGGATTATATCTACCTGCAATTCTTTATCCATGTTCATGCCTAGCTTCTGAAGCTCCTCGATATCCTTGATCATTATCAAACAATGATCATGGATGGACTACCCATCATGCATCTTTGCTCTGAAAAGTCTCCAAGAGATCTTAAAGCGAGCCGTGTGACTCTTCTCACCATACAACTCTTGTAGGTGAGTCAGCATATCCTTGGTAGTCCTCATGTCTTCATGCTGTTGCTGAAGATCATTGAACATGGATGCAAGAATATCACACTTTGTCTTATTGTCTTCATCCATCCACTTCTCAAGTGTAGCTCGTTGATCAGGGGATGGACGAGCTGGCAACATAGGTGCATCTTGGTCGAGGACATGATTCAGCTTCTTGAAATTGAGAACGATTCTCAAATTCTAGAGCCAGTCCTTATAATTAGTTTCGATCAACCTATTGGTATCAAGGATTCGAGCTAATGGGTTTGAAATCAACATGGTTAACTGCAGAGAGAAACAATTTCTAATTAGATGTTTTGAACTTGTAGATGTTTGTTATTGGGACTTTAAAAAACAAATAAAGGTTCCCATTATTTCTACGGATCTCCCACACTCCTCGGGTGGAGAAAATAGAAATCTATATGTGATCAGTTTCTAGTGGGTACTGCAATTTCATTTATTTATGTGCACCTCACCTAACAGTTATTGGTAACATACAAACCAATGAGTGGACAACTCTTTATCCATTACCACACTAAGAAAGATGCAGCTGGTTCGGTCTCTAAGTCCCGTGGCCTCACCTAACAGTTATTGGCATATTTTTTAGTTAAGTCAGATCCACCATACACCAGCAGGCACAAAGCCATCATTGGAGCCCTCACCTAATAGTTATTGGGCTCAACCCCTTCTCTACCCTAGGGCTTCTAATGCCATAGAGTGGTTGTACCTACCTGATGCAATCGAACCACTGTGACCAGTCAAGAACAATCAACACCAGATAGGCACCCGCATCTCTACAACGGTGGAAGACCGCTAGACTTAATATTAATTAAGAAGATTTAGGCTCAGGTCTTGTAATTAATTAGTCATATCAGATATGACTAACCTAGTGGCATGGGTTAGCTCGAATCATTAGCATCCTAAGTCAAGACTTAATCAACCATATTGGCTAGGTAAGTGAGATCGATGGAAGGGTATGCCATTAACTTGATTTATGCGAGTAGCTCCTAATTAAAGACCATCGATCGAACAGCCAAACTTATCTTAGATACCAATCGATCAATAAGCATTGATCAGGTGAGCTAATTAATTTAGATTCAAACCATAGAGCCAATTAGATCTTTTGATTTGATCGACAATATATGGTTGCTAGTCGATCTGACCAAACTTACATCTATTTGGGTTAGACATGAGAGATTAGACCTAAACCCAACCAACTATTGATTTGGTTTGATCAACCTTAAACTAGCTAGACCTGATTGAGCTACCCAACCCATTAACTCATGTTTTATGTAGTAAATTTCAGATCTTAAATTCTAAATTTTAGATCTTTAAATTCACTTCTTAATTCTTAATTAAGTATATTATGATTATAGGTTTAGTTTAGATGTTGAAATAATTTCAGATCTAAACTACACTAGGTTTACATTTCAAACAAGGTGAAATATAGCATTATTTTAGATCTAAATTAAAATCATATATCATATATATGAAAATCAGATCTAAAACTAATTAAGCATATATCATATGCATGCAAAATTAAGATCTAAAGAAAGATCAAATATGATTGAAAACTATTTTCAAAAACTATTTATCAAAAATTAGATTAATTTTTTTTTTTTTTTGATTTGATCAATGATCTAAAATATCTATGTATCTCATACATGATTCAATAATTTTAGACCTAAATAAAACTAAAATAAAATATTTAAATCAAAAACTAACTTTTAGATCTAAGATTAAAATCAGATAAAATATCTCTCTTATAACCAAATGGCCATAGAGATCAATCTAATCTAAATACTACGCATAAGGAATATAGATCTATGCATCTCATACATGATTCAATAATCTCAGATCTGAATAAAATTGAAATAAATTATTTAAATTAGAAACAAACTTTTAGATCTAAGATTAAAATTAGATTAAATATGTCTAATTGAAATCATAGCTCTGATACCACTGTTAGAAAGAAAAGATAGATTACATGCATGTATTTCAAAAACTATTTTGAAATCGCAGTGGTATCAAATAGATTAACTATTTTTATCATGCACTAAATCAGATCTAAAACCTTTCCTAACATGGATCTAAGATATATGAAATCCAAAATTAATTTATGAGATCAGATCTCATACCTTATCGTGGGTCGAAAAACTCTGCAGTCGATGATCAAAACTTGACAGCTTTCTGAAGCTGCGCAAATGCCCAGACTCTACAGATATTCACATGAGATTCGATCTGATCTGAGACTTATCTATCTTTCAGGGGTGCTAGCTCCCTTGCAGAGAAGGTCTTTTGATGATTTATTTGAACCTTCTTTAGATCTGGAAGATGATTTTCAGTTGAAGAAGCAGTGGAGGTAGAAAAAAAAATAGCAGCAGCACAGCTTTCTTCCTTGGAGTGCCATGCCTTGTACCAATGGAGTTTTCCCTTCAAACTTGAAAGGAAGGATGCCAACAAGTTCATCTCTCACTCTAATGGCCAGCCAAATTTTGTTCAGATCAAAAAGACCTCTTAGAGATATCCCAAAGATAGATCTTTTTAAGAGGGTGCCTAGAAGAGTCCTGATAGAGTCAAACTCTATCAAACATTCAAATTAAATTTTAAATTCAAATCAAAACTCATCCATATCTAAATGGTGTTAGATATATGTACCCTAAAAGTCAGAATTGACTGACACTTGTAATATACTTCTAAGGGCAAAATTATAATTTTGACTAAAATCAATAAAATGGATTATTTTCTATCACATATGTGTATTTAGTGTCTGTGATACATTCTTTGAGTTAATGGTAATGGTAATTCATATTTTCAAGAGTTGAAAATTTAAGACATGAATAATCATTATTAACTCATAAAATGCTCCCGACCATAGGATCATCATGAGGATGGTGATTGATCCGAAAGGTTGGTGTACAATCGCTTCTCTTTAATAGATGAGTCTTAAGTCTACGGTGTGGAGACACTGGAGTGAGAGTATAGGTACTCATTAGAGAATGAGGATACTGAGCGTGACCACCTCGAGTAGTCATTAGGAAGTCTATCTTCTGATCAATGACTGACTCGATGCTGCAGTAGTGTGTCTGGTTCTTTGACCTGAGATGCATCGGTAGTTCACCTTGAGGGTGTTATAGTTTGACTACACCATAACTCAGTCTCCTAGCCATACGGAATCCTGAGGTGTATGTTGGCTATAGTATGTTCATTGTAGGAACTAGAACGCATCAAGATAGAATCTATCTACCTCGGTGGTAGAGGAGTAGCCCTATGATGATCATGAGAATCAAGTCCAAAAGCCCATGGCCATGGCAGAGTGAAATAATAGAAAGAGTTTCTATTTAGGTTTTCACATTGGACTTGAATCGAATGATTACATCATATGACAGAGACTAGGGTTTGACGAGTTCACCTTAACCCTAATCTGATCGGGGCTCAAGATAGAAGAACTTAATCACATAGGTAGCTACACCAAGAGGTTCGCATTCAGCTCTGATGGGTTGCCACCATATACTGCTAGGTGTCACTAGTGGATTTTGGGAGCAATTAGAATGATTTAGATGATCGATCATTCTAGCTGTTCGAATCAGAAGAGTTCTGATCCATCGAAAGGAGTTTCGATGATGTCGATGATAGAGATCATGACATATCCCATTACCATACAGAACTGAACCTAACTGGGTCACACAAACAAGGGTTTGAATCTGGTGATCATCAATTGAACTGATCTAGTTCAATTGATCTGAATGAGATTCAATTAGGTTCAAGGAAAATCGTGCTAGCACTCGATTGAACCTAACGTTCTTCTTTTACTATCATAAATAAGTTGTCCTGACTGAGCCAAAGGAGTTTGTGCTCAATCAGAGGCCTTCATATGGTCTGACTGGAGGTTGTCCAAGTCAGAAAAGGTTGTCTTATTTTGTAAGACATTACCTGCCATTTTTGGTCACCTGCCATTTCTTGTTCTTTGACTTTGGTCAAAAGTCTACCTTTGACTGGTCAAATGTTGACCATTGACACTTTGACTTTTGACCACATGTCATGCACCTATTGGAGAGCTGGTGGGGGCCTGTCCCCCTGCCAGAACCTGGCAAGGAGGAGGGCGCACGCCAACCCTTGGCGTGTGCCCAAGTAGGAGGCGCCCCAGGAGTCCTTGTTGGACAAGGGACTCCATCTCCCTTTTGGATTCCAATTAGAGTTCTCCTAAGAATCCAAGTTTGACTGGTCTTAGGCGCCCTCTAAGGAGGAATCCAAGGGGATCTCTATTTCCACCAATCAGATTTAGATCTGATTTCACAAAGGGATTGTGATTGGTTGGGAAGAAGAGGAGTTGGATCACGCATAGTCTATAAATAAGACCCTGCGCCCAACCTCAAGGAGTATCTGAAATCTGAGATTCAAAGAATTTCTCCACGCCCCAAGGCTGCCTCTCCCTCTCCTTCCTCCATGCCAAGTTCTACTTCTCCCCTCTCCTCTCCATGTCCAAAAGGAATTTGGATCTTAGTTTGGTGCGATTCCAGATGAGAGAAAGGACGATCAGAAAGCAAGAAGGCTGCGCTGCTGCAAAAGGACGACTGCATTGATCTTCAAAAGGTGTTTTGAAGATCCTCCAGATCCAGATCAGATCCAGATCTAATTTTTGGAGGTCATGATAGAGAAGAAGAGGATCTCCAGATCCAGCCCGAGTGGATACCGGATAGAGGCCAGGCGCTTGCGTGGCTAGATCCAGAACCTTCCGCTGCAATACAGGATCATCTACATGGGTAATAGGATTACCCAAATCAGGTAAATTAAATTTGATTTAATTTATCTTATTTTATTTTAATTTTTATAATGATAATAATTAGATCTAAAATATCTCAAGATCTAATTGAGATCAAGAGAAAAATTTTTGAAATATATCTCTTGATCTGATCAGATCTGAATGAACTTGATCCAAAAAATCAGGATTACCCTTCAACTGATATCAGAGCGAAGGTTCTAAAAGTATTTAGTTCTAATTTTAAATTTATTCTAATAAGAAAATAAGTAATTTCAGATATCACATGAATTATGATCAGATCTAAAATTAGAAAAAATTAAAATTAAATAATTTGGATCTAAGATTAGAAAATATGCATGACTAGTTCTAAAATAGAATAGTTCTATAGAATAGTCTTGCATGTTTTCAATTTAATATGATTAAATTATATTTTAGATCTATTTATTTATTATTTTTTAATATAATAATTATTATAATAATATCTAAAAAATAAAAAATAAAATTATTTATTTTTAAACATCATATGAGATATGATTGATGCATGTCTAGACTAGTTGTAGAATAGTTCTACATAGTTGTCTAGATTAGAGTTTATTTTGATAAGATCAATTTAAATCTAATTTTTTAGATTATTATGAGATAATTTAGATTTGAAAACATGCATGATTCGATACATGAGATGTATGCAAAATATGCCATAATTAGATCTAATTTGTATATGAGATATATGATATAGATCTAAAATTATTTTGTAGTATTACATGTTCCTGATTAAGGCATTCCTCTTGGCCGTCCGATCATAAGAACAAAGAAGGGTTTAAAGGCCCTCTCCTCCCATCTGATGGGGTGTTCTTATGATGTGTAGGGGTGCTGCGTGTTCATCCTTAATCAGAAATCCAAAACTTACTTTCTGCAAAATCCTAGATCCTGAAACCCTAGGATTTATTATGCATATTTTGTTTATGAACCCTACTTAATTAAGAATTAAGATTATGGAATATTAATTAGGTCTAAAATTGAGAATTTTAGATCTAAGACATATTCATAATACTGGGTTCGGGCTTGGGTAGCTCAATTAGGTCTAAGCGGTTGATCAAACCGAATCAAGAGTTGGTTAGATGGGATCAACAATGCTTAAATTGACCAGCCTAATAGGATTAAGTCTGGGTCAAGATCGAGTCACGATCAAGCAAGACCTAATTAGGCTCAGAGGTTAGAGTCTGGATTGTCGGCTAACCCAATTGGTTCTGGCTCAATAATTTGGTGTCTAAGATAAGTTTGGCACATACGACCGACTGATTTTTAATTGGAAGCTACTCGACCTGAATGCATTCTTGTACGAGTTAATGGCATATCCTTCCACCGGTCTCACTTACCTGGCCATATCTGTTAACCCAGTTCTGATTTGAGGTGGTCAATAATCCTGAGCTAACCCATGCCACTAGGTTAGTCATAATTGTTATGACTATGACAAGTCTAGTTTAATGAGATCTGAATCAATTCTCCTTAAGAAAAGATTAAGTCTGAGGTCTTCCACCATTGTAGATGTGCGGGCCCTTCCTGAGGTTGATTGTTCTCGACTGGATACAGTGGCTCAATTGCACCTGGAAAGATGCAACCATATCTATTAGGCATTGGATGCTATGGGCTGGAGGATGAGTTGGGCTTAATATTTCGAATACGGTGAGAGACTCAATTAGGAATTCAGTCTGTGCAAATGGTGGGTCTGACTTAACTAAGGAGTGGATCAATATTCCAGATATGGTGAGATTCATGAATTAGAGACTAAGTTTGGGTGCACCATGATTAGAGAATCATTGAACAAGAGTTGTTCACTCATTGGCTAACCCATCACCAATAACTATTAGGTGAGGTGATGAGTCAGTTGGTGAGACCGCACCACCCACTAGAAATCATTAATCATGAAGATTTTCGCATCTCTACAGAGGAGAGTGTAGGGATCCGAGAAAATAGTGGGAGCTAATTTGTTTAAAAATAAAATTCCTAAATAAATTGGTCAAGTCATAATTACAATATCTAACTAAGAATCTTTGACTCTCTATAGGAAAATGTCTGCGTCCAACCCATTAGCACGTATCCTGGACACACATAGACTGACCTGGACCTCAATTATAAAGATTGGCTCAGGAACTACAAAATCATTTTGGGTTTCGAGAAGTTAACCATATGTATTGGACCAGGACCCTCCCACCTTACCAGCCCGTCCATCCACTGAACAGAGAGCATCTCTGAAAAAATGGATAGACGAAGATAATAAGGCCAGATATTACATGTTGGGCTCGATGTCTGATGAGCTCCAGCACCAACATAAAGATATCGGAGACTGCTCGCCAAATGTTGGCTCACCTACAGGAGATGTTTGGTGAACAGAGTCGCGCAGCCAAATATCAAGTCACGAAATGACTTTTTAAGGCTAAGATGCGTGATGGGCAGTCAGTCCAAGATCACTGTCTGATGATGATCAAGGATATGGAAGAGCTTGAGAAGCTCGGTGTGAAGTTAGACTTGGATCTGCAGAACGATATTATTCTACAATCCTTGACTGATGCATATGGGCAATTCATCATGAATTACCACATGCATAAACTTCAAAATTCCTTGGCCGAATTAATGAATATGCTGGTTACCACTGAGCTTTCTATGAAAGGTTCTAAAGGCTCAGTTCTTGCTATGGAAATGGACTTCTTCCAAAAGAAAGTCTTATGAAAGAAAAAGAAGTCTGTGAAAAAGCAAGAAGGTGGAAGGAGCAAAGAAGAAGAAGGCAGAGCCGAAGAATGAAAGCCGACTGCCAAAGGAAAGTGTTTTCATTGCAACAGCGACGGCCATTGGAAGCGGAACTGCCCTACTTACCTGGCCACCCTGAAGAACAAGAAGGAAGGTCCTTCTGGAGGTATGCTCGTTATTGAGTCTAACCTTATGGTTTCTTCTGCATCCAGTTGGGTGCTTGACTCTGGTTCTAGTGCTCATCTGTGCACTTCCATGCAGGGTCTTGAGGATAGCAGGAGGCTGAGGGATGGAGACATGATCCTACACGTCGATAATGGAGCAAGAGTTGCTGCAGTAGCAGTGGGAACATACCCTCTTCGATTACCATCTGGTTTAGACTTAGTTTTGAAAGACTGTTATTATGTGCCTGCAGCTAGTAGGAATTTGATTTCTGTTTCATGCTTAGCACTAGAAGGCTATGTGATTACCTTCTTTAAGGACCATTGTAACATTCTTTATGAAAGAAATAAAATTGCAAATGGTTTCCTTATTAACAGTCTTTATCAGCTACATATTGATGTACCTATTCTAACTATCGAGCAAAACGTGAATGCCAAACGACCTAGGGATAGTCCAAACGATAGATATCTATGGCACCTGAGATTAGGTCATATAGCAGAAGATAGGATCAACAAATTGGAGAAAAATGGGCTATTGAGTCCATTGATTTTCGAGTCATATCCAACTTGTGAATCTTGTCTCCAAGGCAAAATGACCAAACTTCCTTTTGTAGGACATGGGGAGAGGGCCACAGATCTCCTTGCCCTAGTACATACTGATGTGTGCGGCCCATTTGATGTGCCGGCTAGAGGCAATTTTGTCTACTTCATTACCTTTACCGATGATCTATCTAGGTATGGGTATATGTATCTTATGAGACACAAGTCTGAAGCTTTTGAAAAGTTCAAAGAATTCAACATGAAGTAGAAAAATAAACTGGAAAAACCCATTAAGATTCTTCGATCAGATCGAGGAGGTGAATACCTTAGCCAAGAATTCTTAGACTATCTCAAGGAAAATGGCATAGTCTCTCAATGGACTCCACCAGGAATACCTCAACTCAACAGAATTTCAGAACGAAGAAATCGGACCCTATTAGATATGATCCGATCCATGATGAGCTTCACAAACCTCCCTGATTTTTTTTAGGGACACTCATTGTTAACTTCAATTTATCTACTGAATAGGGTTCCCTCTAAGACCATTCCTACCACACCGTATGAGATATGGCACGGTAAGAAATCAAGTCTGAGTCATCTCAGAATTTGGGGTTGTCCGGCTCATGTCAAAAGACAACAAGCAGACAAGTTAGAGTTTAGGTCCTTCAGAGCTCGATTCATAGGATATCCTAAAGAGTCATTAGGATACTATTTCTATATTTCAGAAGACCATAATGTGATTGTGAGTCGACATGCCATCTTTCTTGAAAAATAGTTTATTCAAGATAGCGGCATTGGAAAGCAGATTAAGCTTGATGAGAAAGTCTCACAAGTACAACGAGCTAAGGACCAATTGGAACCAAATCAGGTTGAGCCAATAAGAACACTACCTTTTCCACCTCATAGATCGAAAAGAGTTTTCCATCCCCCTGAAAGATACTTAGGTATTATTTCAGAGAAAGTAGAAAAAATGTTCCTCGTAGGTAATGGTGCTCATGGTGATGATCCCAAAATCTACAATGAGGCGATATCAGATATCGACTCCGAGAAATGGCTAGAGGCAATGCAGTCAGAAATTGACTCGATGCACTCAAACCAAGTCTGGACCTTGGTAGATCCACCAGAAGGTATAGTACCTATTGGATGTAAATGGATCTTCAAGAGAAAGATTGGTGTAGATGAAAATGTGGAGACATTCAAGGCTAGACTAGTGGCAAAAGGTTATAGTCAATACGAAGGCATTGACTATTAGGATACATTTTCCCCAGTGGCTATGCTAAAATTCATCCGCACATTGCTTGTCGTTGCAGCCTATTTTGATTATGAAATATGGCAAATGGATGTGAAAATGGCATTCTGAATGGAATATCTTGAGGAAGATATCTATATGGAACAGCCGCTAGGTTTCACATCCAGTGATACTGATCACAAGGTTTGCAAGCTGCAAAGGTCCATATATGGACTTAAGCAAGCATCTCGGAGCTGGAACACTCATTTCAATGATGTGATCAAAATGTTTGGTTTCATCAAAAATGAAGAGGAACCATGTGTTTTCAAAAGGTCAGTGGGAGCGCTGTTGTCTTCCTCGTACTGTACGTGGATGACATCCTCCTTATTGGGAATGATATTCCCATGATGACGATAGTCAAATTATGGTTGTCCAAGGAATTCTCCATGAAAGACCTAGGTGAAGCATCCTTTATTCTAGGAATTAAGGTCTATAGGGATAGACCGAATAGGATGCTAGGACTTTCACAGAAGATGTACATAGAGGAAGTACTAAAGAGGTTTAGTATGGAAAACTCTAAGAGGGATTAATACCCTTCAGACATGGTATTCATCTTTCCAAGAAGATGTGCCCTAGCACACTGAGGAAATAGAACGCATGAGCAAGATCCCTTATGCTTCTGCAATAGGGAGCCTCATGTATGCCATGCTATGTACACGACCTGATATAGCCCATGCTGTGAGTGTCACAAGCAGATATCAGTCAAATCCAGGTGAAGAACACTGGACTTCTGTGAAATGTATCCTTAAGTACTTGAGAAGAACTAAGGATATGATGTTGGTCTTTGGTAACGGAGAACTCCAGTCCAGGGATACACAGACTCGAATTTCATGTCCGATATAGATGATCGAAAGTCGACATCTGGGAGTCTGTTTGTGTGCAATGGTGGTGCTGTCAGCTGAAAGAGTTCCAAGCAAACATGATAGTAGATTCCACCATGGAAGCAGAATATATCGCTGCATCAGAGGCTGCAAAGGAAGCATTCTGGTATAAGAAGTTTGCTGCAGAAATCAGAGTAATGCCATCAGATGCCATTCCTCTATACTGCGACAACAATGGCGCCATAGCCCTTGCTAAGGAGCCAAGGTCTCACCAGAAATCCAAGCATATTGAGCGGCGATACCACCTCATCCGCGATTACCTTGAGAAGGGTTACGTCGAGGTCAAGAGAGTCAACTCCACAGATAATGTGGCAGACCCACTTACAAAGTCGTTGGGCCAGCAGAAGATCGAAGCCCACCTTGAGAAGATGGGACTTAGACTTGTAGCCAATTGGCTTTAGGATAAGTGGGAGATTGTTAGATATATGTGCCCTAGAAGCCAGAATTGGCTGACACTTGTAATACACTTCTAGGGGCAAAATTATAATTTTGACTAAAATCAATAAAATGGGTTATTTTCTATCACATATGTGTATTTAGTGTCTGTGATACATCCTTTGAGTTAATGGTAATGATAATTCATATTTTCAAGAGTTGAAAATTTAAGACATGAATAATCATTATTAACTCATAAAATGCTCCCGACCATAGGATCATCACGAGGATGGTGATTGATCCGGAAGGTTGGTGTACAATCGCTTCTCTTTAGTAGATGAGTCTTGAGTCTACGGTGTGGAGACACCGGAGCGAGAGTACAGGTACTCGTTAGAGAACGAGGGCACTGAGCGTGACCACCTCGAGTAGTCATTAGGAAGTCTACCTTCTCATCAATGACTGACTCGATGCTGCAGTAGTGTGTCTGGTTCTTTGACCTGAGATGCATCGGCAGTTCACCTTGAGGGTGTTATAGTTTGACTACACCATTACTCGATCTCCTAGCCATACGGAACCCTGAGGTGTATGTTGGCTATAGCATGTTCATTGTAGGAACTGGATTGCATCAAGATGGAATCTATCTACCTCGGTGGTAGAGGAGCAGCCCTATGATGATCATGAGAATCAAGTCCAGAAGCCCATGGCCATGGCAGAGTGAAATAATAGAAAGAGTTTCTATTTAGATTTTCACATCGGACTCGAATCGAATGATTACATCATATGACAGAGACTAGGGTTTGATGAGTTCACCTTAACCCTAATCTGATCGGGGCTCAAGATAGAAGAACTTAATCACACAGGTAGCTGCACCAAGAGGTTCGCATTCAGCTCTGATGGGTTGCCACCATATACTGCTAGGTGTCACTGGTGGATTTTGGGAGCAATTAGAATGATTTAGATGATCGATCATTCTAGCTGTTCGAATCAGAAGAGTTCTGATCCATCGAAAGGAGTTTCGATGATGTCGATGATAGAGATCATGACATATCCCATTACCATACAGAACTGAACCTAACTGGGTCACACAAACAAGGGTTTGAATCTGGTGATCATCAATTGAACTGATCTAGTTAAATTGATCTGAATGAGATTCAATTAGGTTCAAGGAAATCGTGCTAGCACTCGATTGAACCTAACGTTCTTCTTTTACTATCATAAATAAGTTGTCCTGACTGAGCCAAAGGAGTTTGTGCTCAATCAGAGGCCTTCATATGGTCTGACTGGAGGTTGTCCAAGTCAGAAAAGGTTGTCTTATTTTGTAAGACATTACCTGCCATTTTTGGTCACCTGCCATTTCTT